>OX155953.1:22437255-22932255 GCA_944548615.1 Micropterix aruncella | reverse complement strand
GTCGGCTCTCCGTTCTTGTTCCAATTATAGATAAAATTTACAACTAAAATGGTTAAAACATTAAAACACAATAAAATGATGGTTCAGGTAGTGGAAGGGTTTGAATTTCGCGCGTTGAGCTGCAGTTCCCACGGCGAACACCAGGGCTGACGTCTGTTCCCCGTTCGGCGCGCGGACGGTACGATCCTCGCAACTATCGTACTGGTACGATACGAGACTCCGTTGATATGGATAAGCGGCAGTATTCAAATATCACGCCCGTCTCGAAGGGCGAGAAGGTGGACGTAGCACGATGTGGCGGTAGTCAATGTCGGCAATCCGCCGCGCAGATCACAACCGCCGCTGTAGAATTAATCCACCGAAGAATAAGGCCGCTGTAGAATTAATCCACCGTAGAGTAAGGCCGTTTTCAAAATCCTCCGCGGAGATCCCTGCAGCCGTAGAAAGGCTTCATTACAATATGATCGCGCCAAGAACGAAAACGGATCATCGAAAGGAACAGCGACTATCGCCTCAGCCCAGTCGTTGATTTCCGATACATCGTCAAACGATCCAAATAAAAGTCACTTAATAGTTCTAACATCGAGCAAACTCACCAGGTAATAGTCCTAAATCACACACAGACTCCCCGGGATCTCGTTCGGAATCAAGTCGGATTGAAAATGACCCAAATTATCTTTTGGCTGGTAGACCGCCAAACTTTTGGCGGGCTCCGCAAGGAAACCCCTTATGCGATACGCGCGAGTTTTTAAAATCAAATTCGACATTTGAATTGCGTTATATTAAAATATTAAAATCATGTGATAATAAAATTGATTTTTATTTATAGTGAAAACTAAGATGAAATACCCATATTGCACTATCCTTAATTTAAAATCCGGAATCCAAAATCGTATAGGAACCAACGACCTTCGAATGCTGTCAATCTACATTCCACAATTCCATCAGAGAATAATTAAAATATTCTGAATGTAAATTTATGAGCTAACAAAATAATTAGGAATTATGACCAAAAGACTAATCAAAAACTATAACTAAATAATTAACCACTTTTTGGCGATATTCCGAACATCGTACAGTCTCCTTTGTTTCTGGCAACGATTCTCATCGGATCATCGCAGACGTCACTATTCGCTTCTGATTGGTCAGCCGCGCGAAAAGTCGGAACTGTCAAAAATGAACACGTCGCGCCATCAATCGCTGAAGTGAATGAATATTGTGGAATATGTATGTATATGTATGTATATATATCCGTCTTCATCTCGAAAAAACAAATCGCGCTTTTACAATACTTTCCCTCTGCTGCGAAAGTAAAAGTGATTATCGTGAGCACGTGGGCTTCTCTCTAGTCCGCCAGCATAAACCAGAGTTCGACCGCAAACGTGGGAAAACGACACGTTCGAGGGAATTCCCCGTTGTGTCGCTTGCGTTGAGTATTCTCACAATTCTCTGATTAATCTGTGGTCAAGCGAAGGAAACAAAATGGAGAGAGCGAATAAAGGCTGCACTACAGGTCGCCTCTGCCGTGTCGCAAGAAAGAGGAGAGCGACGCGTTGAGCGAGGCCCCTTTGAGCGAGTCAAGTGCCGCGATAACAAACATCCGCTGATTGATATCAAAAGAGCGGTGAGCTCCTCAACGCTCCTTCCGCTTTCTCTCTCGCCCTCTCAACAAACATCTAATTTGCGGGTGAAGAGCAACATCAAAGTGGAATATTTTACCCGACGCGCCGACGACAAGTGATGATCCTTGCTAAAACTTTTAGCATATACTGCAGAATTTAAATGTCGCTTCATGAAATTTAAAAAAAACGATCAAGTATCAAGGAAAATCACATGTCGAAGGTACTAGCCTTATTAATTGATGATCTGGCACTATGATATGATATCGAAGACTATCGCGGTTGTTTGACATTATAAATAGGATAAAATCGATTTTACAAAATTGTTACCGTAAACATCACGAGACACACACTCACGATCCAATACGACGAAACTCAGAAACCGAGCAGATCACGAGCATTCTTACCATACGCCAAGAGTGTGTAGGATCGAATAAGTAAGATGCTTAACAAATTCGATATAAAAACTACGTTCAAGTCGACCCAAACAAAATATAGCTAGATCTCTGATGCCCGTAAAGGATGTCATACCACTGCAAACCACGGGTGTCCATAAAATCGAATGCAGCTGTGATTTAGCTCACGTTGGCCACTCGACTGATGGAACACATTGGAAGCAAATAGATCCTGTTGCAGTTTAGCCACGAAGACCCATGTGCTTAGGGTCGGTCAAACGCACGGGTCAACCCCCATCCGGCGGCCTCCACGCAGAAGTGCAAGCCCGAGTAGGACTCTGGCCTGTGGGGCAGTCTTCCCTAGGAGTCAACCTTTGGGCGCTTCTGGACGGTTTGTGCACCGTGCAGCGTCAGCCAATCGATTGTGCATCCCGACTAGCAACCGGTGACGTCTGAAAACAGTAAGGTTTCCTATAGAGCGGGGGTAGTTGTTGGCGTATAGAAAGTACATCGCGTATAATGGAAAGTACTCAAGACAATAAATCAAACGATCCCAAACTCGGCTATCTTAGCACTTTCCACTAGGGAGTTTCAATGGCAATCGTCCGGTTCCATCTTTAGACCCTCGTAATGGAAAATACTCAAGACAACAAAACAAACGAGCCTAAATTCAACTAGCACTTGTTGTAAGGGATTTCCAGCAATCTTCCGGCGGCAACTTCAGACCCTAGTCTTTATGTGTAATGAAAAGTATTTAAGGCAATAAAATAAACGAGCTCAAATTCGACTACCTTAGCACTTTCCATCAGGAAGTTCCAGTCTCTACATCCCGGCTCCATCATCAAATCAGCTCGATGGTACCATAATATTGCATTGTCACCGAACTTACATATGTAAGTATGCCAAATTTCAGCTCGATCGGATACCAGCAAGTGGTTGAAAATACGTATATTGCAAGTTGAAATGAAGCTTGTAAAGACAAACTACTTAGAAATGAGGCCTGTGTATACCTCACTTAACAAACAAAGGTAAGTGTATGCCTATAGTATATTTCAAACACTTGCGGATGAAAATCAATATGGCACGATAAAATGGAATATACGTTAATCTCCCAATTGGAATATTTTCAACCTCTCTATTTTAATTAACGTCATAAGCCGAGACATTCCCAGTGGGACTAAAGTCATAATTAAATACTTTAAAAACACTCTCTCCCTACTGGCAATCATGCAACAGTTGGCTGCGACGGCACGAGATACCACCTTCATGTCTGCAGGCAATCTCGTTGGCGAGTTGCCATTTCATTTAATGCCATCTGCTCTTAAAGCCACTAAAATTTACATAAGCGGGGTTCGATGACTCTTGCACTCGAGCAGCCACTACCTGCGCTAGTCGTACCTACATAATGGATAATTTTCTCGATAAATAAATAAAAATAAAGCCGTAAAACAGTAAATTGTGACGTTTGGTATGCGAGCAATCACATTACTATCATATTACCTGATAAATAAGTAACAGTTCCCACGTTGTTAAAATGTAACACTGTAGAGCTGACAACTAGTCAACGGCCATATAGAGCTATCAAATACAACGGGCGAGCCCGTCACCTCAGGAAGTTTTAACGAATGGTAGTTCTATCTCCCGTGAAGTGAACGCAGAAGACTTAGACAAAACAGTCCACCGTCAAACTCTGCCACATGCCCGTAAGAGGCCATCGCCTTATCCGCGAGGTAACCAGGTATGTTACCAAGCGGGCTTACACTCACACCCTTACTTCCAATTGCGACCAGATTACTCCGGTCTCTCGACTGGTTACGAGTTCGAGGTCGCTTGTGCGGTCCTCACCCTTACGAAGCGGTAAAACGGTGTAAACCGAATCTATCGCGGATCACGGCATCCTTTGCCCGGCTGTTCACCTGGGATCGGGTAGCCGATGGTCGTTTCAAGAGCAGTCGCCGTAAGTCAGCAACCACTCCCGCTCTATAGGAAACAGTACTGCTTCCAGACTCCCCCGACTGTTAGTCAGAATGCACAATCGATTGGCTTACGCCGCACGGTGCGCAGACCGTCCAGAAGCGCCAGAAGATTGACTCCTAGGGGAAACTAGCCACAAGGCCAGAGTCATACCCGGGCTCGAACTTCATGCGTGGAGGCCGTCGGATGGATGTTGACCCTTGAGTGTGACCAATCTTGAACAAATGGGTCTACGTGGCCAACTCAGCAAGGGCCTATTAGCTCCCAAACGGCCAAGAAGTTATAACGATTTCAGATCTTTCTCTCGTCCATAGAGGTAAATGCAGACACTTAAGGACAACATATCCGACTGTGTAACTAAGCCAACACGCCCGTAGAAGTCCAACGCTTTACCGCAAACCAGACACCGGGAAGTGAACACAGCGGGCCGACCTCGCGCCCTTACTACCAGATTTAGATGGAATTCTCCGCCTAATATTAAAATGTAACAGTTGTAAAAACGAGTCTGCTTAAACACTGCGTTTCGAAACAATCGGTGGGTGACGTCACTGCCGATCCACATATTCAGAAGGCCCTGTTTTATGTGTAAATCCCCATATTTTACCTACTAGCTGCGAACCCGCATCATTTAACTACATGTGAAATTTCAATCGCTACAAAAACATTCTCGATGGAGTTCTATCTCGATGGAGTTCGATCACGGGGGCCTCATCTTTTACAAAGTTTTCAACATACCAAACCGTTTCGTCAGCGCACGCCGATAAAGCACATCACCAGCACATTTTCTCCGACTCGATTTACAAATAACGTGATTTCGCATTGAAAAATAATATTTATCACAATAAAATATAGCCAGAGCACTACTCGATAATTTAGCTACTGAAAGAATTTTTGATATCGGATAAGTAGTTTTGGAGATTTCCTCCTATATACAAACTTACAAGCATTACCTCTATATAATATTAGTATAGATTAGAAACTGCCTGGCTATATCAAATTGTGGATATTTTGCCGGGTGTCATTTCAGTTTGCCCTGGAATTAATATCAGTTTTGAAAGAAGGCTTAGGTAAAAACAATATTAGCAAACACGTCTAGCATATTGAATATCCTGGGGGCTATGTATAAAAAATACCTCTGCCCAAAAAAGGTGTGCTTTAGGGGACGTCGAAATGAATATCTTTAGATTGCCGCGCGCAGATTCTTTGCGGGTTATTTGTTGCCTTATCTAAATTCGTTTGATACTGAAGAAGCGCCGCTTTCACCAAGCCATATACATAAAAGCAGGCCGTACAGCTCTTTAATATATAAACCCCTATTGTAATCGCAACTTAACTTGCGTATACCTTATTCAAAGAAATCCTTTGGATTCCAATTTTATATGAACTTCGTTTGCTTCGCCCATCTTATATGTTCAAATACTATACTAATTATATTCTCATACATTGCTATGTACCTACCTGATTAGAATAAAAAAACGTCAAATTAATGTTCGAAAATAGCTTCTTTTCATTTATACGGGGTAAGTTTTAATAAAGGACACAATTGAATGCTCGTACTGTAAGTATATCACTTACGTAAGTATATCACTTCTATACTACTTACTTACGTAAGTATAACCTTCTGTAAGTATATCACTAATTGTAAACTCACCTGTATAGACCAGGAAAAAACACCAAAATTACTTTAAAAAAAAAAAAAATATTTTGGAAATATTAAAAGTTGCTGTTTTGCTCGTTCCGATTTATCTATTTTAGGTATATCACTAATTAAAAGGTCATTCTGTATAGACAAGGAAGAAAAGACAGTTACTTCATAATGATTAACTGGGAGTTGGTGATATAAGCAGCAAGATAGATAGTTATAAATTGTAATAATCGATGAAGATAAAGATAGTCTGTTGAGTACTACTTGTAGTATTGAAGAGATATATTACCAAAAATATGTAGATTAACACGTTATCTTTTAATACCAGTCTAAATTTTAATTCAGGTTAGTTAAAAATTTCGCAAGGAATTCTATCAAAAAGTATATACACCACCACACAAAAGTATATAAAGAAGGATACTATGAATTTTTCTTTGGAACTTGGGAAATATAAGCTTCTTCCTATTTCGTATGTTTATAGTGTAGCGGTCTCTTACTTTTGCAAACTGCATTAGGTTTTGGGAAATTTTAATGTTGAATTCACGATAATGAATTCAATCAATTGAATATATAAATTTGCAAAATAATCGTTGTGACGAGGTGGATACCGTCTCCACTGCATTAATTATAATACAAAGGAAGTTTAACATTCTCCAAAATACCTACCGAGTAAAGAATAGAATCTAGATACAGCAAATTTTCTTATATTCAGCGTTTAACTAATTTAAATAGTAAACAGTTAAGTGAGCAGCGGCGCTGAATTTCCTGTAGCGAATAATTAAGCAAGTCGCCGTGTGTGTCGACTACTAAACGAGTTGGAGTTGGAGAGAACGAAGGAATTTTTTAAATTAAATTTCCGTCACAGTCGAGCACCACAAAATGGAAGTCGTCAACTACGAACATTCAGGTTCATTTTTCAGCGCCTAATTACGGAAGCATGAGTTTTGTTCGGTTATTGCATTTTAAGGTATTCTAACGTCATAGAAACATATTATATAGACGACCGTGCTAAAATTATAGAGGGGAGTTTTTTATTAGTGAAATCCTTGTAGTAGGCGAATCAGTACGAGCAAGTATACAACTTTCAATTTTTAAAAAAAGGAAAAAAAAACTTTTTTTATGTGTCTCTTTTGTTTTAAAAAATAGTGTAAAAAGAGTTGAGGGCGTTGCGCCATCTAGGGGTAGGTAAAATATTGGAAATATTGTATATAATAAAAAAACCTAAATTGACAACTAGAGTTGTCAACTACAACGGGCGAGCCCGTCACCTCATGAAGTTTTAACGATTAGTCGTTCTATCTCCCTGGAGTAAGCGCAGAAGACTTGGACAAAACAGTCCACCGTCTAGCTCCACCACAAGCCCGTAAGAGGCCAACGCCTTAACCGCAAGATAGCCATGAGTGTTACTCAGCGGGCTTACACTCACGCCCTTACTTCCAATTGCGACCATATTACTCCAGTCTCTCGGTTGGTTACGAGTTCGAGGTCGCTTGCGCGGTCCTCTCCCTTACGAAGCGGTGAAACGGTGTATACCGAATCTATTGCGGACCACGGCATCCTTTGCCCGGCTGTTCACCCAGGATCGGGTAGCCGATGGTCATTTCAAGAGCAGTCGCCGTAAGGTCCGCAACCACCCCCGCTCTATAGGAAACAGTACTGTTTCCAGACTCCCCCCAAGGCCAGAGTCCTACCCAGGCTCGCACTTCATGCGTGCAGGCCGTCGGATAGGTGTTGACCCGTGAGCGTGACAAACCCTGAACAGAATGGGTCTTCGTGGCCAACTCAGCAAGGGCCCATTAACTCCCTAAATTGACATAAAATTCTGCCCCCAGAAAGACCACTGATGAAGCACGGACGGAAAATAGGTGGTGTTGTTATGGATGTCTAGAGGAAAGAATAGCCGGTATGAGGCAGAGCGAAAAATGCGGGAAACGTGCTATCTGTTGGATGCTGGTGATTTAGTTGCCCTTTGTTGATTTGAGTGCCCTGATGACTGGCAGAGGAAGCATTGTTTAAGTTAATTATTGTATTTATTTAATTTTTCATCTCAAGTAGCGAATATCATTTTTAATTTGCTAATTTGCAAACCTACCTCAGTATATTAAGGTTTACCGTCATAATTTTTAAAAACCTTTATTATTGTTTTGTTTATGGTAAAAGTTCATATTTTCAGTTTACACATTGTTGTTATTAATTATCAAGACTGATTAGTAATAAAACATATTGATTATCTATGATATCTTCATTTTTATATGAAATCTCTCTTAGCCTTATTCCCCGCCAGTATCTTAGTTTAGATTACGTATATAACTATACTTATCCTCTATCAACTCCCTTTCTATATGAGTGGGTCCTTCATAAATTCCCGTAATAAACCAAACGTAATAAGCGAACCAGCAAAAGGTCTGCTCTAATATCTATGATAATATGGATATTGACTAGCAAACAGCGACCCGTCTACGCGGAACAATGCCGTGCAGTATTCCCGCCTATAAAAGTTGTACGTTAGAAACTACTGGTGAGATTCATTAAAAGTTAAGTGGGGTACGCACTGACACGACTGCGGAGGAGAAATTTCATTTGCAGAGCTACCCACCCTGAGGGCGAAAATACATCTGGATTCCCGATGCGCGTTTTACAAACGCTACATACTAGCGAAATCTCGCTGTCCAATCGGATACTCCAATTTATTATGATATTTTAGTGTATAATATTGGGTAGCGAATAGTATCATGCAGCTTGGGCCATAAGATTTACCGTGTTTTCGGGTCGGCTCAACTCACTATTCAGCTTCTATTCAGGAGCCCCCTCGTGCAATGGACTACCCGGGAAGGACTCTCGCGACCCAAGCCACACAGCTTATGGATCGGTTTCCCCTGGGGAAAGGCCCTCCGGCGCTACTGGACGGTTTGCGCACCGTGCGGCGTCAGCCATTCGGTTGTGCACCCTGACTAATTACTAAAGGAGTGTGGAGACTCTGGGAGATATACTCTCTCCTAAGCAGCGGGGGTGAATGTGGACCTGTTGCCGAGCCACTCTTGAAACGACCTATATGCCACTCGATCCCGTGTGACACTACGGGCAAAGGACGCCTAGATCCGCCATAAATTAAAATTGAATGTCCGCTGTAAGTCCGCTGTAAACAGGTACAAGCCGCACAAGCGACTTCGGTCCCGTAACCATTCGGGAGGACGGTGTATCAGGAAAGTTAATTCCAGACGGAAATATCTTGCCAAAACTGGTAGCCAGGGGCGAGGTGGCCCAATGTTTTTCATTCTTAGTGCCTCGCCGTAAAGCGGGTTCGTGGCTTTGCTGGAAGGTGGAAAAGTATCGTATCAAAGTTTTCTACGCTCACCTTACGAAAGACACAACGATAATTATCGTTAAAACTTCCTGGGGTGACGGATTCGCCCAGTGTAGTCGACATCTCCAAATGTATAAAATAGAATGCTCTTTGTCAACGGTTTCGCGTATAGAGCTAGATTTATAGAAACTATATTGGGAAAAGTATAACACTATAATACACGGGAATACGCATGTTTCAATATAGATTACGTTTATAACATGGACTGTGGTTATACGTATGAATCAACATGATGCATAACGGTGTTGACGTAACGGCATTTACAATTCTTCTTCTTTTTGTAATTTGTGGCAATTCCACGCAGCTTGGTTGACTGGCGATTATGCCGGTACATATTTACCATGTCACAGGCATGTTTCGGAACGATTCCAGTAATGCCCTACGCTTTATTGCAGCAATTATACGTACATAATTGGAATGTACATACATATTATAATGTACTAACATACTAATGTCTGGATGAATAGGGATTTTTTGTAGATGTATCCGCACTTACTTAGCTCGCAACAACCTAAAATGGTGTTTTAACATTTTAAGGCGACATGAGACCTCATAAAAATATCTGAAATCGGCGGACACGCAAAGAAATAGGCGGGGTCAATTTTGTAGGGTTTGACCAGTAAAAACCCAGCGTTGACGAAGCGTCAGGCACAGATTCCACGTCTGCTCACGCCGGCGACGGGCGCATACTAAACGTTCGATCGCAGCGCTAACACAGAATAACTGTATTTGCGCAATGGTGGTATAAGAATATTGATGGTAAAGCACAGTTAGCGTAACTCTCGGAGGGCTCTCACGTTTTAATGAATTGTTATTAAACTAGGGCCTAAATAAAACAAAATACTAAACGCGACGCTAAAGAATTAACCAGTCAATATAAATAAATTAAAATAGACTCACCGCTTACGTTGTAGGAGTAATGGCGCCTGAAAGTTTTCGAAATCAATTTAAAATTAGCAACTTTTTTGGGTCTAAATTGTAAATTGGTTCTTTATCGATGGAATTCGGTTAGAAACTTTGTTAAATTAAAGCTTATATTTTTGAAAAAAAAACATAAAACTAAAGTTCTTCAGATAAGTCCGTTCCCATGTCACCTTAATATTGTCGTCTCTTTTCGAAACGATAGCCCAAAAAAACGTAATTTTCTTTCATTACGTCGCGACCTCCAGTTCTTGCTTCTAACATGACATCATGTCATTTCATACGTAAGGTCGTAAGTCGGAACATGAATCCTGTTGAAACAACAGTATACTGTTATTTTCATAATAACCGTAAGGAACACGTTGATGCATATAATTGAGTAATGAAGTGTCAACAAAATTCGATTGGAACATCATTATTCTGTATAAAACCGTAATAACAAAATGGCATTGTAATAAGAAAATTTCTACATCCTGAGTCTACCTTCTTCGGAGTTAAAGCGGCAGGCGGCATAGGAACCCACGAAAGAAGAAGAATATTTTCGTCCGAAAGGAAAAAGGAATTGCGCAATATCTCTCAAATATACCTACCTACCCTTCAAATGTACCTATGCATCATTAGAATAGAATAGAATAGAAGAGAATAACTTTATTGTGCTGTAAAAATATAACTTACTGAATATTATACTGGTTTTATAAAAAGACAATTTATGCACAAATGGCGGACTTATCGCTTTAGCGATATCTTACAGTCAACCATTTGATAAAATAATTCCTAATTTTCACAGTACTATACACAAAGAAGTAGTAAAGTTACATTTAAAATAAACGTATACAAATATATGTCAGTAAGTTATGCTAAGGTTTCCCAGGGAAGGATAAAGGAGAGGACAAGGTGAGGTATTTGATTAGTGGCTGTGTAAAAATAAATGTTTCTTCAACAAATTTTTGAAGGTATGCAACGAAGGAGCATGCCTAATAGAGTGAGGGAGCTGATTCCATAAACGAGCAGAATGGACCGTAAAAGAGTGCGTGTAAACAGACGAATGATGTATCGGAATAGCGAGTGTGTTATCCCGGCTTGATCGAAGTGGAAGACCGTGGCCTCCCTAAGGGTGGAAATTCTCCTTGAGATAGGAGGGTGAAGTGGGGTTATTGAGTATGCTGTAGAGTAGCGATAACGTATGCAAATTTCTTCGATCGCGAATAGGAAGCCAATGAAGTTGCTCACGAAATCAGCTAACGTGCTCGAACTTTCGCAAATTAAAAACATACCTGAGGAAGATATTTTGCAGACGCTCCAGTTTATTCAAAATAATCTAACTGGCATCTATATAACAAACATCACCGTAGTCAAGTATAGGCGTTAAGAGTGTGGACACAATCATTTCTTTATGTGACATGGGGAGAAATCTTTGAAGCCGCCGGAGACTATGAAAACCATGGAAAATGCGACGACTTACTTGGTTTACTTGATCTTGCCAAGAAAGATGTTGATCTATTAGAATTCCAAGGTTTTTAACATTTTTGGTATATTCGTCAATTTTTCCATTTACAAAAATTGGCGGTAATGATGAAGTATCTATTTTTGACAATGTTTTTTGCCGCCTATCACAATTGCTTGCGATTTATTTGGATTTATAATTATACCATGTTTTGTAGCCCAAGCAGATATTTGATCTAAATCGGAGTCAGTCTCATATTATGACATATTATTCTCTATTTATTCTAAATAATTGCAATTTGGGTGTAATTTTTGAGTTTCGGCATTCATTTCTAGAAAATGGATTATGTGCTGTTATCTACATCTATAGTATCTATAATGTAATTTTGTTGATGCGTTAAATGATAATCAGTCAACTATATTTGAACTTGGCTACTTGGATATCAGTAAAGTGCAAAGGCACTCAACTGTTATCCTTTAAGTAGCCATGCGTGTGGTGGTCACGTTTTTACAAGCTTTTATTTACCTTGCAATGTTTGTCTGTTTAGGACAAATCTTGCAAACTGAAATAGAACGACTTTCTCTTATCCTATGAAGTTGAAATTTTACATTTTGGTTCAGTTCCAATGACAATGCATTTTTATGGTAAGCACGACCTGATTCTACATCCAGCTCCTGATTGGCTCCTGATGAGGACTCTTTCACGATCAACAGCACAGATACGAAATGTCGTATACGCTTTCAATTATGTTAGGCCGTTCTAAATTTGACCGTGACATGGCTGCTGCACCCAGGGTTGGTCCCCGACGAGGGGACTCCTCAACGTTCAACAGCACAGACACAAAATTTTGTATACGCATTCAATTATAATAACACGTTTTTTCTTTTTTACAGAGCATTTTAATAAAAGCTTGTATTTAAAAATGCTAAAAAAATAATAATAATCTTATTAAATTTTACTGTTAGTTAATGAATTTATTTAATTATTAGCATGTTTCTTTGATATTGAAAACATTGACTTTGACACCGCTTTCCGATGAATTGTTGGTTTTGTTGATTTTTGTTATAAGCATTTTCTCTTCATCAATCCGCAGGCACCTAGCATTTGAAAATGTGGGCCAACGCCCTACGGTCGCCTTTGCGTACTATTTCCATCAACAGAAATTGCAACGACGAGCTTCGAAGCCAGCGCATACTAATCCTACTTATATCCCCAGCGAATACTCCAGCGATTGTGTCACTGTCGCAAAACAAAACGATTATTGTTTTCGATTTCTCCTTGTTTGTTTTGTTCACTTTCGAATACGGAATAATAGGAATGTAATATAGTTGTGATCAAGCAAATTATCATCTGCGTTTTATTCATCTACAAAGAAATATACTCACCTCACTCCTAAAGTAGATACATATTTGATTAAGTGCATTGGCATCTCATTATAGTATTTTAGTATATTTCAAAAGAGAATGCCCATTCATAGTACCTACTCTGAAAAGAACGATTGTAGCTAGAAAAAAATATTAACACATTATAGCTAAAATAAAAACATAATTTCTCAATGAGTTTCATGACTATTCGTTTCGGGGCTATGTTTTAATGAAATATTAGTACTTTTAAACTTCCGGCTAATGTAGTACTCCATTTTTTAATTTGTCAATAATTGGTACGTGTAAAGCTACCGAAAAAAGATGTCTTATTTTAATACGTGCTATTATGTTACATTATCGATTACCTAGGTCAGAGGTACCCAAACTTTTTTGTCCCATAGACCACTTGCTTTTTTCTGTGGACCCCTCCCTGCATGATATTATTTTTTTTAAAGCTTACTGTTAAATTTAAATGTGTTTTTAACAGCTGGCACAGTACTGATCACTTACGATAGGGTTTTTCGTAAAGCGGACAGTTGTAAAAAAACTCCTCCTCGTTCGTCATATGCGCTGGCCTCCCCAATCAACCAGTAATGCAGTTTAAGTTAAGTTTGACATTATAAATAGGATAGAAAATGAATTTACCGTGTGAAATTTGTAGCACCCCACCCAAATTTTTCTATCCTATTTATAGAGACAACGGTTTAAACACTGCTACGTGGATCCTTCTTCTTAAAACGATCTCAACGCCCAACACCGAGCGCAATCATGCGAAACAAGGTACATTGCGCGATGGAATTTGGTACAGTCGAGCACTGCGCGATGGCATTTGTACTTTTCGTGTAACCTCCATATAACACTTTCGTTTACCGTATGCATAATTTTCGTGAAACTTGCAAGGAAGGCTACATCTTTTTTTCTCCGTAAATGGAGGAAGCCAAAAAGTTGTTTGACGCCGCGGCGCCGTAGCGGCCTCGAAACTTTGGTTCAATTCATAATTTACGACGGGATACAGAACGAACTGCAGATACTGAAATATTCATGGATGTCTGTCGCGGCAATTGCTCACGCCTGAAACTTGCCTTCCATCCAGTCGATAATGTCGCTCCTCGCACTCCCCAAACATCCCCACCAAATCCACTCATTTCCACCGAGTCCCCTAATAAGGCTAAGCGTATGCTGAGACGCAGGTGACGCAGGTTCACGCAGCGTAGAATAGATTTTGTAATGCATGAACATGCTGAGTACACTGCGGAGCAGGAACGTGAAACGGAGACATGTGTCTATCCTGCTCTGCACCTCGTTGTAGTGCTGGCACATATTTCTGCGCGACGCGTGTACCTACGTCGAAACGTGTTTTCAGATAGATTTTATAATTTTGCTGCAAAATTGACAGAACATTTATTTAAATTCCTAAATTGTTAGATAACTCCATCGGGAGTACAAATGACTTATTAGTAGACTTATGACTTATTAGTTTTTTCTGCAGATAATTGCATTTTAAATAATTTTAATAACAATTCATTGATTTCATATTCAGACTGACTCTGAACTATTTTTTCTTGCCAAACTCAAAAACTGTCCATTCTTTATACTATATATAGTTCAGTAACCTTGTCATGGTTATAGGAGGCCTAAGTTGCATCATGTCGGGGTAGTTAGTTCTGTTTTTTTCTTGTATAGGAGATGACTGAGATGCAAAATTTAAATAGCCAAATCCAGACCTCCGAAACACTTTTGAATATCTCGAAAACTGCCCAAATTTGCACTTTTTTCTGTTTTTTGCCATTTTGACCACGAAGAACCACGTTTTCGACAAAAACCATTCTATGCATTTTTAAACTATTGTAGAATAAATTTGGATTGCGCAATGACAACGGGTTAACTTGATCTTAAAAGCCTGTTCATTAAAGAAATAATCACCTCGTAAATTATCCAGTAATTGAGCATTGCGCAGAAGGGACCAACATTCTAATGCATTATATCTATATAGTATAGTATTACGAAAAATATGCAAGCGATAAAACGGGTTATTTAAGATATAAAGACAATTGTATACAGCGTGAGTTTTTAATTAGTGACACCTTGCAATGGGTGAATCAGTACGAGCAAATAAGCAAATTTTCACAACAAATTGCATTGAATGGCATTCAATAACACAATAGTCTGGAAGCAAGGCGGAATACTTTTGATAATAGTCCGGAAGGATGGCGCTACGCTAATGGAATATTTAAGTATATTTAGAGTGTGGCCGCCGATTTCAACGACCTAGACATATAAGCAAGGTCTAACAAAACAGCTGATTGATTCTCAAACTGTTGTAAATCATTTAAAATAAAATGTATTTTTAAAATAGTTTTATTATATTATTTGATTCAACAATTTGTTGTCAAAAGTTACTTATTTGCTCGTACTGATTCACCCATTTCAAGGGTGTCAGCAATTAAAAACTCACGCGGTATAACGTCTACACCACCGGATTAGGCGCATTTTATACGGCTTTTAGCTGAATAGTGGCTGAATAGCGGTCATAACGGCTACCTTTGGTGATAGCCTTTGGTGGAGTAAGGGTAATGTAGTAGCTATTGTTTCATTTGTTCTATAAAGGCTATTTATTCGACTACTATGCAGCTGTTAGTTATAAATTAGTATGCTTTATAGCGATTATACCACCCTTATTCGACTAAACGGCTTTATACAACAAAATTAAATGACCAAATTGCTTTAAATGACACTGTGAGGGACCACCCCTCACTAGACTCCAATTTGCTCGATGTGAGGAGGTGGTATCAACTTGGGGTTTTCTCCGTAATGAAAGGCGGTCTTGATGAAGCCGAAGATGTTTACTGATGAATCTCATTGAAGATTGCCAGTTATAACGCTTCCGAATATTTAACGCGGCGCGGGGTTAGAAAGTGATCGCTCGAAGAATGATGATCGCGGATATGATGGCTGATGACTACTCGAGGAATGATATCGCGGATGTGTGCTCGAGGTATGAACGCGGCGGGCCACTCGAGGAATGAGTATCGCGGAGAATGACTCGAGGGATGATGATCGATTGGTCGAATGTACTGGTTTATATACCATACTACATGACGCAATGCTGAAAGAGTGGTGGTAATAAGTGTGTCGATTGAATCGATTAGAAGAAATTGGCATGAGTCACCGGCTGCGACTTCATTAATTACCGAAATTAGGTGGAATTTAATGGCAGCGCACGTGTAGAATCGATTGTATTTGCGTTTATGAATTTCTATGGAATCTACTTGTTAGTCATGCTTTTGTTGACTGATATGTAGGTAAGAAGTCCCTACAACACCTTTCCATAGCTGAGAGTTAATCTGAACGCCTTTACATGACTTTTAATCAGCTTAAAGCTATATTCGGCACTTCTTATATGGTTTTTGTGCTTGTTGGGTTGCATATGAGATATGTGATTTCGCCCCAACAAGGCATCTGTGTACCAAATTTCAAGTCTCCAATATTTCGAAGTGGAAACATGGGTGAACCGATTTCAACCACAAACTTTTTAACTCTCGCCATGACTAAATGATGACTGCATACCGAATTTCCGCAAACTCAACCGGATTAAGCGTATGGGCGCTAACGTGGAGGAATACACACACAGACAAGCCAATCTGGAAATGTACCTCAAAATTGATATTTCCGTCTTCAGCTCGTAAAAAAAATTGCACGTTCACAATACTTTCCCTCCTTGTCGGTTAGTGAGCCAGGAATGTAAAAAATATTATTATAGTGTAAATGAATTTTTAACCGACAATAGAAATCTAACATGATCATGCCTTCGATATTCATTATTTTAAATAATTTAAATTGTATGGGTTCATTTTATTTATTTTTTTAATGATCTGACAAATTGAAGAGAGTAACATTATGACCATTTTTATAAACCTTGGATTGTATTTAAATGTTACTTTGATTATTTATTACAATTTTGATCGAGTTTTCATTAAATTTAATTGATTGTTTTTGACTGGTTGCTGTAAGTCAGGGGTAGGGTAGACCGGGGTCAAAAGTAACATTTTTACTTTATTGTCTTGCAAAAGGCGCTATGAAATAGTTATGTCGAAAACGACTTACGTTGTATATAGTTTCTTTAATCGTTTACAAAATTACGTTATCCTAGGAATTCCTTCTCTCTGACTAAAAGCTTAGATTATGTAAAAGAAAAAATTGGCAAAATGTTACAACTGTCCCGGGTCAAGGGTAAGTTGTAACAGCAGGTGGGGTTAGTTGTAACACATGCGAAAAAAATTAAAAAACGTTTAATGTAATCAGATTTATTAAGAAAAATGGTAAAGAACCCTTTACCTACCGAGAAAACTACATTTAAAAAACACAAATTTTCTTGAAATGCAAAATTAAACCATACAAATCATAAAATTTCCGAGATTCCGTAAAATGTAAGAAACTAAAATACCAAAACTTCTATAAAACAAAATTCCTAATCTAATTATAATTAATCAGACTCACAATTATGGCACAAGTAGTTTCTGTCCCCCTTGGTGCACTCTTCGTGTGCCGTAGCTCGTAAGCCTATTTTCTTACTTCCTTTGTACTCAGACCGTAGTTTATGTCGGCGCATCGTATCAGATACTTGGCCAATTCTTTCTCCTGCGTATCAGAGAAAACCCTGTTAGGAGCTCTGTATCCCATTAGAACTTCTTCACCAGCAGCTTCCCAGAGTTTATATATTCGAAGTGACACGTAGCATAAATCGTATTGCAGCGCAGTTGCACGCAAAGATTTTCTATTCTTCATCTCTTCGTATGCATCCATATACTGAGATATGTCACTGGAACCGCGCGTGGTCTTCCGCACTCGTTGTCTTGGCATCTACCAATCAAAAATCACATAATAAAATATCTTAAACCAACAAATGGGTTCAGTTGTAACGTTACAAATTACCCCAGGGATTTTGTTACTACTGTCCCCAGCCACATGTTTCTTATAAAATGGCACCTAACTTCAAAATTACCTTAAATATACAACGAATTAATACTCCAATCAAAGGTGAAATAATCAAGGAAACTAGACATACTAAGAAGCATCGATATTTTTATAAAAGGATGAAAATATTTCAAAAATAGTGATTACGAAAACACTTACTTTTGGTCTGTCAAACACAATGTCACCTCCCACAGACAACCGTCGCGCACGTAGTCCCGCGGCATACTGCTGAGCAGGTTCAGACACGAAACCCCCTTCTTTCTTCTGCGGGGAGTATAGACTTAGAGGTAACGATGCTCGAGTTATTAGTGGTGTTACAACCGTACCCTGTTACTACCGACCCCAGTCTACCCTACTCAAAATTAAACTGCTGGCGATCTACCTCAATATTTTTAGACTCCGATCAATCGACTCTGAGAGGCTGTAAGTATGTGTTATGCAGGATTGTTGTCTAGGTAGGTAGGGTGTATCATGGCGCAGGTATACTTTCAGTATATAGAAACGTTGCAGAATTTCATGACCATCAATCCACGTAGAATTAAAAGGAACGACAGAAATTAGTTTTCCGCAATATGCATTTTTTTGTCAAGTTGGCGTAGGTCTGCTCTAAAAAGTCATTAAAAAGCTCATACTTATTCAAAATTGCGAGTTAATTTGTTCTTACGAAACAAACGACTTCTACTTTCTAAACTTAACTAAAGAATTACTTTGGATGTTGAAGTGTGGCATTGCATGTCCTCAGCATACTTTTAATAAGATGGTAAGTAATTACCGAGTGCTAATCGCAAGCACGATGACATATGTTTGTCAATTAGTCGATTGCGACATTTTGACTTCATTATCTTCATTTCAGAAAATGCACTCGCACAATGCAGTAAGATTACCCAAACATTGCCGTAAACTGAAGGGCGATTTGCCTTTGATTCGGATATTTATCTTCAGATATAAAAGACCAGAATTCCATATCAGATGCTGTGGCTTTGAGATGTACATTATATGTGATATAATCTGCACTACCTCAATTTCAACAGAAGATAAGTCCATGTTAAACTGACTTGCTAGTTCAGGATTCCTCAATGTTTTTATACCAAAATCGGATAAGTAATTAAAGTGCGATATTTGCCAATTTACTGAAATCATAAAAATGTCTTTCGAATTCGCCCAAAATATTTGATAAATCTCCCTCATAAATATCAAAATTTATCTGAGGAATTCCCGCTTTCAAAGACGGAAAATGTTTCAGATCCTTTCTTTACATTTGTTGATCATAAGTTACAATTGACTTTTTTTTTTTTTTCGAGATCGACTCAAAAAGCACTCGCAATCGTCTGTTTGAGCACCCCTGCTGTAAGTTAATCTCAAAAATACCAGTTCAAATTATTAATACCATAAATGAACATAACAATTGTTTAGTAATTACTATAGATAGGTACTACTGCCACAAAAAAAAATTTTTTGTTTCTTCTAAAAAAATTGAATAAATGTTTCTTTTATTTGCTCGTACTGATTCACCTACTTCAAGAATGCCATCAATAAAAAAACTCCAGGTGTAAAGATCCCAAATTTACTTACTTTATCTTTATTTTTGCATATCTAGTATACAGGGTTATTGGTTCCTCAATAGATATTTTGGGGATGTTGTAGAAAAGATTATTTGCTGTCTATCGAGCCATGTTTACCTATATGCAAAAATCTATAGTTTCGAGTTATTTAATTGTTTTCAATAATCCTACTCCATGACCTGTTTTAGTGAAAATAAAAATAATAATTAGGTTTTATTTTTTTGTATATCATAAGCCCCTTGAAAAAGCCGTACTTCAGTAAATGAAACGATAATACAATTTGCGAGTAAAAAGAAATGCCACAAAAGAGTTCGGCGATCAAAATCGGCATGAAAATTTACTCAATAATAAATAAAAATGTCTATCTGCAGATACTGGTATCGCCAACCTAAGTATTTCTTTTATTAATCGCAAAATTTTAATATCATTTATTTTACTAAACTACGGCTATTTGATCCAGAGCCCATTGATGAGAATAAAAAAAAACATTATTTAAATTTATCTACTCAAATAGGTCATGGAGTACGTTTTATGAAAAAAAAAATTACTCCAAAACTACTGATTTTTGCATAGATAATCTAGCAAATAATCTCTTCTTTTCCAAAATGTAGTACGACATTGAGCAATCTATTCAGTATTCAGTATTCAGTATTCAATTTATTCATTCAGAATATACAATAAAAGCATGAATTATGAATTAAAGCTTATTATCGCATATTAGAATTCATCAGTTTATATGTAGATATAAAACTATTAAAGCATAAATATTAATTCGACAATAGCGTTGACTAAAGTCGGCTTTACACGGCAGACAAATAAAATAAAATAAAATAAAAAAATAATAATAGAGCTGAATCCATGTACATGAGTATACATATAAAATAGATAATTATTATAAGAATATTAATAGTCATCAAGCGCTTTATACAAAAAATAACCACACAGTAGGAAGTATCAAAACAAAATTGGAAAAAAACAACGTATGTATATGATCAGGTATGTTACATTACAGGTATGTAATCTACATATTAAATATTAAATTCATAATATTATATATAAACAATAAGAACTAAAATGAGGTACCTGAAAGTTACATATTAATGTTATTCCCATTTGAAAGAATTGGCATGCTCAAAAACATCACCCAGCTTATAGAAAGCATGTGTGGATTGCAGCTTTTGTTTAATAAATCTTTTAAACGCCTTTGTTTCCATCTTTCTTGTGGAGAGTGGTAGCTGGTTAAAGAGCTTATAGCTCAAATATCCAAAGGACTTTTGTGTCTGCGTAAGGCGTACTTTAGGCAGGATAACGTTATCACGTCTGCGTGTATTGTGGGAGTGCATATTCCCGTTTACCTCTTGTTCGTTAATATTTGATTTAGCATATAGTATATAAATACAAACGGAGCTGCCATGGAATTCACCGACCGGAGTCGGGCCCATCATAATACTATTTTTTACACTTCTGGGGGGTGAGCAGTGGATTCCGGACTTACGAACCGGCTGTGGTAGGTTTAGGACAGCTGTCTTGCCACATGTGAGCGTTCACCTTGCCACCCATTCACTCCCCCTTCGAAGCCATAGAATTTGAGATGCGCAAATCGCAGTTTTAGATAATTTTTCTAAGAAAGAGTTGATTATTTTTCTGGAAAGGCCAAGATCTTTAAAGAGGTGAAATAGAGATTTAGCTGGCAGGCCACGAGCGCCAACTTCCACCGCGTGAAGGTGAACAGTGAAGCCGTTCCGGGTTACGGCATTTGCAAGATCATGGTATTTATTTAATTTGTACTCGTGGTCTTTTGGGATATTTGATTCCCATGGAACAGTTAATTCTACAATAAGAGCCACCTTCCGAGATAGAGAGTAAAGAGTTATATCTGGACGGAGGGCTGTGCATCCGAGACTTTCAGGGAATTTATACTGCTTAGAGACCGAATCAACCTCCAGAGTCCAATCTGTAGCTTTCTCGATTATTGAGAAAGGTTTTGTAGTTAAATATTTTTTGCCTTTAGAGCCATCCCGCACAAACTGTATTGGGGGTTTGGAGGATACTGTCAAACCCTTGTTGGCACGAGCCACTGAGAGACTAATTACCTCGCGAATAACAGCGAGAACTTTGTCATGGCGGTAAGTGTACCGTCCTTGATCTAAGGCCACCTTGCAGCCAGCTAGAATGTGTCTAGCTGTGCAAGGGGTATTGCTACAGAGGGGACAAGAACTATCCTCGGCAAAGCTCCAACGAGCGAGGTTACTGGGGTCTGGAAGTGTATGCTGAAAGGCATTCAAATAAAATTTCAGCATCTCTGGCGTCCAGTCATAGAGCATTACCTTCCAGTGCATTGTAAAATATATTCAGACGTAAAAGTCAGTATTTTGTACTTAAGAAAATATGGTTCGCAGTGCGTGTCCCGGGATACTCCTGCAATTGCTCTCAGTGCACTTTTCTGTAAAATGAAAACCCTAGAACTGTCTGTGGCATTCCCCCATATCAGTATACCATAAGTCATTTTAGAATGGAAACAGGCATGATACGCAGTTATTGCAGCGATTTCACCAGCTAAGAATTTAATCTTTTTTATAGCATATATTGCGGAAGAAACCGCACCACGCAGTTCATTAATATGGATGTTCCAGCTAAGATGATGATCGATCATGATACCTAGGAACTTTGTCGATTTGCTTAATTCTAGAGTACTGTTGTTTAGAGTTATATTATTATATTATATAGCAGATTTATATTTTGAGAAGAAGTGCATAGTTACATTTTTTTTGCATTGAGCAAGAGATTATTCTCTGTGAACCATGAAGTTGCTAGGTTTAATGCATAATTGGCATTGGTCATTAGGTCGTTAAGATTGTTATCGTGAAACAGGAAACTTGTATCACCCGCATAGAGAAAGGTTTTGGTGTAGGCGGGCAAGCAATTGCCTATATCGTTAATAAAAAATAAAAATAATAATGGACCAAGAATCGATCCCTGGGGAACTCCGCAGGATATCGATCGGTTAAGGTGTAGATCTAAATCCATCTATTTCAACTACCTGTGACCTGCCTGTTAAGTAGGATTTCATCATATTATTGGCTTTGCCCCGAATCCCATAACTGTTTAATTTATTGAGTAGTATTTCGTGGTCAATCGAATCAAACGCTTTGGATAGATCCTAAGTATAATAGTATAATAGTCCTTAAGTAATGAATGTGTGTTTTGATTTAAATGATCTGTAGAATTTGAAGTTTTCCTAGATCCTTTCTAAGCTCATTATCAATCCAAGAAGGCGTACCGCCTTTTGTTGACACTAGTCTGTATTTCGAGGGAAAGCAAGCTTCAAAATGACGATTAAAAACTTTTATAAAATTGTCATAGTCAGAATTTGGGTCTGATGGATCAGTAGTAAAGCATTCTTTAGTTAATAGTCTAATAAATGAGTTAATAGCGTTAAAGCCGAATTGTCTTTTCCACACATGCTTAATATTTGGGTTCGTCAAATTTGATTCTAAGTGGATCATCTGAGCATTATGGTCAGAAAAGGGTACAATTACATTATCAATAGAGCAAAAATTTACCGTTCTATAAAATATGTTATCGATGCAGGTCGCACTGAGTCCATTAATCCTGGTTGGAGTATTAAATGCCATTGTAAAGCCACATGATGTAAGAGTCTCTTAGCTTATTGCTATTGCCTGAGTTTTCTAGGATATTAATATTAAAATCACCACACACCACAATCTGCTTGGAGGAGTTTGAGAGTTTGTCCATAATCGATTCGAGGCAAGACATGAACACGTTTAAGTCACTGTTTGGGACCCTATAAATACAAACAATGACATATAGTTAGTTTGTCTGGGCTATTTCCCGCACTTGGCCTCTTGATTGGGCCGTTGTGCGTGGCTCATGTTTCTATTTATGTTACTCCAGCCAACCCAGGCTGTCCCAGAAGGTTAGCAGCCTGTTTGGGTTGCTACAGGCCTCCGGTACAGATGCTGGAGATTGTAGTATTCTTGCCCGTTGCTCTGCCACGCTCCTGCATTCCATGAGCACATGCTGTGGCGTAAACAATGACACATTTCTGTTGTGTAATTTCTACACAGGATAATTCCGTGTTTCGTTCTACGGATAATGATGTTATATCATCCCTGGTTTTGACATTTATCTCATTTTTAACCATGATACAACTACCGCCTCTTATGTGATCTTTTCGACAAAAGTAGCTTGCAAGTTTGAAACGGTTAATATGTAGTAAATTGATATTATTTGTCTGCATCCAATGCTCTGTTAGGCAGGCCACGTGAATACAGTATTTTTCAAGGACGATCTCCATGCTTAGATGTTTTTTATTTATTCCTTGTATATTCAAATGCATGATTCCAAGCTGCTTTTTACTGTTTAATTCCTTATCATCTGTTTGCATCGGAAAATGTTCATTTTCGTTGACCCCTTGATTTTCGCTGTAAGTTTTGTGTCGTGTTTGGCATATCGTCATTGCTATACAATCCTTGTTTATGTTCTCCTCCACCCTATGTAACCAAAGGTATCATTTGCGGCTTCGTTCTGACAATTTGAACATTTATTATTCCGCTATTTCCAAGCTAGATTTCACTGCCTAATTATGAAATTTCGATACAAAAATAACTAATGGAGAATTTAAAAATTGCAGATAAGAAAAAAATAGCAATTTACAAAACTGCAGCTCTTCTACCACCTCTTTTCACTACACATCGCTAAAACCAAACAAACTGTATAGTAAGTATTTTTGTCATAAAATGAGGCAATTTTTTACATCATCAGCTCCAGTATTATTATACAGGGTGCGGCAGTGAGGACGAATGGTTTTAAAAAAATCATAAAATAGTTAATTTTTACTCAAAAACATATTTATTGATGGAATCAGGTTCGCAAGGAAATAGCATTTGAGACAGTCAAGTGTGGAAAATCACATCAGGCATGTGGTGGCCGAAATCGTTGATGGAGTGCTGGAGGCGTTCTTGGAAATTCGCGTAGACTCTCTCCAACATCGCTCTTTCAACTTGGGCGACTTCCACGCGAATTGCGTCCTTCCATTCGTCCAGAGTTAGGGGCTTGTTCTCGTATACTCTAGCCTTGTGTCCCCATAAGAAAAAATCATTCCACGCAATTCGCGTGGAAGTCGCCCAAGTTGAAAGAGCGATGTTGGAGAGAGTCTACGCGAATTTCCAAGAACGCCTCCAGCACTGCATCAACGATTTCGGCCACCACATGCCTGACGTGATTTTCCACACTTGACTGTCTCAAATACTATTTCCTTGCGAACCTGATTCCATCAATAAATATGTTTTTGAGTAAAAAATAACTATTTTATGATTTTTTTTAAACCGTCCGTCCTCACTGCCGCACCCTGTATGAGCAATTTCTCAATTGTTCACGTCCTGAATTTTACCATTTAAAATAAAGCAATGCTGTAAGTCGAAAAAACAAAAAATAACTTAAAAAACAAAGTTTTATTCAGAATCTTAAATAAACTAAATAAAATCTAACGTGCAATTAAATAGGTAGGACGAAAATAAACCTATGCAAATTAGTTACATAACATAAAAGACAA
Organism: Micropterix aruncella; assembly: GCA_944548615.1. Taxonomy (NCBI): domain Eukaryota; kingdom Metazoa; phylum Arthropoda; class Insecta; order Lepidoptera; family Micropterigidae; genus Micropterix; species Micropterix aruncella. The sequence continues at coordinate 22,907,418 of OX155953.1, read as the reverse complement.
TTTACTCAATACGTGATTACATATGCGTACGTACACAGAATTTAAGTAATTCTATCAATGAGACAGATCAATGATAATTAATTATAATTTTACAAAATATGGATATAGCCTTCATTTTTGGGATTTTGGACTTCATTTTAACCCCAAGGATCTTCGGACCTTCCGAATTTGAATACGAGGGATGCGGCGAATATTAACGCATTCTGGAGGAAGAGTCCTAGACCAGGCCAGGTGTGCTTATTAGCTGCGGAAGAAGAAAATTAAATCAGTTAAATTGAATGAAGTTGTCGGACATTGCAAGGTCAAAATTTCACTGCTCTGCAAAATTTCACTGCAAAGTGAAAAAGCAAATTTTAACCTTGTAACTGTCTACAACGCATATGTGAGACCTATTCTTGAGTATGGCTATCAGCTCTGGAACCCAACTTATGCAAAGATTTTATTTCCTAAAAAAGGTGCAACCAAAATTCCGGTGACCTGAAGACTAGGAATTATGAAGATTGCTTGGAATTACTTGGACTGAATACTCTCAAACAAAGAAGATAACGAGGGGACCTGATAATTATTAAGTTGTATCAGGGTTAGAAAATATTTACAAATTCAATGTCACAGATCTTTGAGGTCACAGCAAAAAACTCAACCGTGCAAAATTATAATTTATTCCTCTTAACACACTGTATACTAGGTGACTAAATCTCACATGCCATAAATAAATAAAATACAAACGGAGCGGCCATGGAATTCACCGACCGAAGTCAGGCCCATCATATAGTATTGTTACACTTCTGGAGGGTGAGCAGTGGATTCCGGACTAAAGACCGGATGTAGTAGGTTTAGGACAGCTGTCTTGCCACATGTGAGCGTTCACCTTACCACCTATTCACTCCCCCCTTCGAAGCCATAGAATTTGAGATGCGGAAATCGCAGTTTTAGATATTTTTTCTAAGAATAAGTTGATTATTTTCCTAGAGAGACCAAGATATTTAAAAAGGTGAAACAGAGATTTAGCTGGTATGCCACGAGCGCTAATTTCCACCGCGTGAAGGTGAACAGTGAAGCCGTTCCGGGTGATGGCATTTGGGAGATCATGGTATTTATTTAATTTGTACTCATGGTCTTTTAGGATATTTGATTCCCACGGAACATTTAATTTTACGATAAGGTTTATCTTCCGAGATAAAGAGTAAAGAGTTATATCTGGACGACTCCAGAATCCAATGTGAAGTTTTCTCGATTATTGAGAAAGGTTTTGTAGTGAAATGTTTTTTGCCTTTAGAGTCATCCCGCACAAACTATATTGGGGATTTGGAAGATACTGTCAAACCGTTGTTGGCACGAGCCACTGAGAGGCTAATGACCTCGCGAATTACAGCAAGGACTTTGTCGTGGCGGTAAGTGTACCGTCCTTGATCTAAGACCACCTTGCAGCCAGCTAGAATATGTCTAGCTGTGGAAGGGGTATTGCTACAAAGAGGACATGAACTATCCTCAGCATAGCTCCAACGAGCGAGGTTACTGGGGTCTGAAAGTGTATGCTGAAAGGCATTTAAATAAAATTTCAGCATCTCTGAAGTCCAGTAATACAACATTACTTTCCATTACATTGGAGGAGGAATGCAAGTCTCCAATCGTTATCCAATCATTCTGGCATTGAAGGACAATAGCGTGAGCTATACTATTGCTGTCGTAATCTCTTTGCAAGAGAGACTTCTTCAAGTCCACATCGCTCATGGTTTGACATCGCTCAGGTAGGGTTTGACATATCCCAAAAATAAAATGAAATAAAATCAACAAAAATAATACTTTAAGACAGTCACTAATAAGAAATTTATTGTAATAACTAATAATGAATAGGTTTAAGCAAAAAGCCTATTTATTTATACATTTTAATTGACTTTTATCTACTGCATGTTTATGGAAAAAACAAGCCTTTCTTCAACTTATAATCTGTTAAGTCTTTTCTTAGGAACTCATAGAAAAAAGCCATACAAGGTGGAGTGTGCCATACCCAAGCGCACTTTATTCACGCGTTTCTCGCTCTGAGGCTAATGCAGGACTGAATGAATTGCACTAATCGGAATAGCAACTTCGCATTTGCCGCTACTAAGATAACGAACTCGCGCGCCTTTATAGTTCAAGAATTATTACGAGTTTTTAACTGCTGGGTTGTGTTATACCCCACCTCGTACATAGAGGTTTGAGAAAGTTCTGCAAAATAGAGTGGTGGACAATTAAAATAAACTATCATTTGAAGTGATTACTGCAAGCTATGTCAATCAATTTTAAAAAAGACTCAATTTGTACCTAAAAACTTGTTAATATCGTTTAGCTTTACAAGATCTGTACTGGATGTATCAGCAAAGCTGCCAGTCCAAAATAAATAATAATAATAATAATAGTAAATAGATTGGATAACTTACGTGTTGAGACAAAATTGGCAAAAAGAATCCAGCAAGCAGCGATAATTGAAGCGAATCCGATGACGAATCCGAGAAACAGCCAAAGCCGGGATCCACGCGGGCCTAGACAACCACCCGAATATGTGTCTCCTCGAACCTATAAAAATATTTGAAATGATTCTCTCAGCAATTTTCAAAATTTTACTTCGAAAAGTAAAAATTTTGGAATGCGATCAAGTAGTTAGTATATTCTGCGACTTGTAGCATGCGGGGGATGACCAATCGATTTAAGTGGGGGCTGTACGAACATTATCATTTGTAAATGACTTGATTCTATAGCGCTGTCCATGTCAAGTCTAGAACCGAGAATCCCACTTTGGCCAGTATTGAGAAGCCAGTTATCTTTTCCCAGGTATAGACTTATTTCACTACCATTCCGCAGAAACATTACGAAATATTTGAATGGTTTTCAGGATTAGAGTTGTTATAGACGTTGTTGATGACGATGTTGTTGTATCTACATAACTTTTTTTGCTATTGAATATTTTTACTGAAGTCATTAAGATTTTAATGCAACAAAAAATACACATGTGTGTACGCATTACACATTTTGGGTAAATACATATTTTGGGTAAAATTTGCAGGAATTTGCACATTTGTAAAAAAATATAAATAGAAAAGATCATGATATATGTAGAATTTCACTGCATCAATTATAAAGATTTTTGGTGGCTTATTATCTTTAACAACTCTAGAACACTTCAAACATAGATTTAACTTGAAAAAATGCATTTTAATAATTTTTTTAATAAAATTATATCACACATATTTGAAAAATAACCACACGAAATAAGCAATAACAAAAGCAAGCAAAAACACTCAGAAATACCGATCGAAATTAATTGCCGGTAAACAAAAAACGATAAAAAGAAGTGATTTAAAAGTTTCCATCTCATGACCAAATGCAAATGCATTTGGTCACCAGATGGAAATTCAAGAGAAAATAATTGTCAGGAAATCTTATCCCTTCAGGCCTCGGCCCCTCAGCCGATTGACAAGTTGATGTCCCAAAAAATTTTTGTAAAAATTAGTAAAAAAATTGAATTATGACACTGTCTCACCAAAACATTAATTACTGCCAAACCACTGTACCCATAATTAAAATAAAACATATTAACATAATAAAATATAATAAAATAAAACAAATTAAATTAAAATAAAATTTAAACGGGGCTGTCACGCTGAATCGTGTTGTGGCCGATGGTCAATCGGGGCCTGAGGGGTTAAAACTCAACATAACTGTTGCTTTATCACATTCTTTTATTAAAATAATTTTGTTCTCTCGCCATCACCGCAACGACGCGAATGATGAACTTTCAAATTAGATGATTTATTTATTTTTTATTACAAAATGTAATTTTCTCAAGTCTATTCTTAAGGAGTACTAGAGTTGTTATAGTATAGCCTACCGAAAAGTCTTCATAATTGATGTGGTGAAATTCTATACCCCGACTGAACACATTTTTTAGAAGATATGAATTATTATTCTCCCCTTATTTTGGGATCCGGATTCATCATGATGACCAATATCTGACATCTTATCAAACCATATGATACGGAAGCTCCACAAGCTCTATCCTTCCGAGGGAATTTTAAAAAAAGTGAAAGTTTTTCACACAGAACCAAATTACTGGACTTGATCTAAAAACTCCCCCGATCTAAGCCTGATCGAAAACCTCTGGGCCGCCATTTGCAAAAATCGGCTCTACAAAATGGATTGTATGTACAATTAAACCCAAGATGATCATTACAGTAATTCAAGTCTGGTTTCATGATGATAAACTGAAAGGAAGCTGTCAAAACCTGATAAATTCTATGCCTACAAGAGTGAAAGGTGTTATCAACGCAAAGGAGGACACATTCTATATTAAAACTAACAATCAATAACTAACATTAATGTTTTTGTATGTTTATGTCCAATAAAGCACTTTTCGAAGAAAAAGCTTATATTTGACATGTAAAAACTTACTTTACACAATATATGTATATGACTAGGAATGGTTGTTTCACATAGTCTGAACTGCAATAAGTAACACTGCCATAGCGGTTTTCATCCCGATCTTAATCGCTTATTATATATAAACTTCACTACCTATATCAAGATCGGATAATCCAAAATTAATAATACCCTATATCAGCCAAACATGTCGCACATAAAATAAACAAAGAAACTGTTATCTACCTGAGCGTTAGACACGGAATTGACCATCAGCAAAGATAACGTTGCAAAAACGCCGCAGACGTGGGAAGCCTTCGGCAATTCATCAGAATACACGGAAGCAGCGTCAATTATGATCCACCAGCCGCTGAAAAACTGGAAGACGGCACAAATTCAGCTCAAAAGACGTGACTCATCATGTCTCCTTATTTACGATGGATGAGAAAACGCAATACTCACGAGTGTTCCCGAAATGATGGAGACGATGGCGTTGCGCTTGTCGCCGCCTTCGAACCATACGCAAGGCGGAAAATTTATATTATCAAAGAAACTCATCGTTTAACAATTTATTTAAAGAAAAACAAGAAAGTCCTCCCTTTCGCGAAAGGTTTGACGTTTGTTTTGCTGCTTTCATTCGGCAAACAATTAAAAAGGCAATTAGAGTATGTTACTAGCCAAATCATAAGCGATTATTACCACGGATTTTAGAATACTTTGGAGGGGATGTAGAATATTATTATATATTTCTGTAACAACTCAATTTTTAATTTCTGTATAACTTTGCTATTATACAGTACAGAGTTGCATATCTGGGTCACATTATTAGGCACGACAGGTAAGAACTCCTGCAACTTATTATGATAGGATAAAGTTGCAAGGAAGAGGAAACCTGGCCGTAGTCGGAAATTTTGGTTGCGGGTCATTCTAGAATGGACCGGGATTACGAGTGTCGACGAATTCTTTTGCCTGGCGAAGGTCAAAAAAAGTATGCAGAGTTGATTGCCAACCTTCACTAGTTGGAGAGGCACCCTAAACCCTCTTGTCCACACACGTTTTTTCCGCCGTGAAAATCCACGGTTAATTCACCATGTCGTCAGTGTTGTGTGAATCACTAGGTAAGCTTGTACACAGACACGGCGGCGGCGCTGTCCGTTTTTCCGCCATGTCCGTGGACAAGCTTTTATAGTGGGCCATCCCCCACTACATGTCGAATTAACCGTGGATTTTCATGGCGAAAAATCATGTGTAGACAATAGGGCAAAGAAGAAGAATTATGCATACCTTAAATAATTTATAGTCGGTATAAGTACAGGTAGTAGGTAAAGGACCATGGGTATTTTTGTATGGAAGGTGTACCCAGGGTGTAACAAATAGAAACATATATTATATTGTTCTCATGTTTAGAACTAATATTAGAAAAGTTCCACTCATCAATCCATGACGTATTGGAGTTATACACATTCAAAGTTTTATTTATTTGGATGATTTTGTAACTTTTTATAGTTAATAAATCTTATTAAAACGGGGTGGTTTTATATAAATAACAATATTTGAAGGGTTTTTACTACATTATCTCCCCCACACTCTCGAATAGACACTAAACCATGGGTTTTTGAATAAAAAAAACTAAATATTTTTCAACAATTATGTGTAGTGTAAGTCTAGGAAGTCTGTGGATAAGTAAACTAACTGTGCCCGCGACTATACACGCGTTAATAAGAATTTACGCCCGTTATTTTTTTATTATCCTGCGCCACCCTCAAAGTTCACGAAAATCTAAAAAAAGTAGCCTATGCTAAATATAAAACTGTCTCCTTCCCAGTATTCCAGCTATCTCTATTCCAAAGACAATGGGTATTTTTAAATGAAAAGTGTACCCAGCGTGTAACAACTAATTACTTATATTAATTAATTATATTGCCGTTGTGTATAAAAGTAATAAAATATCAATTCATTAATCTATGGTGTATTAGAGTTATACACATCTGAAGTTTTGTATATTTGGGTGTTTTTGTAACTTTTTATACTGGAAATAATTTAACTAACTGAATTATTTAAACAAAACGCATTTTAGGTTTGCAAACCGCAAATTAAAAAAATTACATAAAATTAACATATTTAAATATAAAAATATAATATTCAATAATATCCACGGAGCGAGGCGGGTCCCATCAAACTTGCAGAAGGCAAATTTGCAGACGGCAATCTTGCAGACGGCATTCTTGCAGGCGGCAGTTTTGCAGAAGGCAATCTTGCAGAAGGCAGTTTTGCAAATGTCAAAATGACCTAACCTAACCTAACAGAAAAACTTAAAACATTTTTTTTTAATGTTTAGTTTGATGTATAAAAGTCATCCACTACAAGGATGCCGGTAATTGAATGGCTGATTGTAAAAACGACCTCTTCGAACAAAATTTCAAAACCAACTTTTTTGTTAGTTAATGTTGCTATGGCATGCCATATCGATTGAGCTTACAAACAACCTCTTACCTATACTAGAACCTACTTTTATTTGGGCACCAAGTTTTCGATGAGCATAAAAACCACCTTTATCCAGGATATAGGTTGTTTTTACATTCAATGTGTGGCAGCACTGAGTTTGTCTATCAAACGTTTAACTGACGTTTACGTCATTAGCTGCCATTTGTATAGCTGATTTACTTTTAGACTATTGTGTCTGTGTGTTGTGTTAATCCAACGAGTGGAAAAGTATCTAGTTGCATCATGGGAGATACAGGCTCAGAATGGGAAACTGAAGCGACAAGGGAAGCCTACCGATCATTCCTGTCCAAGATTTATTTTATTTTCGCCAGTTATTAGTGTCAGTATTCTATATTCATAACTTGAGGACAGGGAAGAACGTACTGTTCATATACCATGAGGGACAGGCAAAAAAAGGGGCCGATGAGGTGTGTTTTTTCTAATGATGTACATAAACGAGTATATATTATAGATATCAAAGTCGAAACTCTGATGCTGTTCTGTGACAACTGTGCAGGTCAGAACAAAAATAACACCTCAGTACGTTTAAACATGTGCCTTGTAGACAATGGACGTTTCAAAAAAATCGAACACATCTTTCCTATACGTGGCCACTCATACTTACCAAGCGACAGAGCTTTCGGAGTAATAAAAAGGAAATTGCGTCGCATAAATAGACTGTACACCATTCGAGAACTTATGGAGCTGATTGTATCATCTAGTGCAAAGCCTCACTTTTTCACCATTCACCTAGTAAGCGGAGAAGACATCTCAGATATAAAAAATGGTGGATACAGCCTTATAAAAAGACAGCGCTTTCACTCGAAACCAAAGATCGGCGTATTCCAAGAGACGAGAAGGTGGGTTTCCAGATCTATTTTGTTTTATCTCAAAATTTCACCATATAAAATACATCGAGGATGGAGAAATCCCGGTTCAAGCCCAGGAGTTCATCGATGGTGTGGTCAAGCATACATTTTTGCTAAAACAAAGACCAAATGTCATTGTTCTACTACCAAATGATCGCACATATGGGCAAAGCAAGCAATGCATCAATGCAAAAAAGATGCCTGACTTAAAAAAATGTGTGGCGTTTGTACCGGATGAATATAAGAAGAGTTTCTGGGACGAAATACTCCTGTGGCCTACTACTAACATTGAAGAAGATGATGAATAATTGGTTGGTTTTAAAATTGCATTATGATTTCCTGAATAAATACCAGTTTATCAATAAAACACTCATGATTTTTATTTTGAGAATGCACTTTTTTATATTGACGGTAAAAACAACCTTTATCCACAAATTTAAAAAATATATATAAAAATATCTACAAATATTATACGTTTGATATTTTAACACACGATCATTAAGATAAATGACTATCTAGAAAAAAAAATATTTTCAATATCTTCATACATTTTTTTTACACTAGACAGTTTTTATTGATTTACCAGAAGTTTCAAAAATGGATAAAGGTCGTTTTTACAATCAGGCATTCAATTAATGTCGCTTCGATTTTAGGGAAAGAAAAACCTAACCTAACCTAACAGAAAAACTTAAAAACTGTACTGAAGGTTGCCGCCTGCAAGGTTGCTTCCTGCAAGGTTGCCTCCTGCAAATCTGCCCTCAACAAATTTGGACCTGTCAAAAGTGACATTTGTGCAAAATTGCCGCATGCAAAACAGGGAGACCAGATTGCCAGTTTTAAAAGAATCTAACGTCAGTCATGTTTGGGCGTATTTTTATATTGCGCGCATTTTATTTATAACCTACAGAAAATGAACTGTAAACTCAATTGGAAGGTGTTAAAAGTATTTAAACAGTTTAAATATGCAAATTTCAAAGGTTCCGATCATTTAAGAAATGGTCGCGCTCTTGCCGGCGCTATAGTTTGTGCGAGGTGCTACGCCGACGACGGTAAACACAACATGGAAAAGACAACAAAACATTTGAAAGAAGTGTTAGCGCAGAAAAAGGGGAAAATAATAGATGCGGAACAAAAACTAAGGCAGAAACGAGAGGATATACTCGAGCAAATCAGACACAAAAAGCAAAACTTCGATGAGAAGAAAGAGTCGTACATTCAAGATTTTAAAGACACAAGGGAGAAAATAAAAGAGAAAATTGATGATTTCAGAGAGAACGTGTATACGGTTCCTAATTTCTTGTGCGTGGCTAGGATTGTGGCTTCGCCGTATTTGGGTTATGTGATCGTGTGCGAACAGTATAACCTGGCGCTCGGATTGTGGCTGTTTGCTAGTTTGACGGATCTTCTCGACGGGTGGATCGCTCGCAATTGGGAGGGGCAGTCTTCCAAGTTGGGGTCGTTCCTCGATCCGATGGCCGATAAAGTCCTCGTCGGCACATTATTCGTCACTCTGACGTACAACGGTCTCATACCGATTGCTCTCACGATTTTAATAATGGCTCGTGACTTAGCGTTGATCATAGCCGGTTTTATAATTCGATACAAGAGCCTCTCCCCGCCGAGGACCGTCAGCCGTTACTTTGAAGTTTCAAATGCAACCGCTCAATTAGCCCCCACTTTTATCAGTAAGGTAAACACTTTCATACAGCTCCTATTAGTCGGAGGAACATTAGGGGCGCCAGTTTTTGATTACGTTGACCATCCGGCATTTTTCTATTTGTGGGCAGGTACAGGAATATCGACTATCGTTTCAGCGTTAAGCTACGTTACGACTAAGAACACCTATAATTATGTAAGAAAAACAAAGTCTCGATAAATTGTTTTTTGCTTGTACATAATACAACCTCCGTCCCAAAAAAAAACCAGACTGATTTGAAATAAAACAAACTATTTTAGATTTTGAGGCAAACGCATTATTATTAATCAATATTGTCTCCATTCTCTTCAATACACTTATTTGCACGCTCAATCAATTCATCAATGACCTTGAAATGTCCTCGCTAGAAATCAATTTTAGTAGGACATCAATGGAGTAATAATGTTGTTCCTTCATCGGCAATTTTAGTCTATCGAATAGAAAATAGTTGCATAGTGACTGATCTGGTGAATAGGGCGAATGTTGCAATGAAATTATTTGATTTTTTGCTAAAAAATCAGTCACAACTCTCAAATGATGAGACGGACGGAGCATTATCGTGCAAATAGGACCAACTACTTTGTTTGCGATATTCCTGTCGAATCCGATGAATTTTGTGAAGCAAACCTCCATTCTGCACTTTTGTCGCTTAGTTGCTGGCTCATATTCAAACCACCATGTCTCATCACCAGAAACAATAGATTTCACAGTTGGCGTCTTTACGAGCACTTCTAATGATGTCTGCAATGTTCAATGGAGAATGTTACTGGGTCTGCAAATTCGCTTGAAACTTCGTCATATTAGAGCTTATATGTATACAAACACATTAGTTTTTGTTTCATTCAAAAATACCCAGTAGTTTTTGTTTTGCACACATTTAAAACCCCGTAAATATCGAATCCGGCGCTCGGGCGGCCGGCTACTGTGTGACGTCATTTTCCAACACTTCGATCGCTCGCGCGCTCTCGTTATTAGAGGACTGCCGGTTGTCAGCGGTTGCACTGTGTATTTTTCTATGAATTAACGAAATCTACTCGTCAATGGATTTCATTTTGTTTTGTTTCATCCGAGCATTATGCTGTTACGTTCATAGAGTGTATTCAATTAAGTGCAGTACAATGGACGAAGGATTTGAAAAAGGGCAATCGGATAATCTACCTAAAATAGATGGATTTGTGGTTGCCCATTATTTTTCGAATGATAGTGATTTTTTTTCCGCCGAAATGCGAGGAGTAATTCTCCATTCGAATTATTTTTTCATCATCGCTGAGTTGGTGTGGAACAAATCGTGAATTGATCTTACGAAGTCCTAAAACTTTGGTCAAAATGCGATGTACAGTGGAGTGAGGAATTGCCGATTCCATTTCAGTCAATGTGACTAAAGATTTTTTGTTCACTTTGATAAAATCACGCACTTTTTTAATGTGTTCCGAACTCAATCCAGTTTTTGGACGACCTGGCCTTTCGTCATAGTAAAATAAGAACAGTATAACATCTCCACAGTGCGCACCGATTTCGCACTCATACAAGCGCCTGTTGTCCGTACGCTACCGTTTACCTAGATTCTCGGGCGCCTCGGTGCTAGCAAGTCGGCCTGTCGCTTGACAGCTAAATATACAAAAGTGGAATGTTTTCTGCCTATCAGAAATTACATTTACGAGTATTAACGTTTACATTATGAAATTACCTTTACGAGGTAACGTTTTTTTGTTCATTTGCGTAGGTAAGTATGTGTCTAGGTAAGTAGGTGCATAGGTATGTAAGTGTGTAGGTATGTAGGTAGATGCGTTTTTGTTAAGTACCTACTTTAACTTATAAAATGTAGGTATTTTAAACACATGCAACAAGCGATGAATGCTCACACAGTCATATATTCTGTTACAGTATAATTTTGGGAACCAACTCTTGATCTATAAACCAAAAATACATAAATGTACATAATAATTATAAAGAATTGCATTTCTGCTTTAATGGGATCACAACTTGTCAATTGTGTATTTGTTGTGGCAACCCTGGTGGTTCAGGAATCTTCTATTTTAAATCAGTCCAGTTTCTTTTCGGATGGAGGTTGTATAATGCGTTAATCTAGTCTAAAGGTGAAATGTAGCATTTGTATATTGTTAAAAAATGTGTTTACTGTAAATTAAAAATAATTACTGTTACTTTTATTTGTTTTATACCTTTTCCTGGGGCCACACCGCTAACGAATCATGTTGCCTGTAGCAACTATGATGACTGCAGTTCGGAACAGGGATTTGGTGGATTTTTTAAAGTATTCGAAAAGATTCCGTAGCCAGGATGCTCTTTTCGTCCTGAACCTCTTTGTCTTGTCGTGAGATGCAATATAACTGCCCGGCACAGTTAATCAAAATCATAAACTATGTTAATTACCTAACCAAAATGTTACCTCGATAATCGTTTATCAGTTGATTGAATGATAATGTAACACAATTTAAAGTTCAAATGTTAAATGCTTAGTGTTAAAGCTATTAAAAAAAATAACAGTTATCTTTTAAAGTCGGTAGAATATCAAATATCTATTTTTTCCTAAAGTTTATAATTTTGACTACTTATGTATTAGTTTACTTATGGTACTACTTAGGTAGTCGGTTTTATCTTCCCATTCCGACCATACCCTTATTAACCCTTCAGGCCTCGGCCCCTCAGCCGATTGACAAGTTGCTGTCCCAAAAATTTTTAGTAAAAATTAGTAAAAAAATTGAATTACGACACTGTCTCACCAAAACATTAATTACTGCCAAGCCACTGTACCCATAATTAAAATGAAACATATTAACATAATAAAACATAATAAAATAAAACAAATTAAAATAAAATTAAAACGGGGCCGTCACGCTGAATCGTTTTGTGGCCGATATCGGCCAATCGGGGCTTGAGGGGTTAAAAGTGCAAAAAAAGTGAGGTATATTATTATGTTTCCGGTGATTTTGTAAAAGTTATCAAGGAATCTTGCACTGAGAAAGGGTATTCAATGTCGGTTATGTAAATTATATATTTTTTCATCTTAGAGCAGATTAAAAAAAGATGGCAAAAATTATGATATTAATGACAATTGGACATAAGAGCCCTTGAATACACTGAGAATCGCACCAAACTGCAAATTAGAATAGAAAATTCGCAGGAATTACGCACCATCCGACCAATATTGTTTTTTTTTTAATCTAAAATATCTTTATTCTGGTCCATTGAGAAAAATTATAGACCTACAGTCCTTTTTTGCACCTATTTTGGTTGATTTTGTATATAAATACTAACAATATATTTTTCTTCTGAATTCTCTCTTGTTACCTAATAATTAATCTTGTTAGTCATGTATATTATATATTTATATAATATACATGACTAACGGCGGCCAGCTAAAATGGCTACCTGCGGCTTTGTCAACTACCGCAAAAACCAGATTGGCCTTTTTGATTAAAGAGAGCACTAAAGAGAGGTAAAAGAAGTAATTCCTAAATATTTCCATCAATTTCTTGATCAATTAAAACCTTAAAAAGTAAGATACTTAGCCACCTTGAACGCCAGTGGGCCACGCTGGAATATCCATCTTCGCCTTATGAGAATTCAGGTTTTTGTTCAATTTTATACTTCAAGTTTTATTGCTTATACTGGATAATATACAGGCATGTTTATTCGAGAAATTATTGACAGAATTAAATGTTATGTCAATAATTTGAGGAAAAATGGTGTCACTGACCAGTGTTCCCCGTGGCTCCCATCTCGATAATTCTTCTCACAGAAAATAATATCTTTATAGATATTTTGTTACCATGCTAAACAACTATTAATTTTAAATGATACGACTATTTTGTAAGCTGCGAGAATCTGCCTATTTTGTTCAATAATAAATACTAATAAGAAGCAGGATCTCGTTAATGTTTTTTTTTTTATAAATATCTTTTTATACAATAGTAAAAACAGATAAAAAGTTTCATATACTCCTTTTAAGAGTTTTTCTACAATTTTTGATAATCAATATGGTTAATAAAACGGGTTACTTGATTTTATATTCAGTTTTATTGCTCTCCTGAAAAGTTGTTCAAAATGAGATACAAGGATCTGCAAAATTGGCGGCGAGTTGGCATAGAGGAGAGACCAGTTTTAGTAGGCCTAGCCCAAATTTATGTTTGGACCTGAAGTAGACCATTGTGTGTAGTATGTGAATTGATGTAGATTGTTCTGGATGTCGTTATAAAACGAGTAAAGTATTCAAGTTTGCGTCCATTTATTGTCCTCGATATTTTTGTTTTTTGTTTAAACGTTTTAGGACATCTTCATTTCTGTTATTCCAGATTATGCGGATCTTATCTCCGTCTGTTATTCAATTGTTATTCGGGTTATCCTCCGATATACTAGGCTCAAAAATTCAAGTTGTCTTAGCAATGAGCCAGTTAGGCCTCTTGTCTACGCCACGTTTTTTCAACGTTTTTAGAAAAAAACGTCACCTCTTGTCCACTGCATGGTTTTTTCGCCGTACGACGCATTAGGTACATACATTTTAACAACTTCAAGGTGATGCAATAATTGTCCGCCGTGAAAACGTCCGGTGTGATTGACTAGCTCTCATATATTGCCATACAACACTTATACAAACTTCTCATACAACACTGATACATGGCTCACCGAGGGGGAAATACGATGCATAAGGCGGCGGAGCCGTGCCGTTTTTAAAGTTTCCGTGGACTACTTTTCATAGTGATTCATACTCCACTGATGACCGCGATAGACACGGCGAATTAACCATGGATTTACATGGTGCAAAATAGGTGTGTGGACAAGACTGCTTAGTGTCCAGCTTTCAAATCCACAGAGTAATATAGAGAATACACAAAATCTTATCAAAGAGATCTTGAGGTTTAGGTTATGATTCTTGCAATATCACCTTTTCCAACATAACCCTTCGGCTACGTAACGACCAAATTTGGTTGCACATCAGAACACCGTTGACTACGTAACGACCAATATTGGCGGCTTGCTCCCGGAGCGCACAGTAATATTATTTTCTAATTCGAACGCATCTTAAAATCCATATCCTAAAATCCAATATCTCATTGTTACCATAGATACATAGACGGCCACTAGAATAATTTCGCGCGTCATTTAGAGGATATTTCTGGTAAAATTCCATTGTCAAACATAATTTTTTTTTCGAGAAATCAAGATTTTTATTGGTTTTATGACCAAATATCTAAGTATTTTTGTATGTAAATAAGCAAAACGAAATATTACCTTTAATAGAGAATCTAATAAAGATCATGATAGTATTTACAATTTCTAAATAGGGTTCCGTATTTTTCCGTAAGACAAGTACAAGTTAGAAATGCCTAGTTTTTTTCACTTTTTAGACTTTCTCATATTTATTCATAATTATCTGATGTTTTACAAAATGAGATTTTAATATTATATATACGAAATTTTAATGAAATCATTTCAGTTAATTCTTTTTATGATTACTATAGTAGTTCCATAGTTATAGCACTTTTTAACGAGCGCGGCGATATTGCAAGAAATTCCAATAAATTGCCGCGGTCTGCCATGAAATTATGCCGCTACTCGAAGGGTTCAAGAAAGCAGCTCTGGCTTTTTCGATTCTGGTTTTTATCTTCTTTTGCAGTCATTGTTAAATTGCAGCTGAGGTTGATATGACCAGTATTCTTATATCTTTCTCTTTTCTATTATCTCAATTCTTACTTCAATATTCTAATACCACACCAGGGATATTCTCGACGAAATGAGAATAAGCGGAAATGAAAAAAGATGACAGAATTAGCACTTTAATCAATCACAAATTTAAACAACGAATTCAGAATTCTAAATGCCAACTTATTGATTATTAATCGTGGTTCTCTTTGAAGCGACTTGCGCCAGATATTGATATCCATACCGCAACAGATTCATAAATTCTTTTTTATTTTGCAAACTGCTCAACTCCGGTCGTTCGATCAACTCCGTATCCAGCGGCAAGAATTCAGCCAAATCGTAATCTGAAATTTGTGAAGTTTATGAGTGTGAAATTATAAACAAATCAGCAGAAAAAATGAAATTACCTAGCGAGTGCACATAATCGGCGATTTTGAAAAACAGCTTATCCGACACGGACGTGATAAGATCTTCCGGATCGTAGATGGTCCAGTCGTCTTTTAGTATTGTGTGACACCAAATCTAGGAAAAAACATAAAGTGCGAGGCTATTTACATTGATTCAGATTATAGAAGATTCTTAGATCAGTTTGTGTAACACTGCTCGATTTTTGCTGATCGATATTATTAGTGTTGCTCGGGATGGTGCTCCAAAAACCAGTCCTCCGACTTAATCTGCACTCCAAGTACTTTATTATTTAAAAAAATACAAAAAGATGCCATTCTTATTTATTGGATGTGGTTACAGGGCCTACTGGCAAGGTGGTTAAGTCGCCTGATCTTACATTGTAAGGTTCCGGGTTTGATTCCCGGCTGGGTCACCATTTTCCGTTGGGATAAAATTATCGGGATTTGCATTTTCAATTCTGTTGATCAAATACAATAATAAGACACACACTACTTACGCACATGTACCCTGCACACATACATTCAAACACTGCATAGTAGGGTTGGCTCTAAGAGATTGGTGTTTGATAAATAAAGAGTAGAAACAAACAATCCAA
This sequence comes from Micropterix aruncella, assembly GCA_944548615.1. NCBI lineage: Eukaryota > Metazoa > Arthropoda > Insecta > Lepidoptera > Micropterigidae > Micropterix > Micropterix aruncella. Next base: position 22,891,310 of record OX155953.1, on the reverse strand, counting down.
ACAAACTGACGCCACTGGGATTAATTGCATTTCTTTGTGTAATAATGTCAAAAAATAGTTCATGCGAACAAGACATAACAGTGCGGTAGAGCGAAATGTAAAATGAACAACTGTATCTTTTCCGTCACAAAACCTACCTGTCGAACACAAAATTATTTGAATGAACACATTAACAGCTGATCACATACTCAGTATGTGATACAAAATATTCTCTAACTCGCGAATCACGTACTGAGGGCATGATCGACTTTCATACAGTTTGGTTAAAAATCAAGTACTCGGTTCGTTATTTGCGTTGTACCAGCGTGTAGCTTAGTCTTTTGGCTATACATACAATACATATGCGATTCATTAGCATGAATTCATAGCGTGAACAAAATATAGCATGAATTCATAGCGTAAACCAAAAAAAAACAAAGGTGTCGAGAGCTGCAAAGTTTGCAGACATTGGAAAGAAGCCAACTGGCAATAAAGGACACAAGGAGACAGTCTACTATTGCCCAGATTGCAATGTACCACTATGCTACTATCTATGTTTTAAAAAATCCACAAAAAATAATTATTGTCTATGATTACTTCATGTACAACTTTTTTTCTAATTTCATAACTAACAATATTTTTTTATTTTTTATCCAGAAGATGTAAAAGTCAGTCTAATAGATTCAAAACAAATTGTTTCTGTATCTAATTAGGTTATTTTTTATAGCCGTTACAATAATGCCAAAAAACACCCGCGGGCAACGTAGCATGCGCTATAAAAATCGGCCGCTGTTAAAGTGTTAAGTTTGAAAACATTTCGTTCGGACTTTTATTATGCTGCTTTATGCGTAATTGGTAGTTTTATGCTGTAAAAGTGACAATCATTCATTTCATATTCCACTGTACAGGTATTGGCCTGTGTCACTGGCATGAAATAATTACAATTTTAGTTCATGAGAAAACTTAATCAGGCCCTATATGTATATAATTGGCTCAATTGCGTTTCTCTTGAACTAAAATCGGAAATTAGTTTGTGAACGAGACAGAGCAGTAGAGCGGAATGTGAAATGAATGGTTGTTACTTTTCCGCATTAAAACTACCCACTGAAGATAAAGCAGCTAAATCTAACATGATATGTTTTCAAACTTATTTGGGTATATAAGTTCGACAGGTAGTTCTGGTGCGAGAAAATCGACGACAGTTCATTCATATTCCATTCTAACGTATTGCTCTGTCTCGTTTGGTTGAACTAAGTTCCTATTTTAGTTCACGAAGTAACGCAGTCGGGCATATTATTATATTGGTGTCAGCGGAAGTCGGCTCTAAGTACAGATCGGGAAAGCTCTCTATTTCATTAATCTGAATAGTGAGCAGATTAGTGTTTTATAAAACGGTTTGTCCGTCGATTCTAGCAACTTACGCGATTGTATGTTCATGCACACTGTTCAGGTTAAGGTACAACATATTAAAAATAATTCTTAAAATATTAGATTTTAAAAAAGTATTTTTGTATGAAATTTATTAATCATCCGAAAAAAATAAAGGTATTTAAAAAAAATACAAGCTTTACTTTTTATCAGGCAGTTCCAGTGGCAATCTCGTCACTCTATCTTCAGACCCTCGTCATCATGTATAGCATGAGGATGCCAGAGATACTAAAATTGTATTTGAATTGCCTTTAGCATACACTTCCAGATCCCAGTAACCTCGCTCGTTGGAGCTATGCCGAGGATAGTTCATGTCCCCTTTGTAGCAATACCCCTTGCACAGCTAGACATATTATAGCTGGCTGCAAGGTGGCCTTAGATCAAGCACGGTATACTAACCGCCATGACAAAGTCCTCGCTGTTATTCGCAAGGTAATTAGCCTCTCAGTGGCTCGTGCCAACAAGGGTTTGATACGACCCTCCAAACCCCCAATACAGTTTGTGCGGGATGGCTCTAAAGGTAAAAAACATTTAACCCCTCCTCTCGCGAAGTAAAAATTCAGCTATCACTTTTGCGCGCGACATATTCGCGCGTAAAATCGACGCGAGTCGACGACCTTAATACAAACGACCATAACTTGTAAACCACTACACCGATCATAAAAAGAATAACTGTAAAATGACCGCATTGAAATTCGAAATATAAAACATTATAACTTTATCTCGTAAAACAATTAAGATAATAATGAATAAATATTACAAAATTGGCGAACTGAAAAAACTCGCCTATAAAATCATTTCGATTTTTTTGTCACAAAATACGTAAAATATGCAAAAATTGTAAATACAGTTATGTTCTTTATTAAATGCTTTACCAAAACCATATTTTTTTTGACTTATTTGCGTACAAAAATATTTACTTATTCAGCCAAGAAAAATTTTATGTATTCTCGTAAAAAAAAATTTTGTTAATTTTTAATTTGTGACTACTTATGGTATTTTTTTATATGAAATTCTTTCAAAATAACTTTATTACTACATCACACTTCTTAGAAATCACACCAGAACTTTGAGCTTTGTCTGATATTACAGAAAAATCTAAAGTTTTGAGAGTTTGCGTCCAAAACTTAATAATAAACTTTGAATGCTCATAATATAAAATTCGTTAGATTTTTTCAATTATATTGTCTCATTATATACTTATTATATGTCCAATAACTAATTACTATACTCCAAAAAGTCACATTTCATCGAAAAACTATGGAAAATCGCACTTAATTCTCTCATAGTAATTATCAAAACAAGTTTCTTTGCGCGAGTCATATTAGAAAACAACATATAATGTTCAAAATACGCCTAATTATGTGATAACTTAGGATGTAAATGAAGCAATACCTATTTTGTTAGTAAATTAAAGCGACATTACGTCATATTTCGCGATATATCGGGATATTTCACAAACATTACAAAATAAAAACGGCCATTTTTTCGCGAGGGGTGTGTTGTCGCCGAAGTCTTTTGTTTAAAAATTCGTGAAAAACAGCAAATGGACTATCACAAATGACTAATCCTCATTCAGAAACTACTTAAAATGCAAATTACTCACTGTTCTCCAGTAAATGGCACTCAAACACTGCACACACACCATTTTTATCACCCATTTCGCGGAACCGTACACGGCCGTGGGGGTTGCCGGCGGACACTGGCGTTTGACGTCTATGCTCACTTTTTAAATCGTCCTTCGATATTGCCAGACGAAAATCTTGAATTAAAGATATTTTGGCCATATCGTAGCGCCCTCAGAAAGTATATAGTACGCCGTGTCGAATTGTAAATTGCATTTTTCGCAGCGGCGAGCGTTTGGTCCCGTAACGAACGTTACGGAGTCTTAGGCGGCCGACATTTGGTCCCCCAGGGGATGTTACGGAGCGACCGGGTCAACTAGAAAAACTTTCTCAATAATCGAGAAAGCTTCAGATTGGATTCTGGAGGTCGATTCGGTCTCTAAGCAGTATAAATTCCCTGAAAGTCTCGGATGCACAGCCCTCCGTCCAGATATAACTCTACTCTCTATCTCGGAAGGTGACCCTTATTATATAATTAATTGTTCCAAGGGAATCAAATATCCCAAAAGACCACGAGTATAAAATGAATACCATGATCTCGCAAATGCCGTCACCCGGAACGGCTTCACTGTTCACCTTCATGCGGTGAATGTTAGCGCTCGTGGCCCACCAGCCACATCTCTGTTTCACCTCTTGGATCTTGGTCTTTCCAGAAAAATAATCAACTCTCTCCTAGAAAAAATATCTAAAACCGTGATTTACGCATCTCAAATTCTATGGCTTCGAAGGGGGGAGTGAATGGGTGGTAAGGTGAACGCTCATGTGGCGAGACAGCTGTCCTAAACCTACCACAGCCAGTCGTTATTCCGGAATTCACCGCTCACCCCCCAGAAGTGTAATAATATTATTATGATCGGCCCGACTCCAGTCTGTAAATTCCATGGCGGCTCTGTTTGTAGTTTATTTTTATTTATATTTATTGTGAAAAAGCATTAGGCCTGCCGTATACAACTGACGAATAAAAAAGAAATTCAATTATTCAATGTTCGGCCGAAGACTGGCTAAATAGGCCACAAAATTGGGCTTCTGCAATCGCAATAATTATGACTGTTTATTAGATTTACAGTTAGATATTTGACATATGAACTCACCTTCATTTTCAATTCAGATCGCACTGCATCTTCATCTGCCAATTCTGCTGCACCTAAAGCCTTCGCATAATCTTCCGCTTTTAATGTCAGTTCTGAATGTAAATAAAGCTGAAAAATCATAAAAACAAACTATGAAATCAATTAAACTTTTCAACTGGCATTAATAACAGAAAAATTTCAGAAAAAGCGAAAAACCGCTTATAATGAAAAAAATCCTAGACGAATGGGAGAGTGGAATTCGCTTTGGAGGTCTCAGGTTAATAACCTAAGATTCGCCGACGACACGACCATCATAGGTGCCGATGAAAATGAGTTGGCGACCCTATTACGCAGGGTGGAAAGGTTATTCCGCTTACTTATACCCCGATTCTTCCACAGCCTTTCTAGCTTGCTCATGGCGGAGAGGGAGGGGGGGGGGGGGGAGGGAATTTTATTGTTTTTTGGGACCCCACTTGTAATATTTAAATATTATTTTAACACTGCTTGGAATTGATAGCTGAGGATGCCAAAACGTACATAAACAGTAAACTCACAAGAACAATTTCCTCAGGTGTCATCATTCTCATCGTTTCGTTTTCTAACTGCAGGCCAAATCCGTGGTAATCGACTAGTTTAGGTGGTAAGCTCGTGTGATGTTCAATCAGGTTTAGGTAGTGGTCTACTTGCACTTTGGTTTGAGCCGGGGTTTCAAGAGCGGCTTCTGCACACAGCTTGGCTATCGACATCATATTCTGTTGAAGAAATCAAAAAGTCCTAGAGAAAAATGGTTAACGGCAAACGACGCGGTATGGTCTAAAATGGGTTACCCACTTTAAATCTATTTATTAATTTTTAGACATTCATATAAATTATAATTTAGGTGACAGCTGCATTGTTGGCCACTGCTAATTTCTCCGACCAGAGGGCGAGCAAGCCAGTACGCCTGAGTCAGCTTTACCATATTTGCAAGTTGAAACCTATTTGTATGAATATTTTAGCGATTGTAAAATGAACATTAGGAAGATCCACCAACTAGTTCGCGCCTCGTACAAAACTAGTTAAATAATACTTTATTTCTTTTAAAAAATCCTGCATGGGTTGAAGTAGGCACCTACGACTGCTGTACGATTTCATTGAAATATTCCTGGCAACACTGGTGTGTAGCGTGTGCCATGCGCTCGCCCGTTCCGGCGCTGAATAGTGTCAAATCACCACTGCGATATATCGAATGACTCTATTCATATAAAACGATATATCTATAAGAATATATTTGATAAGAGTAAAAAGTATTTTATGATGGCGTTGCACGTCTATTTTTCCAACCTTGTTGTTTTAATTAAATAATAAATCTTATCACTAGAAGTATAATGCTGTTTATTTCAAGTCAATACCATAAGCCCTTCTAATAGTTGGCGATTGCTATGACATCATCTACATACAATGTTGTAAGGGGCTCTCTTGACGATCAAGCATGCTTGTCAAGCATCGCATCGCGGGCTGAGAGGGGATTGTAAACCACAGGAAATATGCAAATATTTTTTAAAAATATTTACCAAAAATGTCTTTTTTGTAGTTTATACCAGTCACATTAATTAGACGTAGTTGATTGATGAATAACGTGACTCCCTGGTATAAAACTACAAAATTAGGCATTTTTGGTAAATATTAAAAAATATATTTGGATATTTCCTGCGGTTTACGATCCCCTCCCAGCCCGCGATGCGATGCTTGACAAGCATGCTTGATCGTCTAGAGAGCCCCTAAGAGCTCAGTGCTTTTCGCATACTTCTTCGAGTTTCTTTGCGTAAATAGCAAAGAAACCCTCATAGAAACCCTTTATGAGCTTATCAGGGAGTTCACAAATAATGGAAAAAGTTTGCTGTTTACGGAAAATACTGTTGGAGAAAAATCATCCATATCATTTTATTTTGTCAGTGATAATTATTACAAACCTAATCGATTCTTCTATTGTATATTAATAATTTTTCCATAATACACATTTAATAAAAAGTAATAATCAGTATGATGGAAGTTAACTTTTAATGAATCTTCTTTTATTTTCCGATATAGTCACCTTTTAAAATTATACACTTGATATATCTTTATTCTAAATATAAAACACCCTTCATCCCGATCACCTAAAAAATCGTGCAATGCGGATCCTCCCGCATCATCATATTCAAATTTCCCACCTCTCAGATGTTTCTTTAAGATCGGAAATAGATAGAAGTACCTAGTGACTTCTGTAAGGTCAAAATGGAGATTCCCTGTATACATTTTTTTTTTAAATCAAGAACAAACCGATTCGCAGAATAATTTGCGTAGTGTTTATCTGACCTACTATTTGTTACAACTATTTGTAACAAATATATAATAATATATAAGGGGCCGTCCACATATTACGTAATCACCAAGGGGGAGGGGGAGGTTGGAGCTGAGGCTTATGCTTGAATACAGTGGGGGGGGGGGAAGGGGTGCCCGTCCTGATTTTGTAATCAACTTTGGTCACTGCATGGCAAGTTTTTTGGTCTAAACTTGCATGGGAACAGCGCAGTGCCGCGCCAAAGATGCGCCCGCACGCGCGATGTGATTGATAGCCCGTCCACATTAAATGTGCATTTTTAAATGCATTCTTAAATATTGCGGTCTGAAGATTGGGATCTGTAAAATAAACCAAAAGATTTTGTAATTACTTAGAATTAATAAAGTATATTTTTAAAAGCATACTAAAATGTTTTTTACCGCCTTCAAACACTTTACAAAAGCTGGGTTCACGATTCTTCACATTTTCCGCAAATTCGGTTGATTACGTAATCTTGGGGGGGACCCCTCCCCCCCAAGATTACAGCCAGGCCGCTGATTACGTCTGTTGACAAGGGGGAGATGGTGAACGGTTTTGTGCAGCTTGGGACACAAGATCCATTTTGTTCTCGGATCGGCTCAACTACCGATTCAGCTCCTATTCAGAAGCCTCCTCGAGTGGAAGGCTACCCCGGATAAGACTCTCGTGTCTCGCGCTCGGATCGGTTTCTCCCGGCGGGATTGCATCTCGGCACCACTGGACGGTTTCCGCACCGGTCGGCGAAGCCAATCGGCTGTGCATTCTGACTAATGAAGGGGTCTGGAGACTATGGAAATATACTGTTTCCTAAGCAGCGGCGGTAGATGTTGACCTGTTGTAATGCCTCTCTTGAAATGACCTTGGGCCAGTCGACTCCGTGTGGCACTACGGGCAAAGAACGCTCAGGTCCGCGATAAATTCAAACTGAATTACCGCTGTAATAAAAAAGGTAGAGGTTGCGTAAGCGACTTCGGACCCGTAACCAGTCGGGAGGACGGAGGTATCCTGAAGGTTAATTCCAGATGGAGATATCCTGCCAAAACTGGTAGTTAGGGGGTGAGGCTGCCGACAGTAGATTGTCTTGTCCCCAAGTCTTTTACGCTCATCCCACGGCTGAAAGAACGATCTATATTGTTATACCAGCCTAGGGTGATGGGTTCGCCCGTTGTAGTCGACACCGCCCTCCTGTTGACATGGGGGAAGGAGGGGAGGGGTCGAAAAATCTCAAAAACGTGATTACGTAATATGTGGACATCTCCTCATCTATATATGGATATAACAAACCTGAACCCTTCCGATGATATCCTTCTGTCTCTCCTGGTCGACCAGACGGACGAGAGAATCGGCAGCGGGAAGAAATAAGCCCCTCTGTACATTGTGGCACCATTGCAATTCTGCCCGTGCGCCTTGCTCGCTTTGCAGCCAGTCGCTCAATCCATCGCCGCCGTGTTCACGAAACAGTGACAGAAGTGTTGAAAGACGTCCCGCATCAGCGTACCATGTATACGCACAATTCGCAAATCCCTATAAAGATAATAAAACCAGTCAAGAGCGAGTTTGACTCAATTGCCGACGGTTTCGCAGCGTAAAGGAGTTCTTATTATGAATCATTTTCAGACATTTTGACTAGGAAAGAGCTTTAACAGTCATTGATATTGATAAATAAATAAAATACAAACGGAGCTGCCGTGGAATTCACTGACCAAAGTCGGGCCCATCATATAGTGTTACACACTTCTGGGGGGTGAGTAGTGGATTCCGGACTAACGACCGGCTGTGGTAGGTTTAGGACAGCTGTCTTGTCACATGTGAGCGTTCACCTTACCACCCAACCCATTCACTCCCCCTTCGAAGCCATAGAATTTGAGATGCGGAAATCGCGGTTTTAGATAATTTTTCTAAGAAGGAGTTGATTATTTTCCTGGAGAGACCAAGATCTTTAAAAAGGTGAAACAGAGATTCAGCTGGCGGGCACAAGCGCCAACTTCCACCGCGTGAAGGTGAACAGTGAAGCCGTTCCGAGTGACGGCATTTGCGAGATCATGGTATTTATTTAATTTGTACTCGTGGTCTTTTGGGATATTTGGGACTCGAACCTGGCATCCCTACCGGCAAAATTTGACTCTCTTTTGATGGAAGTGAAACTCAACAACCCAGCTTTCGTTATAATAACTGAGACCTTCCTAAATTACTCGATTCCCGACTCTCTAGTCTACATTCCAGGATTCACGCTTTACAGAAAAGACCGTAGCAATGGCACCAAATATGGTGGAGTGGCTATTTATGTTGCTGACGCTTACCAAAACTCACCAATTACGGCAACACTCGAAAAATCATTTGAAAGCAGCGAAACGGAAGCACTTTGGCTTAACATAGAGTGCAGCAAAGTCAGGTTTCTCCTTGCGGGCATCTACCGTCCGCCATCATATGGTATTCAAACAAGTGACAAAATCCTCGTGGAGAACTTAAAAGTGGCCTCTGAGCTAAACACGGTCGTAGCATTTGGTGACTTTAATTTACCAAATATCAAATGGGATGAATTGAACCAATCAGCTTGCACTGAGGTAGAAAAATTGTTTATGGAAATGTATGCAGACACTTCTCTAACACAACTTGTTAATCAGCCCACAAGATACAGAAACAAGCAAATCTCTCTACTTGACTTGATCTTATGCAACGACCAAGGCCTTATTACAGATGTCAAATACATGTCACATATTGGAAAAAGCGACCATATTGCGATTATGGCCAACCTGCAAGCTGAGACTAACTTTGCTATACCAGTAGAAAGCAGAGAGCCGAGACGATGTTTTTGGAAAGCAAATTTTGAATTCATCAGAAAATCTCTTGAGTTGGAGGAGCATCTAATGGATCTTAGCCATCCTTCACATCCTAACATCGGCACTAATGACAACTGGGAAAACCTCAAAATGGCAGTAAAAAGCACTCTGGATAAATACACACCACCATCATTAAATAAAAAACGCCCCAAGGAAATTAACAAACCCTGGATTAGCAGAGATATCCATAATTTATCAAGAGAAAAAAGGAAACTTTGGGATATTTACAAAATTAAAAAAGATGATTCTTCTTACCGGCAATATCGAATAATTAACAACCGACTTGTCTCAGAAATCAGAAGATCCAGAGAAAACTTCGAAAGAAACCTCGTCAACAATGGAGCTAAATCATTCTATGGATATATCAAGATGCAACTTCAATCCAAAGCTTCTACTCCACTAGAACTCTACAACAGCACAACTGACTCCAACACAAGCAACCCTCTTGATATTGCGGAAATTTTTGCTAAGCAGTTTAATAATGCCTACGTTTACGAACCTGATGGACCTTTACCACCTCTAACTAACCTGACCAGGGTTAACAATTGTTTTGATGATGTTCATATTAGTACAGATTTAGTGGAAAAAACCTTAAAAATGCTAAACGTCGAATCCGCCATGGGTCCACCAGACAACTTACCGGCTTTACTCTGGAGGGAATGTGCAAGTCAGTTGAGTAAACCGCTAGCTGTAATTATGCAGCAATCAATCACATCAGGGAAATTACCTGCAGACTGGAAACACGCAATTGTAACCCCCATCTATAAAAAAGGAGATAAGCGCACTGCTTCCAATTACCGTCCCATCAGCTTAACTTGCATTGCTTGCAAATCCATGGAAAGAATCATTGCAGCAAAATTACGCGAATTTATATCGCAAAACAAAATTGTCCCAAATGAACAGCATGGTTTCATTCCAGGGCGCTCCACTGTCACCAACTTACTTCTTTGTCTCAACCGCTGGACTGAGAACTGGGATGGGGGTATACCGACAGATGTTATATATCTCGACTTCGAAAAGGCCTTCGACAGAGTTCCTGTAAGAAGACTTTTGCAAAAACTTGAACATCTCGGAATTCGAGGAAAAATTTTAAGTTGGATATCAGACTTCTTAACTGGTCGCACCTTCCAAGTGAAAGTAGGCGACTTTAAATCTGAACATTTCACTGTATCCAGTGGTGTACCCCAAGGGTCAGTGCTGGGTCCGGTTTTGTTCACCTTGTATATTACGGATCTTCAAGCCTCAATCACATCGCAGAGCAGCTACTTTGCCGATGACACAAAATTCTTCGCCAATCCTATTCTATGCAGTGGACAGCTTCAGCAAGATCTTGACAAGATCAAAGCGTGGACGGAAGATTGGTTGCTTACCTTAAACGTTGAGAAATGTGTAGTGCTTCATATCGGGAAAAGCAACCCCAACAAACAATATTTTCTGGCAAACGCCCAACTAGAAGCAGTCAAGCAACAAAAAGATCTTGGAATAACAATTACTGATGATCTCAAATGGGAGAAACACATAATTGCAATTGCTAAAAGAGCCAACTCTATTCTCTATCTAATAAGGAAGGCTTTCCAACATCTATCAATAGAGGTTTTTATCAAGATCTACAAGGCATATGTGAGACCTATTCTTGAGTATGGCTATCAGATCTGGAACCCTTACTTTTGCAAAGATGTAGATATCCTGGAAAAGGTACAGCGAAGAGCAACCAAAATGCCAGTGGGCCTGAAAAATAGGAATTATGAAGATCGCTTGAAATTACTTGGAATTACTACACTCAAACAAAGAAGACAAAGAGGGGACCTGATTGAGACATATAAAATTCTAACACATTATTACGATGTACCTGCACTGAAGAATATTTACAAATTCAACGTCAATACAAATCTTCGACGTCACAACAAAAAACTCAACCGTACAAAATTTAAATCTAATCCTCTTAAGAACGTTTTGCCAAATAGAGTGGTGGACATGTGGAATAAACTACCATTTGAAGTGATTAGTGCAATCTCTGTCAATCAATTTAAAAACAGACTCGATTTGTACCTAAAAACTTGTTAATATTGTTTAGCTTTACAAGATCTGATCTGGACGTATCAGCAGAGCTGCCTGTCCAGAATAAATAATAATAATAATAATAATATTTGATTCCCATGGAACAGTTAATTCTACGACAAGGGCCATCTTCCGAGATAGAGAGTAAAGAGTTATATCTGGACGCAGGGCTGTGCATCCGAGACTTTCAGGGAATTTATAATGCTTAAGAGACCGAATCGACCTCCAGAATCTTTTTTTGCCTTTAGAGCCATATGGCATAAACTGTATTGGGGGTTTGGAGGGTACTGTCAAACCCTTGTTGGCACGAGCCACTGAGAGGCTAATTATCTATTAGCATTGATTATATAGCGTATTAGATTGATCAACGTCATAGTATAATTCACTCGTATGCTGTCGAACAAATGTGGCCTCAGAAATGCTCTGAAAGGTTATGTAGAGCGGCTTTTTCACTTTAACCTAATAGACTTATAAACATGTAGGACTATAACTGATATAACGTGTCTCCATAAGCTTTTGCACAATCGACTAGACAGCTAGTCTCGAAAAAGTTCAATTTCGACTAACGAGGAGCTCTCAAACATTTTTGGTTGTCGCTTGCAATAACAACATCGGGTCGAATGGTTGTCGCTTGCAATAACAACATCGGGTCGAATGGTTGTCGCTTGCAATAACAACATCGGGTCGAATGGTTGTCGCTTGCAATAACAATATCGGGTCGAATAGACCTCTTACCAGAATGTGTCGCATTTTTGATAAATCGTGTAAAGGATTAGATGTACTTTATGATTCCATTAATATAATAAAAGATTCGATTATACCTAGCCTATCTCCTATTTCATAAGATTTCACTAACTGCCATCCTAATGTACTGTATTATATGATTATTATATTATAACATACTATTGTATTATATCATATTCTTGTATAATAAATATTATTATCCAATTACTCATACTTCTATTTTGCTCTATCCAAATAATTTTATTAAGAACTTATTTAATTATTACTTTTCTTACCCATATATTATTATTAGCTTTATTATATTTTTTTCTACTATCAACGTGTTTATGTTATTTCTATGTTAATTTGTAATGCAAGCATTGAAAACTATTCATAGGATAGTAAATTTGTTTCGTTTGAATATGTTTTTAAAATACTAGTATCATATATTTACTATTTGTAAGTTTGCTATAAAATAAAATAAAATAATAATAATAATAATGCCAACCAGAATTTTACTAAGAACTATTGTATGCCAACCAGAATTTTACTAAGAACTATTGTAAGACCCCACCTTCGACTGACTAGGTACTGCTTGAGCCTTTTGAAAAGCAAGCCTGTGGATAGAAGTGGATGTGCTCACTAGGCATTGTAGGCTTAATGGACACCTACACATTCTGGGCATTTGAGTAAGGGCAATTTGTCAGGGTTGCATTATGGAGGAGGAGACAGAGAGCATGTGACCTGTGCATGCTCACCATTATTCGTTAGAGAGAGAATCGCAGGAAATTACTCGGTAGATACGGCAGAAAATCCAGCATTTCCACACCGTGACAATATGGGATGCGGCCTTTGTAGATCCTGCAAATAGCATCTGGTCTGAGCTGGCTGCAGGACCCGTAGGCACATACAAGGACTCCACATGAAGCGTAATTTGTAGGTGTCAGACTAGGTGGGAGCTAATAGGCCCAGTGCAGTTGGGCCATTAAGACCCATGTGGTAGGGTCTGTCTAACTCACAGGTCAGCCATCTGGTAGGACTCTGTGCCTGCAGGCCAGTTCACCTAGGAATCATCATTCGGGCGCTCCTGGACGGTTTGCGCACCGTGCGACATCAGCCAATTGAATCTGCATTCTAACTGATAACAGGGGTAGTCTGGAAACATTGTTTCCTATAGAGCAGGGGTAGTTGTTAACCTTACGGCAACTGCTCTTGAAACGACCAATCGGCTACCCGATACCGGTTTAACAGCCAGGCAAAAAATGTCATGGTCCGCGACAGACACCAAATCACCGCTACGTAAGGGAGAGGACCGCGTAAGCGACCTCGAACCCGTAACCAGTCGGGAGGTTGGAAAAATCTGGTCATAACTGGAATTAAGGGCACAGTACAGACAGTAGCTTCTCTTAGAACAAAATTGAAATCGAAGCAAGTGACGTCAGGAATCTTAAGGGCTACCACAAATCGTAATATGATTACTCGTCTTCTTCTTGAAGCATCGTCCCGGCCACTTATATTATATTATATTATCTTTAATATTTTTTATTATTATTATTATATTTTTTTTGAAGACCACATTTTAGGGCAATTTAGTGTTATTAGCTTTTTACTAAGACTTGTACATAAGTGATTGTAATATTAGAGTCCTGTCCACCCTAGAACGGGCTAGTCTTAGTTGGGTGACAGAATCAAATAAGCAAAAGGTTAATGTTTTGCCATTCGGTTCCTGCTATTTTTGTAAGCAAATCAATGTTTTATAGCAATTAATTCTTAAATAAATAAATAAACATTTACGGTGCCCCGGAGACACAGATGCCACCGATTTGTTCTGAGAATACCATATCGTCGGCTTAACCTGCAAACCGGCCAACTCCCGTTTTGACCCAAAGTCATATTTTAACGTTGTTGTATGCGCCTAGTTGTCACCCACATTATGCAACATGAAACAACTGCCTAACTTATATAATTAAGGAGAAAACAGCGGACACGTAAAAAGGGCAACTCCCAACACTGGCATAGCAACACCGAAAAGTGGCTAACTCCGACTCCAGCGGTCATCTTTGTACTGGACGGCGTGCAATAATAATCCGCCTGTGAGCTCCGAGATATTATATCAGTATACCATATCATTAGTTTCAACCAATGGTATGGGCCTAACGGAAGGCAGGGGGACGGGTTAAACTAACCTGCAAAAATCGCATTTTAGAGCACTTTTCTAACCAAAACCTACAAAGATCTGTTAACAGGGAACATTTAATTTGTTTTTAAAAACGTAGAATTATTTGCTACCCGGAATACTGTCTTTGTATTCTATCAACTTGTTATTCTTTTTTTAAATATAGTTGTTTAAAGCAATGTCAAAACAAATGATGTTGAAAATCTTAATTATTTCAATTCCTTCATTTTATCTCATCTTTTCTTCTAAATATCGAAGATAATGAATTAATGAGATGAGATAAAATAAAAAGAATTGTAATCATTAAGTTATTCAACACGATATTTACAAAAGAGTGCATAGTGGAGATTCATGTATATATTCCCAAATATGCTAAAAGCTGTATTTATGAATAACATTGTAATTTTAAGTAAACATGTCAGGCAATGCAATTTTTAAAAAGAAATGTAACAAACATGCAAATTGTATTTACTCTAACTATAAGCAAATTTTATTATTCAAATACAGTATTTTACAAAAAAAAATAAAGTGAAAATAATTTCTGTGGCTAATGGATTTGCACCTATAATTTATACTAATTAAGCTACATTAGTTGTCTATAATTCATACTAATTAAGCTACAATAGTTCCTTAACTTAGTTGTCTCAAATTATCACTTTCAATGCTGGACAAAGCCTGTCTTCTAACATGTAGGTTCGAAGCCTATATGTTAGAAGACAGGCTTTTTATTGGCTTTAATAGACCAGGAATTATAACTTACACTACCGGTGGACTACAGGGACTACTACGATAATGTGCCACATGAAGATTGATTAAGAAATAAAATAATATTTAATACTTGTATTTATAGTGTTTTATTGCATATTTATAATGTATTTTATAGTTTTTATTTCCGATAGACTTCCATAATAGCTATACAGAGATAAGGATAACTCTCATTCTTTTTTTTTCAAACAGGCCAAATCCAAAAATGTCAATATTGGTTATGTAAACAATATATTATTTTATAATTTTCAGTAAATACCATTCGCAAAATAAAAAGGCACCAAATGGAATTTTGGAATCTGGATATTGTAACTTATAATTTTTTTAGGAAGTTTTTTTTGTTTCCTTTAAATTTCACAATACGGAGTTGGCCGGTTTGCAAGTTAAGCCATGATATGGCGTCGGCTCGCAAATCTGCAAATCTGCACGCGGACACAAATTGCGCCCACAGCGTTCACAGCCCACAGCAACGTAACTATGGGCCTAAGAACGCGACATGACTTATCCGTTGCCCCACTTCCGTCGCACCCTTCTTCCCGCATTGCCATGTAGCTCTTGAGTGAACTTACTGGGTGTTATTATACTGTGATAAGGGTGAGAGGTCGGCCCGCTGGATGCACACCAGGTGTCTTGCGGTAAGGCGTTAGTCTCCTACGGGCGAGTGGTGTAACTAGACAGTGTACCGTTTTGTCTCAAGTTTTCTACGCTCACCTCACGGGAGACAGAACGATCAAATATCGTTAAAACTTACTCAGGTGAAGGGTTCGCCCGTAGTAGTTAACACCTTTAAGTGTAGGTAGACTACTGACAACCATTCAAAAGTTCAATCATCATCAACACCACACATTCACAAGACGGCTATTATACCTCACCTCATTTTTATAATCGTCCAAATACTGATAGAACTTGTCTTTATCTGCAGTTTTGTCACAAATGACAACCAGCATCTCAAAACAGTGGTACTTCTCTGCGATGACAGTGGCGTGCTGATATTTTCCACAATCGACTGAAACATCAGTAACACATAAATATCAATATTTTCACAGAATAATAAAAATAACTTTGTATAGTACTTACCTAATGTTTTAACCAATTCTTTAGTCATCTGTTTATATGCGTTTGAGTGATCTAAATTTTTTGAGTAAAGAGTTTTGGCCTCGGTTAAACTCAAATCTGCCAGGTCTATCGCTTGATCGTATAGCTGGTTAACCAATTTTGTATTTACTGCAGTTGAAGATGCTTGCCTGTGAACAGAGAATGTTAGTTCAAACATGACTGCTGTGTGACGTAAGAAAAGAATATTGCAGAGTCTTGTACTGACAAAGTTTCTACTTATTTATTTATATTATAGAATAATGAACTGAACTACCAATATATAAATACCGAACTACTAATAAAATCAATATATTTTTGCATTGGCATGAACTAACAATAAATATATATAATAAATACAAATGAAACTGCCATGAAATTCACCGACCGGAGTGGGGTCCATCGTAATAATATTATTATACTTCTGGGGGTGAGCGGTGGACTCTGAACTAATCAGTTGTGGTACGTTTAGGACAGCTGTCTTGCCACATGTGAGCGTTTACCTTACCACTCATTCACTCCCCCTTCGATTCAAAGAATTTAAGTTGAAACAGCCATTTTATGGTGATCCGAAGTTATGGTTGTTAAAATGGACATTTTAGGTTAGGTCAGGACTGTGCGGTGATGTTTCATCAAATCGCATTATCATGGTGGAGGTTATGCAACGTTTTAGGCTAGCCATACGGAGTTCAGCTATCATTTCTGGCATAAATTTATGGACTAATCTGTGGTTACCATTCTATATTATTATAAGAGAATAGTAGCTACATGTCCTGCCCCAGGATTCTGAATTGGCGACACGATACGTCAACGCGACATGACATTAACCCGTTGAGTATGATACGACCAAATCTGGTTGTGAAACAATTATCCGTTGAGTATGATACGACCAGATCTGGTTCCGCTCGGCGCTCGAACTCTTTTTTTACCATCGAAAGCATTTTGTCTCTTTCATGCGTATGGCAGATCGGTACAGAATTAAATTCTGTTAGCATTCGCAGCAGCAACTGCGCAGTCCATGTAACATATTATTACGGACCGCTGCAAATTGAACGCCCGCCTTCCCGAAACGTCAAAATCCGCGGAGCGTGTGTTTCGTTTTCGGATACGTTTTTCGTGTAGTTTTCGGTGTTTATTTCAACGAATCATAAGTAAAACCATTTCTACAACATCATATAGTCCCCCTAAACTGATTAGATGTACCATTTATCGTGTATATAAAGTATTTCGGGTCTTTGAATGTCGCGTCGCAAATGCCAAAGTCGGCCATTGTTTTTTCACTTCTTTGACGTTCTCATATTTATTCATAATTATCTAATTGTTTTACAAAATGATATTTCAATATTCTATATTCGAAATTTCAATGCAATCATTGTGCAGTTGTTCTTTTTATGATTGGTGTAGTAGTTTCGTAGTTATAGTCCTTGAAGTCGAGCGCCGTCGATGTCACCGAAAATCCTGCAAAAGTGACAGATGCATCCATGAAAATACCCATTTACTCCAAGGGTTAAATTTGATATCGTCCGCGATCCCTCAACGCGTCTCGACATCGAATTCGATATCGTCCGCGATCCGATGACTTGACTGATTCTGTTTGTCATCAGCTAATCTCGGAACTCGATACTTCCCGTGTGATCCGTGATGCTGGTGGTGGGGCGTTTAGCAGTGAGCGGCGTATGCTCAATTCGAACCGGGCTCTGAGCGTGCTTCGTGCTTTGAGCTAAGGGCGATTCGGATTGCAACCTTTATTTATTAAATTGAATATCCTTATTTCTCGGCGCTATATTCAAATTTCGATCGTTTTGGGTGGGAATAGTCAGTAATTATTGCCAAATGGGGATTTTTACTTCCATTTCACAGCTATCTCCTAGAGCAACGACATGCAGACGGCACCTCATGTGCTGTCGTCTCTCCTAACCTTACTTCTAACGATTGAAGTACTGCTTCCAGAATCGCAAATATCGTTGAGTGACGACAATCGTGTATCGTATCGTCGCTTCAGAATCTGGGGGACTGATCTTGAAACAAATGAAACAACCGTTTTCTTTGATACGCATGCGAGAATGGGCAATTTTTGTAGGCTTAAGCTGACTTTCAATGATCTAAACTCCTGATTGATACTTTCATTCGAGCTCTACATTATACATATAACAGGGTTGTCTTACTTCACAGTCAGGGCTTGTTGTGTAGTCAACATTGCCAACAAAATCTGCTTGGAAGACCAGGTGGAAATAGTAGAAGACATTGATTTCAATTTTTCACTACAAGAAAATAGAGTATTCTTATCTTTTCGGAATCCATTTACTTCTCGCAGGACTGTCTGAAAAAATAATTTGAAAATAAGTCAGAGACTTTACATATATCAAGTTTTTGCTAGGATTTGAGTTATCAGCCTCTTAGTAACAAATACTCACAATGAGGATGTGATTTGCCTTTTGGAATAATGATGCGATATACTCTCTGGAATTATCGGATTCAGCCAACTCCACACAATAGTCACCTAATGATAGTAGCGCTTTTTCTGTGTAATTCGGATAGCTGTAGAATATATCCGTTAACGACAACAAGTCACCCTTCTCGTCCACCTCGTTGAGAGATTTTACTGCCTAGAAAAAGGAAACAAATTAACAATATACAAACATTTGGTTGAAATTTAAAAAAATTGTATCTAATCTAGCCTTCCCATAAACAATTGGATTATCAACGAATAGTTAACTTATATCATAATTAAAAGCAGGTGGCAAAGCGCATTTTGCTTAAGGCGCGGTCTTATCGCAAATCACCAAATAGTACCATTTTTGAACGTCTAGTGCGACGTGACAAAGTTAAAATACAACGCTGAAAAAAATACTGTAGATAGATAAAGAAACCAAAAAGACTTATAAATGAAAAGAATTTTGAAAAGTAGTCTAGTTTTTCAACAAAAAAACGCACAAATAATCCCTCTCTAAAAACTTTGACATCGAAATTCTCCCAATTTTTAAAGGCGACAACATTTTTTTTTTTACGAAATAAATAGCCTGACTGGAGTTCTAAACGTATCTGAAGCCACTTTTTTAATTTGGTTTGTAAATTTTGAAATACACCAAAAATTGTCGTTATATAAGGCGCTCGCATCGCGTCGTCTCTTCAAACACCGAGCAACGCTCGGATGGGACGGTCGTCTCGGCCGCTCTGCATTAGCGTATTCTGGTCGCTATTCAGCGTATTTAATGGAAATAAAATCGCAAGCTGACGTGCACCTGGGCTTTTAAATAGTGCATATATTGTAAATAGTGACGCTGTATCAGAATAAATAATGGGGAATAAAAATAAAAAACTTAAAAATCCTTCGTGAGAAAACGACATGGACCTAAGAAAAATGATAGATCGTTTGGGTAAGTAAAGCATGATAGTATACCTTAATCATATGAAATCAAAATTCTTTATTACATTTTCAATAAGTACATTATTTATGTTAATAAGCCATCCTAACTAGGCCTCGCCTGTACTAAGGTAGGTTTAAAGTTATATATGTGGTGTAGTTTACGGTATAAAGAAGTCAATTTTTATTGATTATTGTATTGTAAAATCAATGTGAATTTACTCAGCATCTACTAAATTGAAAAAATGACTAGTTGCACTTTAATTTGCTATAGATAGTCTACATTACACCGAGAACTAAAGGTTGACTGACGCTAGTAAATGCAAAACTTGCAGATAAATTATTGTATGATACCGCATTTTTGTCATTTACCCATTTTATATTTCTCTTAGATCAAAGAAGCGCAAAGTCAGTGATACTGATATTGGCCAACCGAGTACCTCAGCGGAACTAGTGCACGGATAGTAAGTATCAATCATTATGTGAGATACCATATTATGTTTAGTCTATTTAGTAAGATTCATCAAAATCGGTTTAGTAGTTTCGAAGATATGAACTATTATGTGTATTACCGGCCATACTAGACAAGTGCCTAGTCAATCCATGGCGTATTTATGAGCAAATAACGACAAAATATGATTGTGATGTGATGTGATGTTGGTTCCCAAAAATATCGGAACCAGTTGGATCACCACTTTAAATCAGAAATCCGGCAAGTTGTTGAGACCGTACGTGGTGCCGTACTTGGCGGATATTTTTATATATTTACGTATATTTACTTGAATCATGGCTTGGCTGGCTGACGAAAAGACGGCTGCTTGTATTCTATGGTTTATTGTAATTGCCTAGCACATGTTTTCCTTGACTATTATCGTCAGGATGGTGGTATACGTTATTTTTAAATTATCATATCTGTCAGTTTGTCTTTCTATGTTTTTTTTCATAATTTCCTCAAGCAGAAAATCCTTTTTTATAGAAATCCGGCTGGTGAAACATATTACGGGATTGAACCAGAACAAGAACATGACTACACATCTGTTGACGGGAGGAGAATCGTAAATATATTGTACTTTTTTACTAAGCTTAAAGATATTTCAAAACACAGCAGTCTTTTTAACTGTGGTATTCAATGTCTGAGTTTTGTGGGAGAAAAGAGAATCGGATTAATATCAAAGTTTAAATTTAAGTGCGACATGTGTGGCTTGGTTTTTTTTATTAACTCTGACAATCCTGCATGTACTGAAAATGTCGAGACAAATGTTGGTGCTGTAATAGGAATAGTATCTTCAGGAATAGCCTATTCGCAATTTGAAGAGATATCGTCATCTATGAATGTACCTATATTTTCAGAAAGGTTCTTTGCTAAAACGCAAGATAAAGTATTCGATGAGTGGGAGACGACGGCTGTAGAGGAAATGGATGCTGCTGCAGAGCGTGAACGCCAGGCTGCCATCGCTGAGGGAAGAGTCAAAGGTCATATTTCATATTCATCATATTTTTTTATGTATATGCTTATGACATACTTATGTAAATTAGGATATTATTAAAGATAATATTATAATTACGGTATCGCCGGTCGTTTTCTGGAGGTTTCCTATCCGGACTTAAACGCTCTCATTGATCAGTGATTTCGTGTGACTTCATATTGCTTAAAATCATCACAAATTAAGTGTAAGCGTTTAAGGCAATGGATACCGTTATTTCCTCCTCAATGAGTCATATTAACATAAAGAAAAACTGACTCTTTTGCTGTTATTTTACTGATCCTTC
The DNA here is from genome assembly GCA_944548615.1 of Micropterix aruncella. Taxonomy (NCBI): domain Eukaryota; kingdom Metazoa; phylum Arthropoda; class Insecta; order Lepidoptera; family Micropterigidae; genus Micropterix; species Micropterix aruncella. The sequence goes on along the minus strand of OX155953.1, from coordinate 22,870,079 downwards.
TACTGTCTTGTACATTGTGTTAACAGTCTTTTTCAAGTCTTTTTTGATGCCCGGGCTAGAAGATAATCTTTTGGCACTAATAGTCACCTTATGTGATATTTTTAACTCATAATATATCCATACTAGGAAGGTGCCCCTTAAAAACCGCTGTAATTCAAGTGCGACACTAATGGAGTGACTGTCCTTTCGATGATCGTTAAACAAACAAAAAAGAGGCACGGTAATTATTTATACATGATTTTGAGCAAAAACAATTAGAACCGTCAACTGTCTGTCAACTTGTCAACTATGTCAAAATTTTCTGTACGGAGTTCAACTACTCGTTCTTTACCCCTAAAAAATACCAATATGATTTCTGCTTAAATTATGAATCAAGTACCACGGATGAAAAAGCAAATATGAAGCCCCAGTATAAAAGTCACATAAAAAACAAAGAAATCAGCAGAAATATTAAACAATCCGACAAGGAAAGGGCAAAAACAGATAAAACTTTCTGCGCAGCTGTGTACGATTTACAACAAGTACTCCAATGCCCTAAATCAGAAGCGTCTCAGCTTTACTACAAGCGAAAGTACTCTGTCTACAACTTCACGATATATGAGCTACCCAATAAGGCTACTGTTATATGTAGCATGAGTCTATCGCCCTGAGAGGATCATGCGAAGTCGGAAGCTGCGTGTTGTCCTTCATCCGACAAAAGGTGTCGGAAGGCGTGTCACAATTCACATTTTATTCGGATAACTGCGCTGGACAAAACCGGAACCGGATTATATACTGCCTGTATATGTTCTGTGCATACTACAATCTCCAGCATCTGTCCCGGAGGCCTGTAGCAACCCAAACAGGCTGCTAACCTTCTGGGACAGCCTGGGTTGGCTGGAGTAACATAAATAAAACATGAGCCACGCACAGCGGCCCAATCAAGAGGCCAAGTGCGGGAAAAAGCCCAGATAAACTAAACTAAACTAAACTATGTTTTGTGCAGCAACAATGAACTGCAAGATACGTCATGTGTTTTTAGAAAAGGGACACACACAAAATGAGGGTGACTCAGTCCATAGCGTGATTGTAAAAGCAGCAAGGAAAATTCCAGTATTCACGCCTAGCCAATGGTACTCCATTGTTAGAACTGCCTGTAGAAAAAAGCATATATAAGTAAAGGAAATGGGAAATAAAGACATCTTTGACTTGAAAGATTTGTTAAAAAACACAATAAAAAACTGGGACAAAGATGAAAATGGATGTAAAGTATCATGGAATAAAATAAAACAGCTGAAGATAAATCCAGAAAACCCAAACAAAATACAAATAAACTATGATCTGGAACATGTCTATAACGCTATCAAAGTTAACACAGTAGAACGTTGTCGGAGGCCGATCCAGAAATTAACAGATGCGCAATTGAAGCAATTAAAAATGACGGCTTTACCGGGTATCAAAAGACAAACTAGCCGATTTGATGTATCTTTGCCGGGAAAAGATAATTCCTGCTGAATATCATACATTCTATGAAGGACTACATACCACATCTCTGGAAGCGCATAACGAAACCGATGAAAGTGAATGAAAAAAATACTATTTAGGCTTTTATCTTTATTAGTAAATGTTTTATATATCATTTAAATACAGAATATTATTTAAGAATTCGAATGTGTAATATTTTTAACAATATTATTTTTTATATTGCATTTTTTTAATAATTTATCATAATTCGATATTATCCTAACTGAGAAATCAACAAAAAAATATTTTCAATAGATAAATTTTCTATAAGCAGAATGAATGATGAGGTAGGATAGCTGTTATTTGAAAATTTCATCTAAAATCATTTCTATTTCTGTGCAGAACAACAGATAAGATAGTACTGATATCAGTTATAATAAATCAGAATTATCCTAACTACCCAAAATGCTATTTAAAATAAACATTTTGCATATTAAATTTCATAAAAATAAAGCTTTTAATAAACTATTCAAACTATAAAAAAATCAACTCTTAAGAATTATTCATATTAAAGATAAAAAGAAAATAGAAGAATAGAGAAGGAGAATAAAGTTTAAAAGTGCTCTCCTGACAAATTTGAATAAATCGAGTTAGGCTAGTTCTGCAATTATGGGACGAATATATGTATGTGCATAAGGTCCTATCTATGCGTTTTATAAATGATGATGTTTCCCGAGCTCCCAGGCGCCGGCCTGCGGCGTGCTGCGGCCGCGCAGCGATTGCCCGTTGCGCGCAGTAGCATTCCAAACGGACAAAAATTGTACTATTTTGTGATGTTTCTGATTATTTATTGCGGTCAGGCCGCGTCTTAAAGGCAGAGAGAAATGAAATAAAATAAAAAAAATATTTATTGCATACAATAATTTATCTACAAAAGGTGGACTTAACCCTCCAACCGCGGGCGATATTCTTATTTTTTCATACGAATTCGCAGGGAGATTTCAGTAGTTATTTTAAATGTTTGCGTTTCTATATCATTGATCAGGTATATAAAAAAAATTGATTGTCACCCCTATACTTTCCCGGCAAATAGACAAACCCCTCGCCTCTTCCCCAACCCCCCCCTCCATTCCAGCCTCTCCCTGCATTTCTACCGTCGATCGATTCAATAGATCGATGACTGATCGATTGGTGTGGTGGCAACCTAACTTGTGTAACATCGTCTATGTTGACGGGGAAATAGAGTCTCCTTATGAAGACATTACTCAGAAATCATATGGAATGCATAATAGCATGCCCCGCGATTTCGCACGGAAGGAGCTATTTGTACGTGCGCGTAGCACGCGGTTGGAGGATTAATGGCGTGCAATATCTCACAGCCAACCCTAAATTAAGCGATTACAATTATTACAATTTACATCAGTAGCAATAAAGAAATAAACACAGATTTATTAAAGATACTCATATATTAAAATAGAAGTAAATAAATAAATAAATAAACAAATAATTTCATATATAAATAAGTTATTATATATATTTTACAATGAGGCCAATGATGCCAAAGGGTACAGGGAAGAGAGAGGAAGGATTAAGTTGTTTAGGGTTTGAGGGATAAGGAATGTTTCTGATGGTTAGATCGAGAAAATAGAAGATGAACTTCTTTCGACAGAAGAAAGCTGGTTTCATAGCTGAGCTGCATGAACTGTGAAGGAATAGGTATAAAAGGATGAGTGATGAATTGATAGCGTTATTATCTTGCTGTAATTAAGAAGTAGACCATGACTAACAAGACAACTAAAGTTTTCCTTAATACTTTAACAGTGGCCGATTTTTATAGCGCGTGTTACGTTGCCCGTGGGCGTTTTTTGGCATTATTGTAACATAACTTTTAAATCTTTCGCATAAAAAATGAACGAAATATTATGATGCTATGAAATTATTTATTTAATAAAGGGTTTTTCTGTGAAAAAAATAATGTTGTACATAAAGTAATCACGCGTAATCATTGACAATAATTCTTTTATGTGCGGATTTTGAAATTTTTGAAATATGGATAGTAGCATAGTGGTACGTTGCAATCTGGGCAATAAAAGACTCCTTGCATCCTCGTTTGTAAGTTTGCTTCTTTCCAATGTCTGCGCAAACTTTGCAGACTCTCGACACTTTCTTTTTTTTTTGTTTATGCAAAAAATTCACGCTTTAAATTCACGCTAATGAATTGCATATGTATGTATAGATAAAAGACTGAGCTACACGCTAGTACAATGCAAATTACGAACCGAGTATGTGATTTTTAAACGAACTGTATGAAAGTTGATCACGCCCTCAGTAGGTATGTAAGTCGTGAGTTGAGAATATTTTGTATCACGTACTGAGTACGTGCTCCGCTGTTAAAGTGTTAATACATGAGGGAGATATGGGATTATAAATGACTTTATATATGACATAACTTGTGTAGGTCTCTTCGCTCCCTGATCTCCAGCCACTGCAGCTTGTTTCTGTGATCAATGACACGGTCAAAATTACGGAGGTTAAATATGTAACGTATGCATCGTGCACTCTCAAATTTGTCCAATACGGTTTCATTAGCATCTAAACAACATATATTCATGTAATCCAGAATCAAATGCAATAAAGATTGAACCACGGTTGTTTACAGATTACACCACGGCAGCACGGATGAGCCCTCCCAAGATTTTAACCATTTCACAGCACTCAATGATAATATTGTCAATTTTTAAAGATGGCAAAGTAGCAACGTTAACTAACGCCTAAAGCCTACAATCACCAATTACGATCGCCTGAGACATAGTACGGTTACTAAGGATACTGTGAGATTTTTCTCAAAGAGATACTATATCCAACTTTGTATTCATTGAGGCTATTGCCCTGAAAGATCTTTCGGTCTAGCGTGCATGTTTATGTAGAGAGTATGTTGCCGGGAAAGAAGTGCTTAGGGTTGAAATATGGAGTATATACCAACCTTTTGCACCATAGCATTCATTAATTGCGTGAAAGCACCTTCATGTAGTTTACTCAGTGCTATCGCTGCGGCTACTAGCTCAACGAGTCCTTTGCATACAACTGTTGTAGGAGTAGTTCCAAACTCCCCTTCTGAAATGATATATATTTTTTAAAATATTAGAATTTGAATTATGACAAGTGTGGCACCAGCTACAACTGTACCTCAAAGAAGTGAATAAATAAAATACAAACGGAGCTGCCATGGAATTCACTGACCGAAGTCGAGCCCATCATATACTATTATTACTTTACTGGAGGGTGAACGGTGGATTCCGGATTAACGACCGGCTGTGGTAGGTTTAGGACAGCTGTTTTGCCACATATGAGCGTTCACCTTACCACCCACTCACTCCCCCTTACATCATCCGTACAGTATCAACTCTCCCGACGTACTGCCCAACAGCATCCGTACGAAACTTGGTGTGTGAGGAGCAAAGGAGATTACAGATAAATTGATATGAAATATAGATAAATAAATTATTATTATTATTATTTATTTATATACACTAGCAGCTTTTGCAGCTGGTGCGTGTACTTCACGTGTTGAGTGTACTGTTTGTCTTTATTTTATTTTATTCCTTACACTTTTTAATTGCCATTTTTACTAAATGTTTGTCTAGTAGATTTTTAAAACCATTCACTGAGATAGCACTTATCACTTCTTGTGGTAGTTTGTTCCAAGAGTCCACCACTCGGTTAGTCAAAAAGTACTTTCTTGGGTTGGAACTAAAACTGTTTCGGTTTAGTTTTAAGGAATGTCCACGGAGTTTCTCGTTGGTGTTCATTGTGTACATTGCATTAAGGTTGGCTACATCATAATGACCATTCAGAATCTTAAACGTCTCGATGAGGTCCCCTCTTTGTCTTCTTTGCTCAAGTGTAGTAAGACCCAGTGCATCCAAGCGGTTTTCATAAGGCTTGTTCCTTAGGGATGGAACCATCTTGGTTGCCCGCCTTTGCACTTTCTCCAGCAGTTCAATGTCTTTTATGAAGTAGGGGTTCCACACCTGGTAAGAGTATTCGAGGAGAGGGCGGACGTACGTTTTGTAGTTTGAGGAACAAATCAGAGTTTATGTAGGAGAAAGCTTTCCTAACCATGTAAAGAAGTGAGTTTGCTCTTTTTACAACTTCTACTATATGCGGTTCCCATTTGAGGTCCTGGGACACAATTACTCCAAGATCTTTCTGTGTGGTAACTGTGTGTACAGGGGTTCCCTCGATCGTGTATTTGTGATGCGGATTCTTGGGACCTATATGCAGTACGGTGCATTTCTCTGCGCCTGCAATTGTTGTAACACCTGTAAACACCTGAGGAACAAGAATGAAAACATCGAAATTTTACAGACGGGCAGCTTTGTCAAATGGCTTGCACACTTTCCAGCAATAAATACTGTCAATAAACCGAATAAATTACAATGTTGTAAGATTTTTTTGCTTAGGATAGTTAATATTAGATATTAAGGAGTTAGATATTTTAACCGCTCAGCGACTTTCGCAAGTGCGATGGCCGGGGACGACTCTCCGGAGAGTTTTTATAAAATGTTTACTAAAATGGCAATTATAAGGAATTATTTCGTTGGAGATAGGTTTTTTTTAGGTCGGTAAACAAAGATAATGACAGTAGCCAAGATTGTCACACAAAAATCACATTCCTAGTTGCCCCATTACTTTTCATCAGTTGTCTGAGCTTGGCAATCGCCGGAGGTTGCGTGTCGTTTGCCGTTGCCATTTTAGAAGCCGTTTTTATCAGTTCCTGTTCATGAGAAAAGCATTTCAAACCATTCCTAATTCATACTTAGGCTATATTGCATTGCATCGAAAAATCAATATAACTATTGATTTTTCAATGAAATACATGATGATTGCTGTCAAAATACTCATACAATCGCATGACGGGTGGACAATGGTGGCCATTGAACAGTTAGTTATATTTGTTGCAGATCTGTATATATTATATTATATTGTATTCATGTTTACAAATCGCAAAGTTGTGCAAGTTCACAAGATAGCAGAAAGCTTGTACCATAGATACAGATATTATAGGATGCCTGTATAGAATAGATGCAATATTACCTCCGCTTGATAGAGTGAGACGTCCCCACAGCTCAACGGAGTGCAAAAATTCGGTAAATGACACCATAGCTCTTAACTTCTCATGTAGATGAATTTGGACATGAATCGAAATGGCATCGACAAAATTACCCTTTCTTTTGCATTCTAGTCTGAAACAGAATTGGTCATTTAGAATATTAAAAAAAAAGTCTTACGAGACAAGTCTGTCCGTTTCCACATGCATCTCAGAAACTTATAACTATATAGAGAAAAATGGTTAACGGCAATGTATGATCTGAAACAAATTCCCCGCTTCTTATTCTGTTTTATTTATTAGTTTTTATTGTTTCTTCAATTTTTAGACTTTTTAATATAAGTATAATTTAGATAAGTCATCCTGGTTGCTACTAATTTCTCCCACCAGAGAGCGTGCTAAGGGTCATCAAAGTACACCGGGTCTAGACGTAAAGAAAAAGACTGATCAAGGTCCACCGTCACTGCTTGGACCTTGATCAGTCTTTCCCATCACACATTTCTTCTCCCTTCATTTAACCGGTCGGACGCCAACAATGCCTATAGGCATTTTGCATCGTTTGATCCGCATGTAGCCTCTTCGGCCGGCCCCCATATATATTATATAAATATATATTATACATGACTAACAAGATTAATTAGTAGGTAACAAGAGGGAATTCATGAAAAAACGATATTGTTCATATTTATTTACAAAATTAACCAAAAAGTTGCGGTGCAGTTTTTTCTTCGCGAAGGCTGTCTTCCGACCGACCGGTTAAGGGCAGACGATGATCTTTCTTTCCAAAATTGATTGATGCCTCGATTCTTTTAGGAACAAGCCATGCATTAGTATCACATTTTTATAATAAAAAACATTGATCGATTCCTCCCCCCCTGATTCTTCATACATAATATATAGCAGAATCATTTGTAAGAATGCTTATGTCACCCCCCATGAGAAGAGACTTCTTCCTGTCACTAAAGCCAGCTCGAATTATAAATTTAATAAGGTAAGAAGCAGAAATTACAGATTTAACACACGGTGGTATAGATAAGTATGAAAATACCTGTTATTAGGGTCTGGCAAATCGGTCAGCATTTCCTTATACATTGCGCAAACGGTACGATCGAGGAATGCATCCACGTCAAAATTGGCAACACCGTTGGCATTATTGGAGACTGCTTTAGAATTCTGATTCTGAGGAAAGAGTTCGTTGAGGATTTGCCAGCAAGCAGTCATGTTGTTTCGCACATAGTAAATGTAGGCAGATTTCAACCGGGATAGAGGATCATTTTTGTCGGAAAGCTGAAATAAAAATATAATCTTCAGGAGAGGAGTTCAGCCAGGCTTGGCTAGTGCAGCTAAATCTGCCCAGCCACCAAACAATTTAAATCCTATACAAATCAACTGGAATAGGAGCTTCAGAAATTCATTGGTATTTATGGAGCAATTATGGAGAAAAGGATATTAAATAATGTATGTTGTGTTGAATATTTTTTTTATGTTATGTTAAAATGTGTTGTCATTGATATTATGCAATATGTGTTTATGCTTGCTTTATTGTTTTGTACTACTTTTAAACATTAAAAAATACAAAAATGAAAAAAGAAATATTCGTGAGTGTACTTTTTGGTCCGCTCCTAATATTCTCAAACCAGTTTTGCCAACCGCGGCTCTCTTCTGGAATATAATCTCCGTTGTTGGCAAGGGAATACTATATTAAGATAAATTGCTAATATCGCTGCTAAAGCTCATGCTAATAAATATAAAATAAGTTACCTCACTAGGCTCGAACTCAAAGAGGGACAAGCTACTGTCCAACTTATCTTTCATCATGGGCGAGCCAATTGGACTGGAACGCCCACTGAAATAAAGAAGTTTAGATTACCGGCCCGTTTTATCAAATAATTACTAATTTCCTCCAACCTTATTTAGTTCTAAGAGTATAGAAGAGACATCATCATCAGAGTGGCTACATTCTGCAATATCGTAACTCTCTAAAAATATTAATTTAAAAATAATTCAAAACTATACCCAATAGGTTTGATGCAGACTACTCCATGGTTCTTAGTGATGAATAGAGGAGCATCATTACAAAGAGATCCTCCTAATAATTTATCCCCTGTTGCGGTTAACTCTATGATGCTGGGGTTATCGTTGGCCATGGTACCTAAAATAGTACTTGATTGAATTATTATTACTAAAACACCATCTACAATACTTCATTTTACGACATTGAACCTTTCGGAAACCAGCCTTTGTGTGCCGCACATTTTTGGTCAATTTTGTATATAAATACTAACAATATCATATTTTTTATGAATTATCTCTTGTTACCTAATAATTAATATAGTTAGTCATGTATAATATGTATAGAGGCCTGCTGAAATGGCTATGTGCAGATCTGATAACCACCGCAACAAACGATTGGCGTTTTTGGCCTCCCAGGGGTATATAAATAGGAGATATACACGACTACCAAGATTAATATTAGGTAACAAGAAAAATTTCATAAAATATGATGATTTACAATATCATCGCTAACATCTTGCAGGCCGTATTTCATTGAATCTGGTAACATGACAATGTATGCCGCTTATGTATACCAGGGTATCATGTATGCAAGAAAAAACATCAATACTACTCTAAAAAAAACGGATATTAATTCGCATAACACTCCGAACAAACAAGACTTGCGTCCTTACAAAGTACGACTGAGTAAGGTTAGAAATAGTTTCCTGTACCAGTCCAACCTTTTTTATAATAAGATTCCATTATGCGTCAGGGGCCTTGGAGATGTTTATTTTAAGAAAAAGGCCCAGGACATTCTTATCAAGAACCCAATTTATTTTATTAGGGACTTTGACAATATTGAATTTCCTAATCTTTCATGATTACTTTTATTTTAATACAATATAAATATGTAAAAAAAAAAAAATCTTGACTAAATATCCAATAATTTTGATAATCGGAGATGGAATATTAATAAAATTTGTATTGACTATTTCCATTAAGACATTTCTATTTGTAATCTTATAATTGTGGTATTTCTGATTTGACTATTTTATAACTGACTATTCGTTTTTATATTTTGACTATTTCTATTTTTCATCTATATCTACTTAGGTATTTTAGCACCTCAAATTGATTTTTAAAGGACCATATATTTTTATTGTAAATTTATTGTTTTTTTTTTTTGTTTAACCGTTTTAGTGCTAAGCAATTTTTGTGAATATATATGAAAATTGCTATACATGTTTTGATTATTTTAAAGGAAAAATAATGGTGTCAAATAAAACACTCTAAATCAGGTGAGGCATCGGGAGAAGGCGCCCGTCTAGGTCCAGGAGTCTCAAAAAAATTATTTGTTGCTTTAGAAAACACTTTTGTCGGGGGAAAATTGGCAAAAGTTGGTGTTTCGTCTTTTTCTGATGATGATGAAATAGAAGACTCACTTGCAATTCTCAATCTTTTTTTCGATGCATTATAATACTGCTATTATTACTGCTTGTATCCTTTCACCGTCCGTACAATCATTAGAGACCGAATCATCGTCCGAAGTAATAGCAAGTGACATGGCTATTTTTGCTCAATAAAATATAAAAACTGTAAAAAGTTGTTTTTAAATGTATAAATATGCACTCTCGTAACAAATTATGCGCGAGATTAGAATACGTCCACTACCACGAAGCACCAAAAACACACTGATGTGCGCGGCAGTTTTGCACTGCTGCGCAATTTTCGATTCAAACTATCGCATCACTTTTGCGCCGCTTAGCACTCTACGGTTAAAAAAAAATATATAAAAAATAATTATACCACATGATACTATCTTGTATAAAGAATTTGACTATGCCAAGAGTAGGGATACCTACCAACTGGTTTATTTTATAAAATAAAAAAAATATACACAAAATCAACCAAAAATGTGCAGTGCCGTTTTTGCACGCGAAGGCTTGCTTCCGAAAAGTTAAGCCGAAATATCAGTTGTCATGACCCTTTCCTATTTACAATTTCAGCTAGTTTAAAATCCTGGTTGTCCTTAGCCAAATCAGCTGACCCCTCAACTCTGGTCAGGTCCAAACACAATTTTGGGCTAGCTCTAAAACTGCCCTCTGCTCTATGCCAACTCCAGAATAACCAAAACTTCGATTCTGTCGAATTCCAAGGATCCGGTCTGAGGTAAAAGCAGTACAACCATGAGCAAGGTGGACCTGAAGAAGTCTCTTTTGCGAGGGGATTACAACACCAATAGTACGATTCATGCTATAGGCCTTCAATGCCAGAATGCCTGGATAATTGGGGTACTTTTGCATTCCTCCTCCAATGCACTGGAAAATAATGTCGTATGACTGGACGCCAGAGATGCTAAAATTTTATTTAAATGACTTTCAGCATACACTTCTATACCCAGTAGCCTCGCTGTTAAAGCTATTCTGAGGATAGTTCATGTCCCCTTTGCATACTTACTAGAGATACAATTGTATACTTACTAGAGACTGTCATAATTTGTTTTCTATTGTATAAATAAGCGAAATGAGAAGTCCAAATTAGTTTCCAAGAAAGCGCTTCTATGTCAGACTCGTCACGATATAGCGCCGTCGGCTGCAGTGGTACAAACGACAGGATTCGTGACACAGGTTTCTCCATAACAGATATCAATGCTAAAAAAATAAATTTGGGATATAATTAGGATCATATTTGGTGTTAAAAACGTAGTGTTGATTAACTCACTTAATGCATATTTCAGTTGCGCCCTCGCCAGATTGACAGCCGCAGTCAGCAATAGAAGACCATTTTTTGACACTTGACTATCCAGGACGAACAAATCTAAGCTGCCAACGTCCGCTGGAAAAGAAACAATAATAACAGATTCAGAACTATGCAGTATTGTCTGATACATGTTCTTGAAATTCATATGTTTTAAGAACACAGTAATAATTATAGGACAGAAAACAGGTTTTCTAAGATAGCAGGCGCCGGGGCGACGAGCAGCTAATAGATATTAGACATATTAATGAAGGGCAAGGGCTACGTAAGTCTTTTTAACGAACGTTAACTCAAAAGGCATCTGGTGTTTTTGGCACTATTTGGCACTGGCTTTATTGGTTTTTGGCACTGGCACTCAAGCAAAATTGGCACTAGGACAAGTTAAGTTTCAATAATGGGACAAGGAGGGTAATTTCATCATATTCAGATGAACTGTTTTTGAGGCAAAAAATTAAATACCACTTTTGGGGATTTGAGAATAATTACAATAAAGAATAAAAACAAAAATTAACAAAAATCTGGAGATGTTAGTTCTCTAAATAGATAGGTATTATAGCTGTCAATAAGAAGACAATTGGCCCGATTGTATTTCTTCGTGAATTAAAATAGGAACTTAGTTCAACCGAACGATACGCTAGAACGGAATATGAAATTAACTATCGTCGATTTTCCCGCACCAAAACTACCTGTCGAACTTATAGGTGCCCGAATAGGTTTGAACACATTTCGTGCGGTGTTAGATTTAGCTGCTTTATCTTCGGTGGGTAGTTTTAACGCGGACAAATGACAACCGTTCATTTCACATTCCGATTTTAGTTCACGAGAAATGCAATCGAGCCCAACATTATATTTTAGACAATATTCTAAAACGCAATATTATTAGGAATTTTAGATCCGTAAATAACCACCTGTGTTCCAATGACTACACGTTATAAAACTGTAGTCTCTGTAAATAGCTTGTTATTATAGGTTTTGAAATGTGTTTCAAAAAGTGACTGTATTAAAGATGAAATAATATTACTATCGTAGAGATGTGTCACTTGTCCTCGCCTGGTGATTCAATGATGTCCCCCCCCCCTCTCCTTTCGAATGCCAGCAGGGCTATTTTAACCCTTTGGGTATGGATTTATTGTACATATTTCTGTTAATATCGGTACCTTTGGGTACCAATATATATACCATCATCCTAGTATGCCGAAAACGGTATACTAGGATGACGCATCTCTTTACGCTATCCACGCGTTCCGGTAAATTCCTGTGAGTTTTATTTTTTTGATAATAAATTAAGAAGTCGAAGCGAAACATATTGAGCGCTCATGTCTGGCGAGGGTTTAGTTATTATGAACATCAGCCAGATGTGTTTTTTTCATGGAATTATAGGATCAATTATAATGTTAAAAAATCAAGACAGGGAAAATGAGAGCAATGAGTTTGTATTTTTGTCTAATTTCTAGATCCCGCCAAAAGGATACCGCAATTTCTAAAAGTAGCCAGACTTGTCTCAAATAATAATCTGTGATAATATCAATTTGTATTATAAGTTTTAAATGTGTAAAAATAAGGGTGATGTATCCATAATTAATAATTAATTTAAATATTTATAAAATACACACTACTAAGTATTACTTTATTTATATACAATGTATTTATGTGTGTATGTATGTTTATATGTATATAGGTATATATGTCAATAGTAAATAAAAAAATAAATTAAAAAGCCAATTATGTACGCATAGCCAATTATGATGTATTAAAATGTATAGCCAATTATGTACGTATATTATGGATAGTGTTATAATAATCCCTCCCTTCCATTTCCATTCCCCTATTGTACTTATACATTTAAATTTAGAAATGCTTCTTTTTCCTTTTTTCTTTTTTTCTTAAAAAAAAAAGTTCTGAAAATTATTATCTTTTAAATAGGTGCTTTATATAATTTGCTAATTTAAAATGTATTAATGGCTATATTAATGTTAATTTATAAAATGTTCTTTCATAAAATGAATATGCTGTATACATTATGCTAATAAAAAATAAAAAAATAAAATAAATAACACATACAACTGAAATAAAATGAGGTGTCAGTCTCGTCAATTGTTGCTTCGCCAAAACATGCGCATGACGACCATCAGCTGTCAAATGTACCCAAAGGGTTAATTGTGCAATCTGCGAATCTAATATAACTTTTCGTCTCCATCATGAGTATGTTGCTTTTGCCAGCGGATTCACTCGTATAGGTACCAGTTTAATGTATATACAAGTGTAATACGGAATACAGTGCACAGTTCTTGAAATATTTTTTGTATTTGAAACAAACATTAAAGTGTTACCTAATGGTAAAAATATTTTACTAGCGTGTGGAAGCGAGTGGAAACTCAAAACCATTTCAAATTCAATCAAGGGTATGTATACTTTCGCATTGTACAGTTCGCAATCGAATCACAATTCGAATCTAAATAGATTTAATGGCCATAACACTTTCTAATAGCACAGTATACCAGACAGTAGCTTCTCTTAAATTTAGATCAAAGCGAGCTACGCTACGAGTTGTAAGGGCTCGCATATGGTGGCCAAATGTCCGCTACTCGGCTGATGCAGATATTTAAACACTGGAAAGTCGCGAACCTTCACCAGCGCGTAACACTAACCAAAGGCATTCCTCGAGACGTACCCTCCTGCTAACTTCCTTCGTACCTTATCCCCGCAATGCTGTCGCTCGAGATTGCGTCTACTGTTCTCTCAGTATACTGTGCTAATAAGCAATGTAGCTAGTCGCCCAAGGTCTCGCATTTCAAAGACACAGAACCATGTGTATTTCAAAACAGCCAGTATAAAATTACCTGCGGGAAACATTTGACCTTGCACGAAGGCCTCTCGCAGCGGCGAGCGTAGATCCACAATATACAGGTGCTTCTCGGCGACCAAGGATGAATCGTCGAGAGAAGGCAGGGACCACACTTCGAGGCACGGACCGACAGTGATACAAGCCACGAGCGGACTATTTGCAACTCCCGAATGGTGGCCGAGTAAGTCTTCGCTCACCACCGATACGTTCACCAGTTTCTGAAAAAGGAAGCTATCTATTCAATACAGAATTTGAAACAATTTGGTCAGAAAGGACGACGATTGATGTAAAATTTCATTATTCCATCAAAAACCAGCGCAGAGGACGTTGTAAAACTTCAATTAGTGTGGAAAATTGTGAAGACTACAATCTGAATATAATTTGGAAAGAATGCAATTACCTGAAGAGTAAAATCAAATATCTTCATCATGAAAAAGAAAATAACACAATGAGACCATCAAAATAGAAGACTGTTGTCGTTATGAGATTTCCTACACTGAAAAACTTCAAAATTCAGTAAACAGTCACTGACTGCAGTGGAGTTAAGATTTCATTCGATTTTCATATTTATAACCGATATATTTATATTGAGAAACGTAGTATTTATCGCTAGAAGCATTATTTTAGTTAATTAAATTATAATTTTGAATAAATTTAACAGGGTTCGACTTTATCATTTATTTATTTATTTATTTAAGAATTAATTACTATAAAACATTGATTTGCTTACAAAAATAACAGGAACCGAATAGCAAAACCTTAATCTTTTGCTTATTTGATTCTGTCACCCAACTGGGACTAGCCCGTTCTAGGGTGGACAGGACTCTAATTTTACAATAAATTATGTAGAAGTTTTATTAAAATGCCCATAAAACTAAATTGCCCTAAAATATGACCCTCAAAAAAAAAAACAATCAAATACAGTGAGACAATCAGAATTGACATAAAACTAAAGTAAAGAGTAAGATAAATCTATAATTTAAAAAAAAATAAAAAAGTCAATAAGTAATATTTAATATATGTTAAGAAATATAAAATACCTAGTCAAAAAAAAAGAAAGTACAATTCAATGGCAAAACAATCTATAACAACAAAATGAATTGGTAATTAGTTGAATGTTAAAATATAATCAACATACATACTATTTAAAAATATAATAATAATTTGTGCACCTAAGTTTAATTAAACTATAATTTCTAACATTTGATGTATGATTAGTCTGTAATGACTCAAGAACCATTCCTTTATTTTAATTTTGAATACCCTAAAAGCCTTACCAATAAACGAGTTGTAAAATTTATACCTCTGTTATTACTAGGTATAAGAAAATCTGTGACCAATAAACGCGGTATAGCTTACACCACTGATCATCTCGGGTATAAGCATGGAATAGTGGTACTGGATTTCCATCCGCACTATAACTCCGCTATACCACCCCTAGGCCAGGTATAACAGCGGTTTAACCCCTCACGTTGCGAGGTAAAAAGTCACCTATCACTTTTGCGCGCGACATATTCGCGCAAAAAATCGACGCGAGTCAACGGCCTTGAGAAAAACGATCATAACTTATAAACCACTAATCGGATTAAAAAAAGATAAAGAGAAAAATGATCGCATTGAAATTTGACATATAAAACATTATAACCTTATCTCGTAAAACAATTAGGATAATAATGAATAAATATTACAAAATTGGCAAACTGAAAAAACTCGCCTATAAAATCATTTCGATTTTTTTGTAAATACAGTTTTTGTAAATATCAAAAATTGTAAATACAGTTATGTTCTCTATTAAATGCTTTACCAAAACGATATTTTTTTTTACTTATTTGCATACAAAAATACGGAAAAAATATTTATTTATTCAGCCAAGAAAAATTGTATGTATTCTCGTAAAAAAAAATTTTTTTAATTTTTAATTTGTGACTACTTATGGTATTTTTTTATATGAAATTCTTTCAAAATAACTTTATTACTACATCACTTCTTCTTAGAAATCACACCAGAACTTTGAGCTTTGTCTGATATTATAGAAAAATCTAAAGTTTTGAGAGTTTCCGCGTCTGAACCTAATAATAAACTTTGAATGCCCATAATATAAAATTCGTTAGATTTTTTCAATTATATTGTCTTATCATAGACTTATTATATGTCTAATAACTAATTACTATACTCCAAAGAGTCACATTTCATCGAAAAACTATGGAAAATCGCACTTTTTTCTCTCATAGTAATTATCAAAACAAGTTTCATTTTCGCGAGCAATATTAGAACACAACATATAATGTTCAAAATACGCCTAATTATGTGATAACTTAGGATGTAAATGAAGCAATACCTATTTTATTAGTAAATTAAAGCGACATTACGTCATGTTTCGCGATATAACGGGATATTTCAAAAACATTACAAAATAAACACGGGCATTTTTTTCGCGAGCCTTGGTTTGTTGACAAAGTGTTTTCTTCGAAAATTCGTGAAAAACAGCAAATGGATTGTCGAAATTATATAATCCTACTGGCTAATCTACTTAAAAAGGGAAATACTCACTTTTATCCGGTATAAACTGCACTTATATCCAGAAAACACTTCACAACACAATCACTTCGGCGAACATCGCGCGCGCCGCCGCCATGGCCGATCTGCGACTGTCGTCAGAAATGAGGTCACCGATTTTGTAAGGGATGTAGTAATTCATATTTCTAACATCGCATGCGGCAATCGAGCAATTTCATAGTGTTGCATATTTGGCTATATTATGGCATCATTCGATAGAATATACAATCGCATTTCGAAATTTAAACGACATTTTCTTGAGCGGCGAGCGCGATATCCCGTATGGGATAGTTTGGATTTCAGCCGGCCGCCATACATATCCCGCAAGGGATGTTAAGTGCCGAGCGGGTTAACGGAGTATTAACTTAAAAATGGCCGACCGGCGTAACAGCTGTTTCAAACTGACAGCCACCTGACAGCCGCGGACGTGGAGCTTCTCGTTCGCGAATCGTGCGCTTTCGTTGTAATAGCCGTGTTACGACGAGGATACGCCTTTTATACTGCTGTGAAATCCTGCGTTTTAGCCGAATAATGGATTTTGTCGACTTGGATGATATGATCGATCTGGATTTATTGGCAGAAATCAAAATGCGTCGTGATAGGCGACCAAAAATTTACAAATTGCGATACGACCCGTTCGATTTGGATGATTACAATTTTAAAACTAAATATCGTTTCACTAAGCCATACGCCGCAAGAATCATCGATATCCTGAGAGCTGACCTGCAAAATACCACTATAAATTCGATCAGCATTCGCGTAACAAAACAATGGGCAAGGGCTTTCTGACAACAAAAAGTGACATTTCATGTGCATTTCATGCCGCTTCAGTTGGCCACACTGCTTCCAAGGCGTTGCCATGCTAGAAATATGACTTGTCTTTGGTTTCAGGGAGTAGTTATAACCGCGTTATAACTGATTTATTGGTCACGATTTTACAACTTCGTTATAACTCGGCTATACCGGGTATAACAATAACAAGGGTTTAACGCGGTTATAAGATAATTTTATTGGTAAGAGTATAAATGTCAAATTCATTTTTATTTCCATATTGATCAGATTGTAAAATCTCGGCGTAATAAAAGAGTAATGTCTTTGACCAAATGATGTTTTCATTCTGGGTATTATTAAGTTATTTTCTAAAACTTGTCTTGTACAAAAATAAAATCAAATCATACAAAAATACCGAATGAATATAAATTTTTACCGATAGAAGTTCTTCCTAGCTACCGTTTATCAGCACGATTCCTACCGAAATTTAAGAAACCGCAACGGACCTCGCGGCTCAGCAATGCATAAACGATTATAGCTCTACTCTTACTTCAATGAATTGATATTTTACATACTGTTTCCATCAATTGGTTAGATGGTATTCCTCCAAATATCAATGACGATACTTTACAGCTGATACCGGTAAGCCAGCCGCTCGGAGGGCGTAGAGTTTTTGAAACTACATTCTGTTCAATTACACCTGGAATAAAATATATATATATAGAAATAGAAATAGAAATATATTTATTGTCCGAAATTGTGGTGGTACATTTATGGTGATAATGCGTAAAACTATGTCTCTCACAATTACCTGTTATTAAAACAGATTGACAAATTTACTTATCTGCTAAATTTACTTATCTGCTAATTATAATATCTTATTAAAAAATGTAATTATTTCACTGGTTTAACATGAAAAAATCTAAACAGACCGGATAAGTAGAACTAACAGTAGAAGACAATTAATTAAAAAAAATCACCAATAATATAAAAAATAAAGAAAAAAATCAAAATCAAGGAATAATCAAAAATCCGCCTATAAATACGAAATGTATATAATTTAAAATGTAACAGTAGAAAACAATTAATAAAAATAATTCACCAATAATATAAAAAAAAATGAAAAAAAATCAAAATCAAGGAATAATCAAAAATCCGCCTATAAATACGAAATGTATATAATTGAAAATTTGCAATCTTCCTAATTGAATTATTGTAAAAAGAAAATGAAAATGCATGCCTACAATATAATATTATTAGAAATATTCGTTTAATGTGTAAAAGCTTCTATCGATAAGCCATTTTTTCAACGCTGCGGTAAACCCTTTTCCTTTTATTTCTTTGATATTTGCAGGTAAGTGGTTATAGATTTTTATTGCATTGTATAACATTCCTTTTTTAAATAGAGTTAAATTTGGCTTGGGTGCTTGTAGCTCATGTTTATTTCTTGTGTTATAGCCGTCTTCAACATTGTTTGTTTTGAAATACTGATCGTGGTCCCTTATAAATTTGCAGGTTTCCAAGATGTATATCGATATAAACGTTAGCACAAACTCCTTTTTAAATAGTGGTTTGCAACTGTCAGTCTTTTTGGAATTCCACATATAATTCGTAAGCATCGTTTTTGTACTATGAATATTTCCTCTGCGTTTACCGAATTGCCCCAAAGCGTAATTCCATATTTTATGCAGGCGTAAATATGTGCATAATATGCCAAAAAGGCTTTTTTTTATCTGTAGTTCGTTTTAAAATCCTTAGAGCGTAGCAAAAATTCGAAATTTTTATTTTTACATCTTCGACATGGGCTTTCCAGTTCAAATTACAGTCGATTGTTATCCCTAGTAATTTGAATTTTTGCACCATATCAATAACCTGAGCGTTATGTTTAATTTCGAATTTGTATTTTTGTGCTTGATAGGAATGAAACTGCATACATTTTGTTTTTTTCGCATTTACACTTAAATTATTTCACCCTAACCATTCAGTTACTTCTATAAAGCTTGTGTTTGCGCTGCTTTCCACATCAGCTTTAGTATGGCCCCCAATTAAGATAGAAGTGTCGTCGGCGAATAGGATTATTTTCTGTTGTGTCGCTAAAGGAAGTTCGTTTACATATATTATAAACAGCAGGCAACCGAGGACGCTTCCCTGGGGAATGCCATGCTGTGATCGAAGCCATTTTGATCGTACAGGTTCTACCATCTTTTTATTGCTATTAAAGTATGTAATTTCAACGCACTGCTCCCGTTCAGTAAGGTAAGATTTTAACCAATCATAATAGGCTTTGCCTCGGATTCCGACGCTGTAGCATTTCTCTAAGAGTTTTTCGTGTAGTACACAATCATTTGCCTTAGATAAATCTAGCAATAACCCCAGAGTGACATGTTTATTATTTAGTAAATTTAGAATTTCATTAGTATATTGAAAGACAGCTAGTGTAGTTGACTTGTTCTTTCTAAATCCATTTTGATTTTCTGAAAAAAATATTATATTTTTCAAGGAAACTATATATTCTAGTGTAGACGGTCTTTTCGTATATTTTCGCAAAAGTTGATAGGAGAGCAATCGGACGGTAGTTTGAGGGGTTCCTACTATCCCCTTTTTTTAAAAGTGGCCTAATAATAGCTCTCTTTAAATAAGTCGGAAATATACCTTCTTGAAATGACTGATTTATTAGTAGCGCTAAAGGTTGATAATTGGTCAACACATGACTTGACCACGCTGGTCGGAATTTCATCATAGCCAAAAGATTTCCTATTTTTTAGCCCCTTAATTATAGTAGATATTTCTTTTTCATCAACCGGATTTAAATATATAGAATTACTTACGCTATTTGTTGGTAATATTTGTTTTCCGTTTGAAGGATTAGCTGTCTGTTTATCTTTTCCAACGGTAATAAAAAAATTGTTAAATTCTCTCGCTTTTCTTTTTGGCTCGACTGTGGGCATGTTTTCAATGTTTATTTCTATTTTTTTTTGTTTTATTTCCTTTGATCTTCCACTATGATCTTTTATAACTTGCCATGTTGACTTCACTATGTTTTCTGATTTTTCAATATTTTTTTTATAATATAACTTTTTTGCACAATTTATAGTTTTTGATAGTATTTTTTTATATGTTTTGTAATGATCACAAATTATTCTACTTTTTGCACTCCGTTTCAAAATTAAAAGCAAACGTTTATTTTTACATGATATTTTTAGACCTTTCGTTATACATAATTGGTTATACATAATTGGTTGCTTAAATAAAACCTTAGAGGGTCACAAAGTAATTTGTTTACCTTGTTTGTTGCGTCCCAATCCGACAGCGACGAAGGTGAATGTTGTTGTAGCCAGCAGACAACATGTTGGCATAATGTTGATGAGCGAATGGCATTCCTGTCCTTGCAAAGCGACAGTATGGTCCTTGTAGTTGGCCTCTTGCGCTATCGAAGGCCAATATCGGATAACACCTTCCGGGGATGCAACGAAGCATGATGGGATCTGAAAGAGAGGGAGAGAGCAATGTTAAAGGGAGAGAGTCATCCAAGTCCATCAGTGGCCAATATGAAATAACGAATTTAAACCTTTTGGAAGCCAGCTATTTCGCCACCATGTTGCAAAATTTGCATTTAAATAGATTTTGTATATAAATACTAATAATATTGTTTCTTTATGAATTATCTCTTGTTACCTAATAATTAATCTTGTTAGTCAAAAATATTATATATTTATATAATATATAAGGAGGGCGGCCGAAATGACTATGCGCGGATATGAGAACCACCGCAAAAGGCCGATTGATCGGCCTTTATGGCGTCCCAGCGGTTAAACAGTCTATCTAGAAACCTAACACCATACTTATGAGTAAAAGCTTGTGTATCAACTGAAGCTTAACAACAAGTATAATACCCAGAACAAGTAACTTTATACAATCAACATCATCATGGTAGTATCTTGGCGATGGGTGTATTAGATTGTTGCATATACCTATTGGAATAGAGCAAAGCTTGTTTGGGAATGTCTAAATACCAGCAACTGGCAAAACACAAAGTAAACCTGATGTGGTGCCAGGGCACAAAAGGGTGAAAGTTAACGAAAATGAGACAACCTTGCATAGAAGGGAGTCAATATGCCTTTCATAGGACCTGGATCGTTTCGTTCAATCTTGGAACAGACAAACAAAGTTCAAATACTGGCATGTAACTCCAGGACAAAGCCAAGTGAAAAAAATCAAGAACATTTCATCGAAAATGCAATGAAACTACTTTCTCAAAGGTGGACTAAAGCTTAATAACAGGACTTTTTGCTTTTCACTGGTCACTGCCCAGTGAACCAACATTAACCCCTTGAGTATGATACGACCAAATCTGGTTCTGAAACAATTATCCGTTGAGTATGATACGACCAGATCTGGTTCCGCGTTTTTTTCACTTCTTTGACGTTCTCATATTTATTCATAATTATCTAATTGTTTTACAAAATGATATTTCAATATTCTATATTCGAAATTTCAATGCAATCATTGTGCAGTTGTTCTTTTTATGATTGGTGTAGTAGTTTCGTAGTTATAGTACTTTAAGGTCGATGTCGCCGAAAATCCTGCAAAAGAGACAGATGCATCCATAAAAATACCCATTTACTCCAAGGGTTAAAAAAATATGTGAATTCCTCAGGATAAAATGCGCAGATTTGGCAAATAAAAAACAGCAGAGAATCTACTACGCATATAGCTTGGCAGCCATCGACAAAAGGTGCATGACTTTTGGAAAAGCTGATACTTTCAGATCAGATAGTATTTTGGCCATAGAATGCAGGGGAACAGTATAGGGCGTGTTGCCTCTCCACTGCAACCAGTCCTGATCTTTTATGATATTCCCTGCTTCGTAATTTACCCAATCCACACCAAGACTTTTTATAAATATCAACATTCTTCTGGATGTGATGATGCTGACCTCATTAGGTATTAATATTATCTATTCTTGATGACAGAGTTCCCTGCAATCGGTTTACATCATATTAGTCCAAAAGCCAGCGACAAAAAAGTGCAAGAGTTTTGGAAAAGCTGATACTTTCAGATCAGACAGAATTTGGCCATAGATTGTCGGGGTAGTCAGCAGGCCAGATTCCAGGACACCAGGCGCTGGCGTACTAGGAAAGGTGTAATTTTAATTCCCCAAAATATCCCAATCGCACGTTTGGCGTCAGCATGTCCATACCATTATATTGTGCCATTGCGACCATTATATTGCGCGGCCCAGTAGACCGATGTGTGACATGTATGGAGATGCTGACGCCTCGCTTTCGATTATGAAACACTCTGACCATATGTTTCGAGTTCTGTATTACATCCACTATCTACTGGTAAATTTTCAGCTTTTCCAAAACACTTGCTAATTAAAATCACACCTTTCCTAGTACGCCAGCGGTCCTGGAATCTGGCCTGCTGACTACCCCGACAATCTATGGCCAAATTCTGTCTGATCTGAAAGTATCAGCTTTTCCAAAACTCTTGCACTTTTTTGTCGCTGGCTTTTGACCTAATATGATGTGAATCAATTGCAGAGAACTCTGTCATCAAGAATATATAATATTAATACCTAATGAGGGCAGCTTCATCACATCCAGAAGAATGTTGATATTTATAAGAAGTCTTGGTGTGGATTGGGTAAATTACGAAGCAGGGTATATTATAAAAGATCAAGACTGGTTGCAGTGGAGAGGCAACACGACCTATACAACCCCTTCATGGCGATCTGCAATCTATTGGTTCAGCTGTTTCTTCCCATACCGATATTAATTTGACCCTTTTATAGCCCTATTTAGGACCTCCGGACTTCATCCTAATTGTAAATAAAAAAATACAAACCAGTTTATCTTCAAGGAAAAATATGCACACTAAATCGGCCTTGTGCGCTAAGTCAGTCTGTGGCAGCGTCAACTCTCGGCACGTTCCGGAAATTGACGGCAAGTGAGACATTTGCCTCTGCTCGCCATGCTGCCAAACGAGAAGCTTTCTTCCAACGACAAGCCAGCTCCAGCCCTCCGGTGATAGCTTTGCAGATACCTGAGCATTTGCTGAAATAATAAAATGGAGCATTAAATATAGTATTTACCTTGAACAGGCCGCATGAGCGAGCCCGCATTAATTATACAGGGTGACTTTTAATTAACCGGCATCCTTGAAGGGGGTGAATCAGTGCGAGCAACTGAGCAACTTTTAATAGAAAAATGTGGGAAAATACAAATATATATTTTTTTTTTAAAAAACCTTTTTTTTTCTAAAGTTTGAAATTTTTATTTTTATTGAAAAATATTATAAAAAGCGCTGAGCCCGATGTATCATCTAACAGTAGGCAAAGTATCGCTAATATTGGTTATTAGCAATATTCTACCTACTGCTAGATGGTGCAGCGCGCTCAAACGCTTGTAATTTTTTTATTTAACAGTCAAATACTTTAAATTTTCAAACAAAAAAATATTTTTAAAAAATGTTGAAAAAAAATATTTATTTTTTTCCAAAAATTATTATCTAAGGTTGCAATTTTCTCCTACTGATTCACCCTCTTGAAGGATGCCTGTTAATAAAAACTCACCTGTATATGTTATTAGATTGCACAACCTCATAGAACAATTTGACAACCCTTCGTGCTGGCGAAATGCAGGTGAAGCTTATAGCATTGACGGCCAAACTAATTTGGCCATTTATAATAACATTGATATTTAATTATTTATTTGTTTTATAAAGGACTGATTGATAATAATAACTCAATAATTTAACTAATGGTAACAATTTTAACATTCAATTATTAGTGCCATCTATTGTTTTTTTCTTTATATATGCTGATTATAACACAGTAATAATAATGAGAGATATAATGCCATGTATAAGTATATCTAAACTTTAAAGTGCCTAATTATTACTCATTGAAACCTGTATACGAAATCAAAAATTGATATATTTATGAAAATAATATTAAAATATTAAAAGCTATGATTAAAAAAAATGTTAGTTATTATATTATGATTGTATACCGTATAGGCATGTTTAGAGCACCATCTACAGTGCTCCACCACACTGTTATACCACGAAGGTCACCATATTGAACATAATAATCAATTTTAGGAACTAGTAGTACCATCTACATATTGCATTTCATAGTAAAATACTGGTTTGCAAATCATACGACGGCAACAGTATGGCTCATGCTATTGACCTTCAATGCCAGATTGATTGGCCAACAATTGGGGACTTTTGCATTCCGCCTCCATTGCACTGGAATGTAATTCTCTATGACTGGACGCCAGAGATGCTGTTTTTTTTTTTAATGCCTTTCAGCATACACTTCCAGACCTTAGTAACCTCGCTCGTTGGAGCTATGCCGAGGATAGTTTATGTCCCCTTTGTAGCAATACCCCTTGCACAGCTAGACATATTCTAGCTGGTTGCAAGGTGGCCTTAGATCAAGGACGGTACACTTACCGCTATGACATGGTCCTCGTAATTCGCGAGGTAATTAGCCTCTCAGTGGCTCGTGCCAACAAGGGTTTGACACTACCCCAAACCCCCAATACAGTTTGTGCGGGATGGCTCTAAAGACAAAAAACATTTAACTACAAAAACTTTCTCAATAATCGAGAAAGCTTCATATTGGATTCTGGAGGTTGATTCGGTCTCTAAGCAGTATAAATTCCCTGAAAGTCTCGGATGCACAGCCCTCCATCCAGATATAACTCTTTACTCTCCATCTTGGAAGGTGGCCCTTATCGTAGAATTAACTGTTCCATGGGAATCAAATATCCCAAAAGACCACGAGTACAAATTAAATAAATACCATGATCTCGCAAATGCCATCACCCGGAACGGCTTCACCGGAACCTTCACGCGGTGAAAGTTGGCGCTCGAGGCCTGCCAGCTAAATCTCTGTTTCACCTCTTTAAAGTCTTTTCCGAAAAATAATCAACTCTTTCCTAGAAAAAATATCTAAAACTGCGATTTGCGCATCTCAAATTCTATGGCTTCGAAGGGGGAGTGAATGGGTGGTAAGGTAAACCCTCACATGTGGCAAGACAGCTGTCCTAAACCTACCACAGCCGGTTAGAAGTGTAAATAAATAGTATTATGATGGACCCGACTCCAGTCGGTGAATTCCATGGCAGCTCCGTTTGTATTTTATTTATACAATTAATAGTACCGTGAGGGTGCTATATTTTTAATAATGAAGAACTTTTAGTTGTAAATCAATGTGATTTTTGAGCGTGTATCCTTTTTACAAGTTGGGTAATTCTAGGGCTGTTCAGAGCTACATGAATATCAGCAATTGATTAAAATCGATTTCTGATTGTTCTTAATCTTGTTCAAAGCAGAAAACCCTTGATAAGTCGTGGAGAAGAGCATAAGATACCGCAAGGCAAATCTCCGAACTGTAGGAAATGAAATTGCTCTTTTAACACCAAAACTCTTTAAGAGAAACTGATTCAAACACATCCTTACAGAGCGTGTCATTTAGGAATTCAATTAGTTCTTTCTGGATTTCATCTGCACCCACCAACAGCAATACCAAAAGTATTGCAAATCAGCTTATGGGTATCATTCCATTTGGTCTGTTTATGTTCCAGGAAGTAATATACTTCGTGCCTGCGCTCTTTTTTATTTTGTTAATGCCATCGCACGCGCTCGAGTAGCGGAGTTTGCGCGGTTCGTTATCTGACAATATTTTTCCATGATCATGACACTATTTCGCAGATCTAGATTTAGTTCTTGCGGATCCCCGGTGATCCACGGACCACCGGCTGGGAACCACTGCTTTGACCCGTCGGACGCCAACATGCACGTCAGCTGCACATACGTTTGGCTGTCGCCACACGGTGAGCAAACCGTCCAGTAGCGCCGGGAGGCAATCCCAAGGGGAACCGAGAAATTATCGCAGTATAGGAAAATTTCTCAAAAATCGAAAAAATAAAGAAATACTACTAGATTTGATCATTGCAATGCTAAATGTGAAAAAAAAAGCTTCAGATAAAAAAATAAAATTTCCAGATAAAAAAAAATCCAGATAAAAAAAAATCCAGATAAAAAAAAATACATACAAAAACAAAAAGTTTTTGTAAACTCAAGTTTTAGGATTGCTTAAAAAACTAATCTAACCTAACGCCAAATAGGAGATTACGTATTATTAAAAAAAAACCTAACCTACCGAAATGAATGGGTTTGACACTTCTTTAATGCCTATATCTTGCTTATTTATTGAGACCGAATAAATTTTATTGCAGATTCGGAATCAGCGTGGCGAATTTAGTCGAGACATTAAAAAATCAACAATGTAGAGCAGGTTCCTACTGCAGAAACCGATACACCAGCCATTAAACCTGACACGCGAGAGTCCTACCCGGGGTAGTCTTCCGCACAAGGAGGTTACTGAATAGGAGCTGAATCGTGAGTTAGACCGATCCGGAAACACAATGGATCTTATGGCCCAAGCTGCAAACCATTCGCTATCACCGGAAAGCGAATAGGCGGGAGGCAGGGATTGGCCATACTTCACAAAGTGGTAACTCATTACTAGTGTACAATGCGGTATCGATACTGCAGCCAATGAAATTTTGGAATTCTCCTGCCGATGTTGGGATTAATTGGTGAACAAATAAAACGACAACTTACGGTCGGAGAACGTCAACGCTTCCGTAACAAGAACCGGCAGAGACAGTCCGTAATTTTCTATCGTATGACTCCCGGTTTTGTACAAAACCTCGGGGGTCGCGATCGAACGTCCGCCGGAACCATAAACGCTGAAAATGTGTAAATGGTCATTAGAAAAAAGACGACCTCAGAGCAGCCACTAACCGCCTAAAATACAGCATTTTCCATCAACAATACCTTGCTTTGATCGCGGACGTCAAAAGACTGCGCCTCCTGGGTGTCAATTGTTTGTGCCGCGGCGAAAATATATTTTTCAAAGGACTGCTGTAATCGCCCTCCATTATATGTTGTCTTCAAATAAGGCGAAACAATCGAAAAACCGGTAAAACAGTTCAAAACCTAACCAACAAAATGTCAAACTAAGTGCCTTTAATTTTTTATTCAGCCGCCATTTCTAATCGGCAATGGAAGGAAGTTTATTAAACCATTGCCTATAAGGACTATTTTGCTGTTTTTTCTCCCGCCAGAGAGCACAGGGCGTAGAGGTCCAAGGAACTGTGAAGTGAGCGTCGTACCGCAAAAGGCATATTACGCTCGCGCGGTGCTTTGCTCACTTCATACCACCTTGGGCCTCTTGACTCGGCGATTACCACTAGCGCCATCATAGTCTCATTATTATTGTTATTAAAAATGGATAGATTTTTAATATATTTGAACTCTGCATTTTATGAAAAAATATTAATTTCTACATAGTATGCGGTTTGTTTTAAAAATATCATTGATTATAATACACTTTTTAATCAATTATAATATTCAAAACGTTAAAATTCTTAAACTTATACTGCGAAATTTATTCTTAAATTTATCTCGGGGATAAAGTTGAAATCTTTTCTCTATCATTCCTAATCAATTCGTATTACTTTCGAAAGAGGGCGCTGTAAGTTGCAAAATTAAGGGGCAAACATATCGGACGCGTCTATTAGCCGCGGTTTATGGACTAAAAGGTTATCTGCGTAATGAATTTCTATTGAGCCGTGCACATTATCGGACATTAGTCGCGGACATGACCTTGATGCTTCGGACGTCCGATAGAGATCTGGCAAGCCGCGTCCCAAACGACTGTGCATACTGTTCAGTCGCGTCCATAAGCCGCGACTTACGGATGCGTCCGATAATATGATTACCCCTTGAATCTTACGAAAGCTGCGTTCAGGGTGACCGTTAGGCCGGCAATACACGGCACTTAGATTTTTTCTTTACGATAGTGATAGCCTGTACTGGCAAATTCAAACTTGAATTTGCCCATACAATGAAACGAATATATGCCGGATTTCGGGGGGTTCTCCGCCAGATTTCGGAGGGTTTCCCCGGATTTCGGTGGGTAATCCCAACTACCCCTCGGATACGTGCCTGGCAATAGGTACCTACCTAGGTCGCGGATTCTCCCTGATTATCCATTTTTCTCGACTTTATTTTTTAACTTTAAAATTTTCTTGAGGGGGGGACGCGTCCCTTGTGTCCCTGTCCCACCTGGATACATCCTTGCCTGATCAGACGATCGAAAGGCAAACTTGCCATACATTTCTTTGAATATTCAATAAACATACGATATGTACGGGATGTACGATATGTACCGGAGTCGGACCGGATGTGTATTGAATTTTCAAACAAATGTATGGCAAGGGTATCTTCCGGTAGTCTGATCAGACTATCGGATACAATGCACAGAAAAACGCGACGTGTATTGCCGGCCTTATTACCTATCTATTGTGACGTGATAAGGTATCTTTGAGCCAAGCTGAACAGTAGGCTGAACGTGGTCTGAACTACGAAACACTAGCGGAGAGCCAGGATATTTTTTAAAAGCTATTCTTTTTCTTAGGTTTCTTATGTCGAAATATAGGATTAGTATAACCTATATTTCGTAGCGGTAACTTCATCTGGGGAATTCATCCCCCGGATTCTGATGCGACGACACAATACACGATTGTCGTCCCCCAGCGATATTTGCTATTCTGGAAGCGATTTGACAATCCTTCAATCGTCAGAAGTGAGGTTAGGATGGACGGCAGAAAATGAGGTGTCGTCGTGTCAATTTACTGACCATATTAATTTGAAAAAGTTTGTCATATAACAAACAACCAATGAAACTATGAAGCTGAAATCTTTCAGCTGTTCGGCTAGAGTAGTAGCCTTATGAGAGACTTAAACATCAGTATTCTAAGTTTCAATAGCCAAAGTGTTCGGTCGGAGCACTGCGTGCCATTCTAGTGTTGCAACCATAACGATTCTGTCGCTAGATTTACGGAATTTACGAGTAAGTAGGACTCGCTCAACGAGCGAGCGAATATATAGGGGCGCCTGCGGCGACCCTTTATACCTGGTGCCCTGGGCGGTCGCCCAACCGCGCCCTACCCTAACGCTGCTACTACTGCTAAACGGCCGACCCCGGCCAATTAGAATACGATATCGGTGGTAATCACGTGGGAAGCATCGAGTTCCGAGATTAGCCGACGATTCTGAAAGAGAATCAGTAAAGTCTTCAGATCGAGGACGATATCGAATTCAATGTCGTGTCGCGTTGACGTGTCGTATCGCCACTCCAGAATCCCGGGGTTGGTGGCCGAAGTGGCGATACGATACGTCAGCGTTATACAACATTGAATTAAACCACAGTCTTTTTCATGAACCTGGGGGGCAATTCTTGAAAAATTTAGCATGCCATATTTGTCTATGGTCCATTTGATTTACATGGGCCATAGACAAATTTAGCATGCTAAATTTTTCAAGAATAGGGGGCCTGAAAAAGAGCAATTAATCGTGATCAGCCAAACAGCATCTCAAGTGCTATCGTCTGTCCTACCCTTATTTCTTACGATTCTAGGACTATCGAATCGCTTCCAGAGAATCCCAAATATCGCCGTGACGGCAATCGTGTATGGTATCGTCGCTTCAGAATCCGGGGGCTTACTTCTGACGATTCAAGAACTATTGAATCGCTTCCAGATAATCGCAAATATCATCTAGTGACTACAATCGTATATCGTATGGTCGCTTCATAAAGGATTTACCTCCATGTTTTTTTGGCTTTCTCTATTCTCTCTGTTTTGTGTGTTGGGAGTGCGAAGGCGGGCTGTGAGTGAATGCGTTCACCGAATAGAAAGAGATAGTTGCATGTGGGGCCCTCCTCTATCATTGTCTAGTTGCGCATGCGCGTTTATCCATAGCATAGCAGACTTATGGCGTCGAAGCGTTGCCATGGTGATATATAGGATGGCCAAAAAGTCGTGGATCAAACGAAACAGGGAGATAAAGGAGGTAATTTCCAACAAAAAATCTTTCTACAGCATGGCCATAACTTCATTGCACGAAGGTTATGATTTATCTTATGATTTATGATATCTTAGTTCAGGTAATAAAATGATAAATTTAAAGGAAAATTTAGATTTTTGTTCATCATACCTACATACTATGTAGTAATTTCAGAAGCCATCATGAAATAAAAAGAAAAATTATGACTTACTAATTTTATTAAAATAAATTTTTCTACATTAAATGTTCAAAGTTCAAAGACCCTTTTTTGACAAAGGATTAAATGGTTAGTGTCTAAGAGTGTCTGTCCATTTCATAAATCCTAAATGTGACAAGAACCGAACAGTTCTAGCATTCCAACGATAAAAGCTAGCCGTTTATGATAAACTAATAAATTATTTTGAATAAGACTAATTTGATGAAATTTGCACCTTGATATGAAAAAACGACCATAAAACCAAAACTAAAAATCAAACACTATAGTGTTGCACCTCATTTGAATCAGCATTAAATCAGCATTTTTTTTAATACCGGGTCACTTTTCCGTATTTCTTTTTATTTTCACAGGATGCTCTTAAATTGAGAAGTAATTTTTGTAACGCTTCAAAATTTACGGAAAAAAATTAATTGCTCGTTAACTTTGGTACCAAGAGCTGCAAAACAATTTTTGTATTATTGATACATTATCGAGTCATAATACAACATCTTTTATTTTATTGCTTTTAATCAATTAATTTTTTTATTGATTAAATTGTAAAAAAACTCGGTAGTTTCATTGAAAAAAAAACATAACCTTCGTGCAATGAAGTTATAGCCATGCTGTAGAAAGATTTTTTGTTGGAAATTACCTCCTTTATCTCCCTGTTTCGTTTGATCCACGACTTTTTGGCCACCCTATATAAGCGTTGCCATAGTGATATATTATGTATGTGTCTCCGTGCATGCGCGACTAGACAAGGATGGAGGGGGTACTATATGCTGCTGTCTCTTTCTATTCGGCTGACGCATTCTCAGGGTGGTCACGGGGTCTAGTAGTTATATGCATGGTTCAATAACCAAAACGTCATGGAAATTGCTTTTACAAGAGTCACCGGGCAAAAGATATTTTACGAACGGAGTACCTACCCACGTAAAATATATTCTATTATTTTTGTGTCATGTGTTCTACGGACTTTAAAAAAATAATAATATCTTGACAACAATGTCAACAATGACAATCAAAGTCGTAAGTACCTACGAGAAAAAATATGTAAAATATTTGCAAACAAACGATTTTTCTGATCGGAGCTCATGCAATATATGGTATTAAATCAATACAAGGTATACAGCCTGTTCTGGCCTATATTATCTAGGCGTTGATTGCAGTAAATTAAAAAACTTTAATAAAGTGTTTTTTCTATCCATTTATTATTCTTCAACATTGACCAAAAAAAATATAAATCTATTCATTAAACTAAGTTGGAACGACGCTTTATACAATAATTATTACGAATCTAACTTAGTCACTATATTCCTGTGGTTTTCAAATTTGGTTACAGAGGGCAAGTCCTGTGTTTTTAGTGCCGCATATACATCTTCTTCCGCCATTGCCGTCGAGCAGGCACAGATGTCCGGGAGGGCAATTGCCATTTTGATGTTGGCAGATGTTGGACAGCCTTGGGCATTCTTCTACCACAGCGGCCATGCCGTAAAGCTTATTTCCGCCTCCGCCCAGTGGCACTGGGATGGGATTGTCTCTTTCCGTTGTTCTTCGGTCTATGGATTCTATCTTCTGGCTTTAGGAAACAAGACGTTAATTTTAATTATACCACCTACCAAATACCATTACTATTACGTACATTAATTATAGCAATACCAATAGCATACAGAGTGAGTATTTAATTAGTGACATCCTTGAAGTGGGTGAATCAATACGAGCAAATAAGCAAATTTTGGCATAAATATTTTAAAAAATCCAAAAAAGACCTTTTTTTTCTAAACTTTGAAAAACCTGACTGATAAATAAAAGTTTGACAAGCGTTGAGAGCGCTGCGCCATCTAGCAATAGGTAAAATATTGCGAATAAACAATATTCGCGATATTTTACCTACCGCTAGATGGCGCAACGCTCTTACCTCTTTATATGCTATTTTCAAAACATGAAATGTTTCAATTTGTCATTTTTGTTTTGTTTTTATAGATATATCTATCTATCGATAGCAGTAATAATAATAATGAATGTTATTATTGTAATCGTAAGTTAAAATATTGGGTTTTTATAATCAATCAGCCCTTTATATTATAAGATGATCAAATAAATTGCGATTAGATTGGTCGTCAATGCTATCAGCGCCACCAGTATTTCGCCGTCTCGGAAGGGTTGCCAAATTGTTCTAAAGAGTTGCGCAATCTAATACCAGTATAATCAATGCAAATACAACACAAATCAATAATTTCTTACGTGGTCCAATCGGTCCAGTAGAAGTGCTCTTCAGTAATAGCAAGACCAAAGGGATAGCTCAGGTTGCTGGCGATGGTTCTTCTTTCGAGGGTGTCGATTTGGACACACTCTATTTTCTTAGTTCCAGCGTCGGCGTAGCAGAGACTATCGTAGAGCCAGTCGATGGCCAACGAGTTGGGCAGCTGGACAGCGTCGCCGCGCAAGAAAACGGCGCGACCACTGCCATCCATGTTGGACCACTCGATCTTGGGACTTTTGCGGTTCCAGTCGGACCAAAAGATTTTCCTAAAAATACATAAAGAGTTTGAGAGACAGGCACGCAATTTTAATTTTATTATTTAGTTATTTTAAGAAAAGTACGATATTATTAACCGCAGTCAGTGTTGGGCACAATTTAGTCGACTAACGATTGACTACTAATTATTGAATACGTTAATCGTGATTAACGACTAACGATTAATTACTTTAATCGTCAATCATGATTAAAGATTGATTAGTTTCAATCGTAGTCATGACTAAAAAATTGCGAGTGAAATTCTCGACAGCGTTTAACTTCAAGTATTCGCTCGCGTATAACTATTCGTGTATAACTTCAAGTCGCTCGGTCGGTCGGCCGGTCGGTCGGTTGGTCGGCTGGTAGGCCGGTCGAACGGTCAGTCGGTCGGTCGGTCGACCGGCCGACTGAGTGACCGACTGGCCGACCGGCCGACTGGCTGACTGACCGAGCGACCGACCGGCGAAACCGGTGAGAATCTAAGTACAGTCAGCCAATAGATATAGTAGAAATACGAGTAATTATCGGGTGGCATCTAGAGCAAGTTAATCATGATTGACGATTAACGATTAAGGACTAATTGATATAGTCATGATTATTTCAATCGCCATTAACTTTAGTCTCGACTAAATTAATCGAGACTGAATCAATGATGATTGATTAGTCGATTGAAAAATTTAGTTGATTGACCCAACACTGACTGCAGTTCATTATTGCATTAGCACTATTAGAGGCTTCATAGTAAAATGTAGCAAAACTGCAGCCGAGTATTTCTTCAAGTGAACGCTGCCTAACTAGGCCTAGGCCCATATTAAAACAAGCGTACCAAGTAAAATATTGCTTGTGCATACTTCAAATTTAGGTATTTAAACGTAAACGGAAATGGACATTAGATACGGAAAATGACAGATAGACATACAAAATGATCAATAAATTAATATTCATTGATGTCAATTTAATCTTTTTTTCAAATATAATAATCCTAAAACATAAGTAATAATAATAAACAAGGTAGGTATACAAATTGATCGTCAACCTAAAAACTAAGTGACTGATATGTCAATGCATCTTTCAGCCTAAGTCAGTCCACGAATAATATTTAAAAATATCCATCATTAGAAACATAATAAAATAATTAGGTAATAGAATTTCTATAAGGCGTGATAAAGGTTAGATAATAATTGTGGAGGGAAAAATAACATCGCAATAAATAGTTCAATTATTAAATTGAAATAAAATTATCAAATAGAAAAATAGTCAGAGAATATACTATTACTAGGATAGAAAAGGATAGGCATGGGATATAGGACAGGATAATTATGGAAATTTAATCGAATAAAATAAATAGTTTGATAATAATTTATTTGATTCAATTAAATTTAGATAATTACCCTATCCAATAGGTATACCATATCTCTCCTTTCTATCCTAGTAATAGTTCGATAGTAATTTATTTGATTCGATTAAATTTTGATAATTATTGAATAAGAAAAATAATGCAAGACCAAATAGAGTTGTCAACTACAACGGGCGAACCCGTCACCTCAGGAAGTTTTAATGATTAGTCGTTCTATCTCCCGTGAAGTGAGCGCAGAAGACTTGGACAAAACAGTCCACCGTCTAGCACCGCCACATGCCCGTAAGAGGCCAACGCCTTACCCGCGAGATAACCAGGTATGTTACCCAGCGGGTTTACACTCACGCCATTACTTCCACTTGCGACCAGATTACTCCGGTCTCTCGATTGGTTACGAGTACGAGGTCGCTTGCGCGGTCCTCTCCCTTACGAAGCGGTGAAACGGTGTATACCGAATCCATCGCGGACCACGGTATCCTTTGCCCGGCTGATCACCCAGGATCAGGTAGCCGATGGTCGTTTCAAGAGCAGTCGCCGTAAGGTCCGCAACCACCCCCGCTCTATAGGAAACAGTACTGCTTCCAGACTCCCCCGACTGTTAGTCAGAGCGCACAATCTATTGGCTTACGCCGCACGGTGCGCAGACAGTCCAGGAGCGCCAGAAGGTTGATTCCTAGGGTAAACTAGTTCTAAGGCCAGAGTCCTGCCCGGGCTCTCACTTCATGCGTGGAGGCCGCCGGATGAAGGTTGACCCGTGAGTGCGACCAACCCTGAAGAGAATGGGTCTTCGTGGCCAACTCAGCAAGGGCATATTAGCTCCCCAAATGCAAGACCAGTAGGAAATACTTAATCGGCCAGTGAAACATTGTAGTCACATAATTAATGTAGTGCTATTTATTAATAAGTCTAATTTATACGGCGCTGTATTTTTCCCCAAAGATCAAACAAATAACTGAATTAAATTATGCATAAAACATGCATGCTATAATAACATGATTGATTGTGAACTTACCCTCTTTGTGGATGTACTGCAATACCGCGTGGATCCACCAATCCATTTTCGAATAGGACTTTTCGCAATTTCGTGTCTAAATTCGCTACTTCGATTGTGTCTTTTCTGGAGTCAGTCCAGAAAATGTTTCTGGAAACCCAATCGACGCTCAAACCTTCAGGAGAGATAATATCTGAAATAATGAAGGGTTATTATTAATATATTTGTCTGTTATCCTG
Source organism: Micropterix aruncella (assembly GCA_944548615.1). Lineage (NCBI taxonomy): Eukaryota > Metazoa > Arthropoda > Insecta > Lepidoptera > Micropterigidae > Micropterix > Micropterix aruncella. The sequence continues at coordinate 22,834,368 of OX155953.1, read as the reverse complement.
TTAAATTCCACCTTTTTACCGTCAGTTAAGAACTCTTCCATTAGAGTTCCATCGTAGCTGGCGCTCTTAATTGATTTCCCAGTGATATCGCTCCAGTATACTCTAGCAGCGTTGCAGTCTATATCCAAGCCGATGGCCATTTGGTAGTACGAGAGTTGGATAGGCCTTCCGACGTTTTGTCCAGATGCACTGAAGGGTACTCTCAAAGTAGCCATTCCTTGGTTCAGCAGCAAAAAATTGGAGTCGTGACTTCCAGTAGCTTTGCAGATAGTGCCATTGCCGATGAATCCAGGATTGCACCAGCACTCGTATTCGTTATCTTTTTGAATGCAACGCGCTTGAGGCGAGCATAAGTAGGGATCGCTATCGCACGTTCTCGCGTAGGTGCATTGGTATCCGTCGCCTTTGTATCCTTCTTGGCAACGACATTTGTATATTAGGGCGTCTTGGTCGTATAAGCATTCGGCGTTCGCGTCGCAGTCGTTGGCAATGTCACAGAGCGTGCTTTGCAGAACACACTCTTTGATGCCGTTTCCTTGGTAGTTCGGTTCGCACTGGCAGAAGTTGAGTTCGTATTCGACGTCCCACTGGCAGGTCGCGTGCTCTGCGCATATTGCTCCGTTGCAGGTGTTTCCGTCGCGTACGCACGCGTCGTTCGCGTCTTTCGAGAACCCGCCCAGACACAGGCATTCGTAACGCTGGGTGATGTCTGATATTCTACATTCTGCGTACTCTTCGCAGTCTGCGGAAGTGCTGCAGTCTGCCATCGAGCGACAGGTCAGGCCGTCGCCCTGGTAGCCAGGGTGACAGACGCACACCGAATTGTATATGTTTGGATCGTACGTGCATGTGGCGTGCGGGTCGCAGTTGTCGACGAGCGCACAGGACGTAACAACTTCCCTGCAATCGAAGCCATTGCCTTCAAAACCTGCATTGCATAGGCATTGATATTGACCGGTTGACGAATCGTAGACGCATTGAGCGTACGCATGGCAGTTATTGATGATGTTGCAAGACACTGCAAAAAATATACTTTATTACTAAAATCTGAGTAGGTAATATAGGATGATTCGCGACCAACTTGACCTTGAAATCATATTAAACAACGTATCAAACGAGGCTATTCCATAACTCGGTGCGGGAAACGGAGTTTCCACCTATTTCCAATCGTTCACTCCATTTAAAACGTTGTTCAATACAATTTACGAATAATACGACAATACATATTGTGGATTTAAAATATCTAATTCTGATGCCTACACTTAAAACCCGACACGCCCTGCGTTTCAAGATGACCCGCTTTGAACAAGCATTGATTTGCTTTCTGATTGTACGTAAATCCGAGAGGGCAGAAGCATATATTGGGTTCTAGGCACTGGACTTGTGGTCTCGGTACTGTAATTGTACAATATATAAAAACTAAATGTAATTATTAATCTATATAGAAATGAAGTTAGCCTATACATGAGATATATTCGTACCATTGCATGTGGATTCTTATACCCGAGACAAACTACAACCACAATAACGTTAGTTATGCTAATGACGACTGTACCTCTCTTGCAAGATGATATTAATCGCCTAACTCAGTACTATACCAAGAACTGCCTCTATTTAAAAGCCAATACTTTAATAAGAGCAAATCTAAAGAAAGTGTCCAGTGTGCGGGACCTCGGGATGATGCTTGAATTTAGATTCTATGTTTTTCCAGTTTTTCTATAAAACATGAAAGAGTGGTCCATATGGCAACATAATATTATAAGATTCAAGCATTCGAATATTAGGTATATACCTATATATGTAGTCGTATACAGTAGGATAAGGAAAGAATTACAGCTGCTTAAAGCAATTAATCAACTGTAGTGAAAGTATGCGGGTTCTTGACCAGTAAGTAAAATAGTATGTTTAAACTCAGCGTATGTTTAAACGCAGTATTTGAAATTGATGCGTTTTAAAGTTACATTTTAATAAGGAGTTGAAGGTAAAATGACGCCGCTACGTCGTAATGGGTTTTGGCAATACCGACGATTACTTCTGCCGCCTGTTGATAAACCAACACACACCGATAAAAACGTAGCCGTGTATTTAATAAATACACCCGGTATATGTGGTCATGGGTTAATTCTAGCATATTCTATTCCAGTCTACCCTAGACAACGGCGGCTGCAACGTCACCGAAACGTCGGGTCCTACAAAATTTCACGCGGTAAATTCGTTTCTATCGTATTTATAATATTCTATTCTTATTCTCATTTTAATCTAAATGCTGCATATTTTACCTACTAACGACTGAAACTGGAATATTTTGGTTGTGTTTTGAGAGGCAATACCAGAGACATCGCTCAACGGTAAAAATATAATATCGAGGGAGCCCAGAAGGACTCATTTTGTTATAAATTTGATAGCTAACTTTCGAAGGGTAGAAGGCACACGAGGAAGAAGAAGAATGGTTAAACTCACGGTCTACAGTGCTGGTTTCTTCACCGTATGTCGTAGTTTCGATCTCGTCTGGGTAGCAATAGGAGCCGTTGAGGTGATATCCGCCAGAACACCAGCAGGAGCCCAAGATGCATGATGCCTGGTAGATGTTCTCGTTTTCGGTGGCGTATGTAGTCTGTTCGTATTCCGTGACTCGTGTCGGTTCGCACGAATAGCCGTCGCCTTGGTAGCCATCGTTGCATCTGCATTCGTAAGCGTTGGCGGCCGTAGAGTAAGCGCAGGTACCGTACGGCGAGCAATTTTGAAGGTTTTCGCAGCCGCCTCCGATGCTGATAGGCCAGCACTGGTTACCGTCGCCGGTGAATCCCTCGTTACAGACGCACTTGGCGTTTCCGTACGATTCGTAACACTGTGCGTTCGGGTCGCAGTGCAGGCTTCTGCAACCGCCTATTTTCTCGCATTTCACGCCGTTTCCTTCGTAGCCCGGGTTGCATTGACAGTTGAAACCGCCGACTTGGTTGATGCACTGAGCGTTTTGATCGCAGTTGTGCGCCCCTGTGGAACACTCGTTAGTATCGACGCAGACCGGCTCTCTGTTCTCCTGATACAGTAATTGGTATCCGGTGTTGCAAACGCATTTAAAAGTGTCTCCTTCTATGATACAAGAGCTGTGATCCATGCAAGACTTCCGACCTTCAATGCACGGGTCTTCTTGACCGAGCGGCACAATTTTATTACTCATACCATACCGCACGATTCGGTCCTTACTTTCAAACCCGAGGAAGTTCTTTGCGACTTTAAGCGTCAACGGCAAACTCATATTCTCATCTAATGGTTCATATGGACAGTGCACAAAATCTATACTCTGTTTGATAATCAACAAGTATTCAGATGAATCATACTGGTTTCTGTAAGTTCGCATCGCTTCCGATATAACTAAACCTCTCTGCGGTTGGCTGTATTGTTCTTCGTATTCTGTTAATTCCAGCTTTGATGATTCAGCTACTTTTGGAATCGTTCCTCTTATATCTGCTTCCATCTTCAGCTGATCGAATACGTCTAATCCGCTATATTTCTGCCGAACTGTCACTTTGTGTCCAGAGTTCGGGAATGTTATGTCGGCGGTGTGGTTAAAAACGCCTCCTGTTAATTGGTAACCGTTTTTCGCGATTCCAACCGGACGTGCAAACAACCAACCGATTACGCCGCCCAGAATGTTCAACGTTTGCATATCCGAACCGACCGCTCTCGGTACTTTCGATAACGCCGTGTACGTGCGACCGTCTGCCATCACCACGTACGCCTGGAGATCTATCGGCTCTATCGCGCGGCCGTTCAGCTCTCCCAAAACTTTACCGGTCACTCTTAACGGTACGTCGTTCTTGAGGCAGCTCTTTCCATTTCCGTAATAGCCGCTCAGGCAAACGCAACAGAATCCTGATTCGTGGTCGACACACTTCGCTCTCAGATGACACTGCGTCGCTCCGCCCTGAGAACACGAGTGCGGCTCCACCTCGTACTCTACGCCATTATTGTTCTGCGTTTCAGGTTCTTCAATATTCTCGGCGTCTTCGATATCACCGATGCGGTATATGAATTTACCGGGCTCATTCGAATTCGTCCAGCTAAAAACATATAATCTGTTATTTTTAACATTTAAAATATAGAGTATTTTAAACAGCGACGATGCGAGCGACTCATTACTTTCCCGGCTCACGAACCGACGACGAGGGAAAGTTTTGTTAACGAGCTAAAATTATTTTCGAGATGAAGACGAAATTGTGGTTGAAATCGGACCACTAAGGGGCGCACCAGTTATATGTCAATCTCGAAATATTGGACTTAGAGACTTCACATTTGGTACACAGATGTCTTGTTGAGCCGAAATCACATTGTAAAATGGTTAAGAATACCTCATATATAAGCTACACTAATGATATTTAAATTCCGCCATACATTTTAATGAAATGGCCCAAACCCAGCCTTAGCCGAAAAACGAACCGCCAATCCCAAGGCGTCGCAATGGAACCCAACCAGGATCGTCCCAAATTATCATTGAATTTATTTATGAAATTAATATCCAGATGAAATCAGTTCTAGGCTACTTACCGGGAAGTTTTGGGGTGACACAACCGATTTTTTCGTGTTTCATTAAATTTCGGGTTAATTTATGAGGGTTCAAATTGTGTACAGCGGAATTATTATCGAAAAATAAGCGTGAAGGTACGAGTATCCTTCAGCGAGCAAAATCGTATAATAAACAGCTAAAAAATATAATTTGCTAGTTTAAAATTAAAAATAAAGAATATTTTAAACAGTAACGAGGAGGCGACCCATTTATTCCTTATTTCTTTAAACATTTAAAATGGGTTAATTTATGAGGCTTCAAATTGTGCGCTATGGAGTTTTTTAATTAGAACTATATGCAAAAAGTACCTATCTTTCAGCGAGCAAAAAACAAGGCTCTGCATTATAGGAACTAACTTCCTATATAATAACCGGTATGAGTGTTTTCTTTCGATGTGTTAAATTGGTTTTTATGTACATGATTGAGATGAAAATTATACCAGGAGAACTGGTTTTTCACAAGGTAGGGTCCAATGTAGTATTCATTAGTATGTTCATTCATTACTAGCCCCTTGAGTATGATACGACCGAATCTGGTTCTGAAACAATTATCCGTTGAGTATGATACGACCAGATCTGGTTCCGCGTTTTTTTCACTTCTTTGACGTTCTCATATTTATTCATAATTATCTAATTGTTTTACAAAATGATATTTCAATATTCTATATTCGAAATTTCAATGCAATCATTGTGCAGTTGTTCTTTTTATGATTGGTGTAGTAGTTTCGTAGTTATAGTACTTTAAGTCGATGTCGCCGAAAATCCTGCAAAAGAGACAGATGCATCCATGAAAATACCCATTTACTCCAAGGGCTAGACATTTATTAGGAAAACTAGTTTTGTGTCGTTCTCTTTCTAACATAATGTCTCGCGAGGGTGTTTTTAAGAACATTTTTCTATTTTGCTTGTTGCGCCCGGATCATTGATATTTTACCAGTTGATAAATTCAGTACTTAAAACGTGTCAAATCTTTCTCTGAGATGACCCACATTTTACTCACTATACGATTGCGACATGTTCTCTTGCTAGCTTAATAGTAGCCTTGGTACAAAAAAGAGACAATCATATGCCGTCGATTCGATGGTGCCCCGCATCCGCTGGTAAGTTTGTTAGTGTTGCCGACGTATACACTAAGCGATTAAAATGTATGAAGGGATTTACAGAGTAAATTCAAAAATACTTATTAGCAAAATAGTCCGGACTCATATGCAGCAGGGCCTATGACTACCTGGCGTTTAGCTAGGTAGTTTATTTAGTACAGTCACTGGCTCATTTGAGAGGCAAATAGGCCCACTAGGATCTTTTTTTGTAGATATTTTTAATCTGCTGTTGCCTCTGACCGCCAATTTTCGCACTTCAAATTGGGGCTTCTTTTTGGTATCGGCCAATAAACCGGCAATATTCAAAATGCATAGCAAAGGCTCTTTATTTAAGATTCATAGCAAACCAGCCTGTTATGAATGGTCTTATTTTTTTAGTTTCAAATAATATCATAACGCACAGGACAACATCTGGGAGTTATATGTCTTTTAAATAGATGTGTTTTAAGGTTACTGGTGCTAACAAATTGTATACTCCTTCACAATGTATCTATAAAAGTCTATCGCTGCTAGCGGTTTTCTAAAGATTTGGAAATTTAGAAAACCTAACATATACTAGTTTTGGGTTTCTATATTTCACCAACGTCCAGGGTAAAATGCTTAACCGATTGATTTGAAATTTAAAACATAGAAACACAGAATTTGAAACATTCATAAAAAGTTCAAACAAACTCAAAAATGTCCAAAAATTTTCAAAAGTTCAAAAATATGCTCAAAAATTGTACCCTGCGACTTCGGACAAAACCTTGTAATTTGAAACAAACTCATTATTTAAATAAGTGGCCTTAGGATATACATCTGTGGAACTTTTAGGATGTATGAGCCACAACGGTCCAAGGCTGAAGGCGAGGGCAAAAAACTCACCAGGCACCCGGGCGTTGCGTCCAAATTCGTTTAGGTTTACTTTGTACTCTGAACTCTTACGAGTTGGATGTTATAGAGACCTCTGTAGCTCCTACTACAACTGTTAGTTATCAGCTATCAGTTGTTATGTCATCTGCATGTTTTACACTTCCCTATTCTAACTAATCGAAGCAGGAGCAACAGCAGCGATTTCTAAAATCAATGTCCTACGTCACCTCGCCACCGACTTCGACATACCTGATCACGTTGCGGATTTGATCCGTCCCCGATCCCTTCAGAGTGTAGAACCTTCCCTCCCCGGAAACAAACCCAGCCTGCGCGCGTGCGTCTGGAAGCGCAGGCGTCATGGCAGTTCCCTGAATCCACTGCAGACCATCTTCAGGGTACAGGAAAATCGCAAAGCTCTCGGTTCCGTTGCTGATTACCACCGTTTGAAAAGTATTGAACTTGTCCGAGCCCTGTTTGTGATAACCAACATCGGTCCACGTCGCGATGAATACGCTATCGGGCACAAACTCGAAATACTCCGGGAACGCGTTTTGAAGGTCGTCCGTCGCTTTGGCCTTTATGTAGGCATCTTGAGTCTCTCTATAATATACAGTGCCTATGCTTGACGTATCTATATTGGAGTATAGAGGCGCTATAATCGGGTATTCCAGAGGAAATTCGACATTTATGAAGCTTGGGATGTCGGTTCGGAATGATAACAGGCCATTGTTGTTAACCTAAAATAAAAACCATTATTTTTAAAATATATGAATTATATAAAATACGGATAGGAAAGAGAGTGAAATGTATGTATTCTCGAGGCAGCGGGATAAAGGTAAAACGCAGCACACCTGCGAAATTACATCTTTTTGATGGCATGCTTGCGTAACAGTCGAAATCCGCAGGGAATGTGGTGTATTCCTAAGCAAACGGGACATACGCGAATACGTAACACATCTGCGAAGTGACATCAAGTGACGTCATACCTGCGTAAAATGTTTAAATTCACAAGGAATGACGTAAAATTCACAGGGAAAGCGTACGCGTATATAACGTCCAGGATAATGCCCAATTTTAATATGACAATTTCAAACAGACGCAGGCGTAGGTGTCGGGAATAATGCCCAATAAGTCCTTTAGAAAACATCGAAAGATAATACAGGAAGCCTGGCTATGAGTAATGTCGCCTAATAAAGTTTCATGAAAATTTGATAAGTTCACCCGATTTTTTCTGAGATGTCGATATTATACCTATAGAATGATGATAATCATTTTAAAATATTTTAGGACGAAATATAATCAGTATCATCAACATGCTAAAAGTTGTCATAAATCCGCGCTAGTAGCTCATACTATACAGATTATGTATGGCGGACACACTACAACTTGCGACAACACGATAGTCGCAGAGATGAACGAATATTTACTAATATTAAATATAGGTAAACCGAAATATATGTATTAGCATAGATGGGCGGATTCAACCTAAACTGAACCAAAGACTGAAAACACGGCCCGGTGGTATAGTGGTTAGGTTGTCTGATCTTACGATATAAGGTTTCGGGTTCGGTTCCCGGCTGGGTCTCTATTTTCCATTTAGAAAAAAATATTGGAATTCCATTTCAATTCTGTCGATCAAATGTACAAGACGCACACTTACACACATGTGACACACATACATACATATAAACACTTAACCCCTCTCCTCGCGGAGTAAAAATTCAGCTGTCCCATTCGCGCGCGACTTTTTCGCGCGCAAAATCGACGACCTTGATAAAAACGACCATAACTTGTAAACCACTATACGGATCATAAAAAGAAGAACTGTAAAATGATCGCATTGAAATTCGACATATAAAACAGTATAACCTTATCTCGTAAATCAATTAAGATAATAATTGCCTTTTCGCAAACGGCCTCCATCGTGTCGTCATCACTGGACCAAGTGGACGCCTGTCATTCCAGTGTATTAAAACTTGCATCCCCAAAAGGACGCCTGTCATTTGTAGGGTTAATAATAGTTTTAATTGTAAGAGATTGTCGCATGTCAATAAACCCGCCTATTGTGAAATTTCACAATAAAGAGTAGAAACAAACAAACAAACAAAATACACGCGATGAAATAAACTGTTTATGTCAGCCAATATTATGAACTTCATAAATAAAGTATTTCGGAATTCAAATACGCAACAATTTTACAATAGCATAAAGATATCGTCATCAGTACACTTAGACTAAGAAGTTTTATTTCCGGTGTGTTTTCCGGGAATGCCCTAATGACTTTCACAGTGAAACACTCATCGAAGCTTTTGCCATGCGATCGCGCGTGGGTGGGGATTGGAAGATTTGATACGCCTCCTTTGGTTGAGCAACGATGATTATTCATGCGTAGATTGAGTTTGTTAGTAGTTTCACCTACCTAAAATGCGTCACAAAATCTGCATTGTAGTTGGTAAATGCAGTTTTGTGAAGCGCAGTCCGCATGTGTGGTAATTTTGTAGACTTCTTTAGTGTTAGGGCTAGTGAACTCAGTGGCAGGAAAATGAATAAGACACGTTTTACACCTGTTTTTGTCGCAAGGAAAAGAACCTGGCGGTGGGATTGTGATTATGCTGGTACTAGGGGCGGTGCTAGACAAAATATCGCGCAGGTTAGGAGGTCTCCGATACGCGACAATGGGTGGACCCGACAAGAGGCTTTTGGTCAGCGGGCTCGATGAAATAATGGGGAATAAATCTTTTAGGATAGGTCTCAATTTTTCCACCCCGGGGAAGTACGTAGTGCATAAGCGCAGAGATTCCGTCGTTGAAGAATTTCTGGGGGGATTCTGCTGGAAGCGCCTGTGGCTAGGAATTATTTGTTTAGTCAGCAGTTCTGTGGGATAATCCCTTTTCAGCAGAGCTGATTGGAGCGTGTCCAGAAACTCCTTCCGACTGGAATCCTGATTGCAGATGCGATATCCACGAATGGAAAGTGAGCGAGGGATCGCGCGCTTAGTGTGTGGGGGTGACGAAAATAAACCTGTGTGGAGTCACCGAATGGAAATAAGTGTTATTGGTCGAGAAGCGGTGCTTTGTTTTACAGGAATAATTAATTAAATTAAAAAAGAATAATATTCATATTGATTGTAAAAACGGAGCAAATAGAACCAGTGGCAAATTAGACCATAAACTGTTATCATCCACTGTACCTATAAAATTGACTTTAATAATTACTGTGTGTACAATATAAATATCTGTCGCTATCGCAGAGAAGTGATACAGCAAGGTCTGAACCCTGAACTCTGTGAGGTTATAATCCCAAATATTATCAGCCAAATTATTTAGAAATAATATATCGTTCACCCTGATTGTACTATATTTAATTTTGACCGTGTGTGAAGTTTGAAATCGAAAATAAAAACATAAATAATTAACAAATAATAAAAACAGTTGGGAAAACCGACAACGATATAAAACTTACGAAAATTGTTGAGTAGGCCTCCCCATAAAAGACGATCGGAGTCTTCAGATGGATTTCGTGCGATGAAACCTCATCTTCACGCGGTAGCTGATTATCCAGACCAGCTCCGTGCGTGTAGAGGTCGTCCCTGGTAATACCGTGAGATGCCGGTAAGAATACCGCGACCAGGGCGGATACTACCACGAGCGACCACATCCCTGCTCCACAGACACACCACTAGAGCTGATAAGGCCAACGTTTTAAGATCCTCATGAGACGGTCGATGCTGTCGATGCGATACTGGAGCGACAACGCGTTGGCCTATTATTAATAAAAATAGTTATGTATGTAGCAAAGCGTACAATCGCATGGGCACCCTTAAGAATTTTTGCCAGGAGTGGGCAATCATCGGAGAACCTTCCCGCCTTACATGCATTTTTAAAAAAAAAAGTAGTCGTTATATATTTAAACACGCACATTGGAGTCCTAGTCGTTGAGCCCCTCAGAAATAAATGGGGGAATGAGGGATATTTTTATAAATAACATTGAATTTTAGTTTATAAGAAATAAGACGCGCCTAGGCAGAGAGAGATATTATGTTGGAATAATACCTGAAGTACTATTTAAAACAACAACAGCACATCTATTCCAATTCATAAACGAGTTATTGAAGTCATAAAAATTACAAAAACTTCAAATGACCATACTGAAAAATTGGGTTTTTCTTTTAGTATCACTTTTGTTTTCAACGTGTGAATTGTAATTTTCAAAGACTATCACAACAATATATATTTTTAGGTTTTTATTAAAGCTATTAAAAAAAATAAATTAAAAGACACTTTTTTAATGATGTATTGTTAATTTGACTATTATAATTGTTTATTAATTTATTTGTAAATTTAAATCGTGATTATTTAATGTGGATTCTATTAATTTTAGATTTTATTATATGTTTGATTCAGATTATTTTATTTTAATTTCATAGTATAACGGGAATTTATGAAAGACACAACTTTAGTATAGACGCCAACCCGTTTTTAAGAGAAATCGTGGAAAACTAAATTTAAGAAAAATAAAAGAAACAACTAAAAAAAAATACGTGAAGAAAAACTGAATCAAAACTCTGGGGGAGGGCATTTAAAACTTTTTCTAATAACCTAGCCTAGAGGTAGGTTTCCGCAAATAAAACAAATAAAATTCAGCGCGGAAATACTATGTATTGTTATTTAAAAAATCCGTTCACAAAAAAACACCTTTTTAGGTTATAAAAAAAACTCAAGCAAAGCTTCTTCCCGACTGGAAACCTAAAGTGAGATTATTTCACCCGGAAAATATACTTTCTGACCCGGGACTACGCGTAAGGCATTTAAATGGAAGGATCCATATGAAAAAAATGTGGTTTTATAAAAAAAACCGTAAAATCAAAGGTTAAAATGTGGTTTCAGCGTTGACAGTTCAACGCATTTGCGGGCGGCTTTATCCGATATGGATGTGGAGAAATTTCATGTTTTTTGATACATAATACAGGCGTGCCCATGAAAACTGTGTTTCACGGCAATATACACTACATATTTTGTGTTCTGCACTTTTAAAAAAAGGCCTTTCACCCTTTTCTTTCACTCCTAAAAAACTCTCATCCTTCCTCGGCGAAGCCGGAGCACGTCACCCGCCCCTGCCATCTTGAAAACAGGAAGGGCTGACCGGATCTCGGTTTGGCCAACTCAACAACACCACAAACACGAATGTCTCTACTCTATGATGGCATAAATGGTATATTTTTTACCAGAAATCCTAATAAAAGTTAAATTCTATGTAGTGTTTTATTTTAATTCGGATTATTATTTAATACTTGAAATTTATTTTTATTTAGTTGTTTATCTTTAACCCTTGGAGTAAATGGATATTTTCATGGATGCATCTGTCTCTTTTCCAGGATTTTCGGCGACATCGACTTAAAGTACTATAACTATGAAACTACAACACCAATCATAAAAAGAACAACTGCACAATGATTGCATTGAAATTTCGAATGGAGATTTTTCCACTGCGTTTTTTCGGAAATATCAAAATATCTCAGTTCACAATCTAAAAGGTGCATTTTTTTTTATTTGACCTTGACATCAGACAAAGGTGCTATTATTTGTAGGGAATAAAATAAAAATATTCAAAGATCTTACCGCACAAAACCGCGATATCAGTAGTAACGCAGTGGAGCTATAACGCAGTACAATAAAGGTGGGCGCACTGCATGAGAGCTTAACGGTCATTGGAGGTTGGCCGATGCGAGACAGCGTCGGCGAATCAATTGTGTGTGAAAGAGAGACAAGATAGGCCTTTAGCGACACCTAAGCAACGTAACTATTTTTTTGTATTGGGATAAAAGTTTGAAGGTCAACGCAGTAGAAATGATTACTAAATAAAACTTAGGGACAAACATTTAGATTAGCTAAATAAATACATATCACTTTAAAAAAAATAAAGACTCTACTTCAGGTAAACGTTTATTATATTGTTTGTAAAAGGGTTGTTAAATATGATCGTTTATACATTTTTTTGAAGAAAATTCACTAACTGTCTAGCCATTTTGGGTTTGGGATACCTTTTTTTGTATGGGAGTGAATTTTATTCCACTATGTTATGTACCATATTTCATAATATTTTATTGATAAAGCCTAAATTAGTTTATTATATTATAATAAAAAGGTTTAATTTCCAAATAACATAGCAAGACCTGAGATTTTATGTTGCGAAAATTGTTTTTTTTTGCACAATTCAAACGGGGACACGAAAAGGGTAGCTTAAAAGTTGATCCACCCAAACAATGTTTCGGGACATGTAAATGGTATAGAAAACCAGGACAACTAACCTTTTTTTTTTATTCGTGACACAAGCACGAAAAAAAGGAATTTCTGTTACAATAGTCTAGATGTGCCAGTAATAGGCGTGTCGAAAACCGGGGTAAGACATATCCTGTGGATACCCCTAAATTGCAGCGTTTCTGATTTTATTACATAGTCTTTGTCTATTTTTCAGTTTCACTTTCTAATTTGTTTTTTTTTGTTTATTTTATGTATTGACTAGCCGCATATTAAAAAAATATATTATTGTTATTATTATTGAGTTTAGCACGCTTTATAAGCTTTACGTAAAGGTACGGAAGTCTTGGCGCGAGAGTGAATATCTCAAGAAAAATCATTGCGTCCTCTAGCTCTAGCGATAGTCGCTCGATGCCTCAATATCGGGTGTGTGATAAAAATAGCCCCCGAAGCGGGTGCTCGTCTCGAAGGCGATATTAGCCGCGGCGCGACGGGACTATTACCGTCGGCTATCGGCTACGTCAACTCGCGCCGAGACGCTCCCGTCTTTGAAATTGTGCAAGTGTGCTGTCACGTGGGCTCACCCAATACAGAGGACAAGGGCCACTCGCTCGAAAGTGGGCTGAGCCACGAGCGATAACCTCTGGAGGGCTCCGCACGCTATACGAGGCACGACAACGCGAGATCTCCATTCATAAAAATGTTACAGGAACTCTTTAGTCATAGCATAGTACAAGTTTACATATTTATAAGGACCCGCTGAATGTTTCTGAAATGAAAAAAAAATGCAATTAAAGACTAAAAATCAATATTTTTTTTCTCAAACAATATATTTTCTATGAGCGTTAATACACTTTTTCATAGATATAAACTAATTTTCATAACATTTATGCCACTCCTCCGTGGTGACCTCGAAAACATATTGTTCATATTCTTCGACAGCCTCTTCTGGCGATGAAATCGTTGACAGCGTAATTTGTTTTTAATTTTTGGGAACAAGAAAAAGTCATAAGGCGATGCAGCGTTTTTATATAGGCTGCAGCGCCTTGTGACTTCTTGACGAAAAAACCTTGTGTCTCTTCTTCATCATCATTGATGCAGCGCTTGTGGTTTCTTTTACGGATTTCGTCAATATCTCTGGCAAGCAAATTTAAAGAGCTAAAAGGTTTAATAATTCCAGCAAGTAGAGTCCGGGAGGAGGTACATACTTTCATAAAATATCGTACTTTTCGAAAATAGTGCGTTTATTTTATTTTTATTTTTCGGAAAACTTACAGCGTTTTATACTTAATGTTTAACACATGTTATACGAACGTAAGGCAAATTAAAAGTTTCCACAATTAAACTGAATCTTTTTTTACAGCCAAAGAGCTATATCGCATAGAAAACATACTTATAGAAAATATATCGTCCTTTCGCACTACGTTTTCCAAAATTATCATACTTTCATAAAATATCATACTTTTATAAAATATCATACTTTCATAAAATGTCATATTTTTCAAAAAATATCGTTCGAGAAAATGTGTTTTTGACTATTTTTGGGCAATTTTTTTCGCAATATTTACATTTTTTGTCCTACTGGGCAACAGAGAAGGCAGAGTTGAATTTCGCGAGTTATTGCGAAGCCTGTTACGTGAGACGAAGTGTGGGGTCTTCATGAAATATCGTTCGAGAAAACATGTTTTTAACTACTTTTGGGGCAACTTTTTTCGCAATACATTTTTTCTCCTACTGGGCAACAGAGAAGGCAGAGTTGAATTTCGCGAGTTATTGTGATGCCTGTTACGTGAGACAAAGTCTGTGGTACTTGTTACTTGGGTACATGGCTAATACAGGGTGTATTGAAGGGCTCCTTTTTTGTATCCATACACGGGATATACTCCATTCAGCAGTTCGAAGAAATTTCGACGATTTAATACTGAGAGAGAAAGTAAGACGATATCGAAGTCTATGCAATAAAATTATAGATAAAACAAAGGTGAGATTGTATATAAACCAAATAAAGGAATCTAATAGAGACTTAAGGGCAACATGGCAAGCCATTAACGAAATCTCAAACAGAACCAATAGGTACTAAAGTTAAAATAGAAACTATTAAGAAAGCAATGAAATAATATCTAGTAATGGGAAATCACAAAGACTTGCAGAGTAGGTCAATAACCATTTGACCAGTGTTGGTCACAAACATATTGAGCTGGTCAATGTATAGTACCACATGTCCACCAATATTCTAGAGCCCCTTATCTTTATTCCTACGACCGACTACGCCAAAGGAAATGGCTGGTATAATATCTTCTTTGAAAAAAAAATACGTGTGGCACTCGGGGACTGCCGCGGTAAAGCTATTGCATAGCATTTTTTAACAACTTATGCAATTATAATTATTTATTTATTTTATTTATGCCGTATTTTTTTTCTTTGATATTAATTCAAGTTACACTTTTTGAGCGTGGTGACCGATAAAAAAACAATTTTAGAATTTCGTATTTACATAATTAATAAAATCCAACTTTTGTATTCATTGATAGCCAATGATTTTCACAGTCGTGTCCAGTGTCTTTAGCATATTTTTTTGAAATTCGTGTGGGCTGAAAATTTCTGCTGGAAAACTAGGGTCAAAATAATAATAAAAATTCAAATGTCAAAATGTCAATTTCGAAATTCGAAGTAGAATATTAAGTTCGAAATTTGAAGTAGAATGTCAAGTTCGAAATTCGAAGTAAAATGTCAAGTTCGAAATTCGACGTAGAATTTCAAGTTCAAAATTCGAAGTAGAATATCAAGTTCGAAATTCGAAGTAGAATGTCAAGTTCAAAATTCGAAGCACGATTTCAAGTTTGAAATTCGAAGTACAATTTCAAGTTCGAAATTCGAAATAGCATTCCAAGTTCGAAATTAGAAGTAGTAGAAATTAGAAAAGAAAAGGAGGTTAAAAAACTGACAAATTTAAAAAAAAGACTGTCTTTACCTACAGCGTTATAGAGTCAGTCAGTGAGTCAGATATGCGCTTAACTATGTTATAAGTAGAATTATTATGATTACTACTTGATTTTTGGCTAAAAACCACAAAATGATCTTCTTGCCACAAATACAACCCCCTCCAACCAAAGTATAATTATTATTTACGTCATACTACGAAAATCACGAATGAAATTTTGTCGCTTTATGAATGAATTTAGCAAATCGACAGTTCAACTTATAGGTACTTATGTGTAGCTACTTTTACCCGCAGGTTTCATATAGAAATCGACCCTAAATCGATTTTCAAAATCAATATTCAAGTGTGATCTAACAGTAATCACGTCAGTTTATGAAATAAAAGACTTTTTTTTATTTTATAAGTGTTAATTATTTTAACTTGTTGCACGAAGCCTATTCGTCTAGTCACCCCAATGTGACGTCAGGCAAGGAACGTCAGAGCAGACAAATGGTAATAATATACACGTAATAATACACGTTACTTACCTTTCTCCAGTATACGGCGTTTATGTTGTAAAAATTTTGATTTCCTGGGCATTTTGTTTTTTAATAACGTAATTTATTTCGTCTTCTTTCGGAACACAGCGTCAGAATCCTATCGTGACAGTGGTCCGCGGTCATACTGTATGAATTCAATTTATTTCTGACTAGCTGACCCGTGCCCACTTCGTTGGGCGGTAAAACTTTTGCTTGTGATGAAATTATGAGTGTGGTTTGGTTAGTACTGAGTGCTATGATTTATTTCCTGACTGCCAAAAGAAGGGTTATATTTTTACATACCTATGTCGTATTATCTCTTTAACTATTTATGCAGTAAAAGGGAAAAGTCTTTTGTTTTAAACACTTGAGACGATAAATTTACTTATTTTGATAATAATTCATAATTGTTGATAATATGACCAATAAACATGACCTAACGATTTAAATTATTTTTTTAATATAAAATACTACTGTTTGTTACTAAAATAAAAAAGTTAGACATATGCTGTCGCTGACTTTTTTGTAGGCATTATCAAGCTCTACAACTTTTCTCTAGAACTTAATCATATATCTCTCATCGTTAAGGCAGCGTTCGTTGGAAACGTTTTCGTTCGACCGTTTTTTCCGACTTACTTTGGAAATCCGACTACCACGAAAAAGTCTTTTCATTTTTCGGATTACTATATAGCCTATGACACTCACAAATAACGTGGCTTTCTGTTGGTAAAAGAATTTTCTAAATCGATTCAGTAGATCCAAAGATTACTTTCTACAACGTCACAAACTTTACCTCTTTATAATATTAGTAGAGATATCAGATAACTGCGCTCTATCGGAAAACGTTGAATTTATTCCTAATCATTTGCGGCTGCGGAAGCAAATGATTCGGAATAATTTAAACGTCTGCCGATAGAGCGCCGCGAATAGAGCGCCACGAATTTTATTCGATAAAGCAAAAAAACCGGATATTATTCTTTGACTATTCGAAAAAATTCGTAGATAAAAAGATAGATAATTAAATTAATGGTGCAGGTTTCATAATAATACGCCAGATAGTATTTGGGTAGTAGTCCTTTTTGTGTTCGGTTGGACCTAATTTCACAAATTAATTACACTATGTAATATAAACAAAATCTAAAATATTCAAAGCTAAGAATATTAGGAAAATGTTCTTGTTTAACGTATATTTTTTTCGAATCGTAAGCAGTACTCGTTTAGACGTAATTATCAGTTTAAATCATTAATTTTCGTTAAGAAATTTCTTCATTCGGTCGCCGTGCTGGCCTAGCTAGGCCCGCGATAAAAGCTATGCAATAGCTTAAAAATTGTCTGCTGGTATCGATAATCTGAATGCAGGTTTATTCAAAACATCAAAAGATGCGTTATATGTGCCTAAAGCGCACATAATAAACGCTAGTTTTAGAGAGGTGATATTTTCAGCCAATTTGAATGTGCGAAAACTGTTTGTATATTAAAAAGCGGAATTAAGCAGGATAATGCCAATTATAGGCCTAATTCACTCCTGGGCACATTATCGAAGATAATTTAAAAAAAACGAATTCAAGAATAATTATTAATTAAAGATTAAAGAATATATGTTTTTGAAATACCTAAACGAAAATAACATTTCGTCGAAACGACAATTAGGTTTCAGGAATGGAATGGGCAAAATGGATGATATTTGGTTGACTGGAAGATATTGTAATGTAGTAATAAATTCGCCATTGTACCTTATTGTGCAATGTTGAGATTTTCATTGATTCATTCATTCATGACATTCATTCATGACATTCATACAAGTGTAACTTTCCCTCTGCCGGGAAAGTAAAATACATATTATTAACATTTTAATTCTGTGATATTATCTGGGAAACCAATTTTGAAGGTCCTTTTTCAAAACTTTTTTAGAAACCGGAGTTGGTCAGCATTATTTTGTAGTAGGAAGCGGATTTTCTCCGAGTATAGGAGTGTGGTTCAGAACCCGGGCGTACCCGGAATGAACCATCAATATCACTTATAAACACTAACACCTACTTATTTATAGAGATGCCGACTTTTCCTTGGATATATTCGTATTGTATCTTTAACCTCTCAGTATATCGATCACTTGCATTAGACGCAATATGGTTGATACCAACAGACTTTTTCTCAGTGTGTGTTCAATAGAAATATTACCCTTATTATCGCCAATACCCGATAACGGATTCAGGGTAAAAGTGGGATAGTTGCCCCAGGAGCCGTCGTCGAACTTTATTTTTACACAGGCGACAAGTGCAATCTTCGCGGTTGCCGCTCAAACACTAGAGGGACAGAGGGTTGTACTTTGCTTATAAATATTAGCTACGACCGTATCGTGTTTGCAAGTCTTAATTTTGAAGTATGGAGCGTCTATCCTCCTGGGGCAACTATCCCGCATTTACCCTAAGAGAAACATTTTACACTTACTACTAAGTACTATGTTAAACTACAGAAATAATGTAGATACGTTTATATTAAAACATAACAATATAACTTTTATTCATAGCGTAATCGCAACAATATAACAATAACAGACGCATGAAAAACGCAAATGGCAAACCTAATAGAAAGGCATCGCCCCAGAGAAGGCGAAGTAAATTTCCTGATTTTCTGACTGCCGTGCGATAAACAGGAAGGAGCATATCATTTATCGTGGCCACTTTGGTGCTTTTTTGCTCCACGTCTGGCTCCACGTTTGCGGAAGCGGAAGTGGGCCGGCTGATGCTGCTGTATGGCTTCAGTTAGGGAGACGAAGCAATTTAGTGGCAAATTTAGCAATTTTCAGGAATGTTGCTTTATAGTTATTGTTTCAAACGTATGTCTCTAGACGCTGTAATGTGAACTAATAGTATTTCCTGAGATATTAACCCCTCAAGCGGCGGGTGTAAATCTTGGCAGTCACCTGTCATTTCTGAGAGTTAAAGGTCAAAAATATAGCACTTTAGAAAACGATCATAAGAAAGAAACTTCTTAATGGATCATGCAAAGAAGAATTATAGAAGGATTGCATTGAAATTTGAAATATAAAACATTAAAACCTCATTTTATAAAACAATTAGATAATTATGAGTAATTATTAGAAAGTTGGAGAACTGAAAAAAAACTCACTTATTCAGAGATATCGACTTTTTATCTCAAAATACGAAACCCTATCTAGAAATTGTAAACACATTTGTGTACGTTATTACATGCTTTACCAAATCTATTAGTTCGTTTCATTTATTTTCATATATATATCCGAAGAGAATATCCGTAGGGAAGCACAGATCCGAGCAATGGCAGCACGCGACTAAGTGCCCCCAGAATACAAACAATTATATTAGGGATTCTAAGCTGCGAGAAGCACGACTGAATAATCGTACAATACAGAATTTATCCATCTTTCTTACACATATCTAACAGGGGGTGGTTGCACTGTGATTTTGGTGTAAATTCAGTTCGTCGAGAGCGCGGTTTGTCGCGCCGCGCTCGTACCCGTTTTGGGACGTTACTGAGCATTGACTACAATACATCGTACCCGATTCGGGACGTTACTGTCTTGAGGGATCTATTATACCGCAGAATTATTATATATTTTAAATAACTGAATAAACACCGCAGAAAATGAACGTTTGTCACTTGTATCGAAATGTGTGGTTTTTAAAAATTTGTTTGTTTGTTTCTACTCTTTATTGTTAATTTTCACAATGGGCGGGTTTATTACCATGCGACAATCTCTTATACGCAACTCTGCTATGAAGTGTTTATATGCATGTGTGTGTGTAACATATGTGTAAGTGTGTGTCTTATTATCCGATTGACAACATTGAAATGAAATTTCGTTAAATTTATCCCAACGGAATATGGTGACCCAGCCGGGAATCGAACCCGGAACCAGACCAGGCGACCTAACCGCTATACCACCGGGCCAGTGTTCTTCTTTCGCAAAATTGCTGTTTCTTCTATACTACACAAGATTATTACACAAAGAGGTCGTCTTGGTTTTAGTATCCCAGATTTTTCAATCGCAGCTTACATTTACCTCAGAAAGGTAATAATTTCATAAAATCGTAATGTTTTTGTTGCAATCGTGAAAGTATTATGATTAATAAGTATATAAAACAACGTTATTCATTAATTTTCTACAGAACTCTGCTAAAAGGAAGGAACTCTTTTTGCAGAGATTCTGCTAAAGGTCATACTTAAGTCGTGTTAATAATAAAAGATTTTTTTTAATCTACTCTAAAAACGTAACGTTTTCAACTAAAATTTAAAATATTTCCCGATGATCATTTAAATTAGAATGGTTTTTCAGTGTTATTGTAATTTTTCATTCACAAACTTGTATTGAGCAAACTTACTTAATATATCATTCTCATGATACGCCTCCACATTTAGGATGAACAGCGAATAACGAAGCCTCCCGTTCAGAATTTAACAGCTGTGCGTCGATGCAGCCGAAAAATATATTAAAATTTCACCACGCATAAAAATTAATGCTTTGGCAGGAGGCGAAAGGGATTTAGGTGGAAGAAAAGGGGGAAGGGGGGGGGGGGGTTCTAAATTATTGATTCAGAAATCACCTTTCCAATAAAGTCACCAAAAATTGAGAAATGTCCCCTTAAAAAAGCCAACAAAATTTACATATATTTAACAACTATCTCCACCTACATATATTTAACAACTATCCCAACTATCTCCATATATTTAACCTAATCTCCAAAAAGAAATGATCTACATATTTGAAAATTATTTCACCAAAACTAAGATTCATCAAAAAGAATTTATTGGAAGAGGTAATTATATTTAGGGTTCTGTAACTGAATTAATTCAGTTAACTCCGTGTGCAGACGAACGACTGAAAATTACATTTTTGCAACATGAAATGAATGTTTCAATTTACTACAACTTTATGTTTTAATTTTGTAAGTAGTACTGTAATCAACCGATTAGTTATTGTAATGGCTTTTATAAGGATCTTTGAAACTCTGTCTCATTTTAGTAAAAAACTACATGCAACAATTGGAAAAGATGAAAAATCATCTGTTTGATCAAAAATTATTTTAAAAAGTTTAAAACAAATCGCACCAGACACAAAAATGATTCATGATCATTAAAATCTAAACTATAAAAATCTCTTCAATCAACCAAAACTTAAATAGTTCGTCTTTTATTCATTCACTTTCTTCTTTCGGGGGATTAGGTATCCTTACATTTAAAAAATCAATCTTTTTCTAGATCTAAATCGATATTTTCTAATATTTAAAACATGATTATTATTTATTGTTATTTCTTTTAGTTATTTTATGAATACCCACACATTTAGAAACCGCAATATTTTTGGAATAAATGCTAGATTATTTGACATCACCAATGTTGTCACCAATGTGAAATCACCAAAGACATGACCAATGTTGACATCAATTTCACGACTGTTAGTAAAAGTTGGTATTGGTTTCGCTCTCCCTACAAAAGTGCCTATCGTTTTGACAACTACTTTGAAATTTTTTAACAATTCATGACAAACTTTGTCAATTTTTAATTGGTAGGTATGTAGCTTCGTATTTTAATTGAAATTATTAAATTTTCTTTTTTTTTAAATTATTTCAATATATTCGCATACCATCCTATACTATTGATAATAATTCCAATATTAGCAACAATTAAAGCAGTTAATTAAACTGCAATTTTAGGAAAATGTTAAATTGTTAGATTATTTTTTCGTAAGCTTTACCCGGTATCACCATTTTCTAAGCAAAAAAACCATATTTTCACACTTATATGAGGCGAAAAATTGTCGTCCATTTCATACTTTGTCTAATATTCTATCGGCGTTTTATAGAAAGCCTGGACAATATATCTAATATATAATACCTAGGCAAGGTGTACAATAGGCATCTGAAAATAAATGTTTCATACATATCCTAAAATAGTCCGGAATTTTATAGAAGAGAACTGTTTTCTATACTAGGAATTCTATTGAATGCCTAACATATACTATGCCTGTAATTATAAAGAATTTTTAAATTATGTTTTTTGCGCATATAGGTACCTCCGCCGTTCTTGAAGGATATATTAAAAATACCTTAAGGATCTATATTCGATTAGAAATTTTGGATAACTATAAATATATATCATAGTTCAGTTTTAGCATAGCATACCGACTGTGGTTTTAGTAAGATTTTAATACCCACGATTAGTACAAATGACATTATGTAAAAAATAATTACTCCACAGAATAAATACATACATTTAGATATAAATATTAGGAAGCTATATATAATAGTTCTTTCTGAAATACACATACAATCGATGCACAGTTCAACGTAGTGGGGTATGTATACACGTATCACTATCTCTAGAGATTTCCACTATATCGATGATACCAATCGACATTGCATTATCGTGTAGCCTATCTAAATGGACTTGGGCGCTAAAGACAATTTATTACATAAGCACTAATCGACAAATCAACATGCGTATGTATAGTAGACCTACTACACAGTATGCGGATTACAATAGACCTATCCTCAATGTAGGTGAGTAGTAAGTATTATCTTGATTATATAGTGTATTAGATTTCTCAGCGACTTACTGCGATATAGAAATCAGTATTTTACTAAGAAACGCAATATGTAGATGACGCTCATAGTTCCTTAAATTGATTATTTTGTTCAATATGGCAATTTTCTTGGTATAACATTATGGAGGCGCACTGCATATGGCTATCTAAATACGCCTATACGATATGAAATATTAAAATCTGATTATTATTTTATTATTATTTGCAAAAAGATGTCAGTTTTTAATTTAGTATACAGTAGGGATAGACATCGATGTCCGATATATCGAAAACATCGATGGTTAGAGATCGATGTTCATTTTTTTTTTCATCGATGGTTCACTATCGATTTTTGGGCACCATCGGTGTTCCTCCGTCGATATATCTCACATAATTTTTTCTTTTGCTCCATATGTGAATAATAATTTATCCAGCCGAAACGGCCACTTTAACCGCTGGGGCGGCAAAAAGTCCGAAGTCAACCTTTTACAGTGGTTGACAGATCTGCACGTAGCCCTTTCGGCTGGCTTCCATATAAGTATATTATATAAATATATACTACATGTCTAACAATATTAATTATTAGGCAATAAGAGATAATTCATTAAAAAAAACAAATTGTTAGTAGTTTTATACAAGATCGACCAAAAAAAGGTGCGGCGGTTAAACGACGAATTTCGTATATGAATTGATTACACTTTGCCATTTCCTATTTTTAATTTAGATTTGATATATTTTTTTAATTGTTATATTTTAACACCTATGTTGATTTATACATAATATCGCTGTGTTTATATATATTGTTGATATTATCAACAAAAAAACTTCATAGGGTCAAACTCATTGTCAGCAAAATGAGTCCAACGAACTATGTTTTAAAAGAAATATCGATGTTTACATGATCTAAATATCGATGATTTGGAAACGTTATTTTTCGATCTTCAATGGTCACATCGATGTTTTTTCGTCGATGTTCATCCCTAGTATACAGGTTTCATATTAGTCTATCTATATAGAATGCCATCTATTGATAGCATTCTGTCGTACATAAAAATGCGATAGACGGCACTATTAATTAAATGTTATTATTGTTATCGCTGGTTAAATTATTGGATTTTTATAATCAATCAGTCTTTTATAAAAAAAACATTCATTATCAATGTTGTTATTGATGGCCAAATAAATTGCTATTACTTTCGCCATTAATGGCCATTAATGGTACTACCAGGTAGACCTGCAATTGCCAAATTGTCCTAAAGAGCGGAGCAATCTAATATCAATATGATAATAATATATAATAATAATAAAATATATAATAAAAATAAAAATATAGTTAGTAATTGTGTGAGTTGTATAGATTAGTTAACAATTTATATTAGAAGAAATTATTCCTGATTTAAAAGTTTTTGGAAAACTGTCTATGTTCGGCTTTCCTCTTTTTTGTATGGTAATAGTTTCTGTTTGTCTAAACTTTCATTTCTTATCCCAGCCGTGTCGCCTCTGAGTTAACGAAGTTGCAACTTTCGTTTTTATAAAAATCCCCTATTTTCCCCCGCTAAATATACAGTCAATACATCGCTGGAAAGGGTCGACGCAACATCATTAATCTTACTTTTCAATACGGAGCTTTTAGTTCCAAATCTCTAGCCTGGGGAATTTGCGACATGAATTAAAAAGATCAATTCAGTTGGTGATTCTTTATTTGCGCTTTTCACATTTTTCATGCTCTATCGCCAATCAAATCAAATATCGCCAATCAAATAACTACAATGGAAATTCAAGGATGATTTATAAAATATTTGATTATTTAAAGATTATTAAAATCAGGCTTATATTCTGTTTCAAAATAAACAACTTGTCGTGGGCCTAATTGCTAACTCTCAGGTTACAATCTCCTCCTCCTCTTTTAAAGTGAAAGGTGTTAGGAAGTACCTAAACATATTTTTTATACTCAGCTCATGACATTTCATTTCCCTCTCAAAATTTGAATTTCGCGCCATTTCCATCATCCCTCTCCCCCCTATATTACATTGACAATCTCCTCATGCATAGCCAAACATTCATCTTGTTTATGGTCGTAAGCGGTTTCCGCAAAAATGCAAATTAGCGGATAGCTTAATAAACACCGACCCCTCGCCGCATCTATTTGCATTTGTATACCAGACAGCGGTGTTTGTGCGTTTTCTGCTGAAAATTAAATTAGAAATGCGGCACCGGAAAAGCTCCATTTTATTTTTCGCTCGCCAGCGGCCATTTTGAACGGTTGAAGGGGTTCGGCAAAGCACAAGTCGATTTGGGGCGGGCGGCGCGGCTTTGTAATTATTCTCCCGAGAGCTGTTTGCCTCAACACGTAAACTTTAATGCTTATAATTAATATTAATTATGGCACAAAAGAGAGACAGCGCCAGTAGGTCATCATTTTTTTGTTGGTTTAGTTACCGATATGTTATTTCTGAATTTATCGCCGAATTTATCGCTCGAGACAAAATTGACGCGATTTTCTCCTAAGAGACGGCCCCACATACATCTGAAAACATCCGTTCGTAGTCTCACATTTGCAGCAATATTAGGAATTATATGTTTAACCTAACGCCTGTAGCCGCGATGAAACACTAGTTCCTGTCAGATCACCGAAGTTAAGCAGCGTCGGGCGTGGTCAGTACTTGGATGGCTGACCGCCGCCGAGTACTGCCACGTGATGTTATAAAAGCCGGCCGTCTGCAGGATAATTGTCGCTAGATATTACCGTGGGCCATTAATATCTAATGACAAATATCTTGCAGGTGAAATACCGTAAGTGGTATAAGGGTTAAAAAAAACTTTAAGTTTGGTTACTCTAGGCTAGGTTTTGTTTTTTATTTCATTGTAATTGTTTTATATTACTATTATTTTTTTATTCAAATTTAATATAATTTGACTATTTTATGTTATACCTTCAAATAATTCATGTAATTTTAGTTTAGTCTATTTTATTTTTCTTGGTATTTAATTTATTCTAGTTTCAGATTATTTTGCTTTTAACAATTTCTATATTAATGAGATATTTTAATCCTTTCATTATTCAGTACTGTTCTATTTCCAATCTGTTTTAGACTTTTATATTTTTAATAATAATAAGACCTTTGAATTTTTCAGTATACTTCTATTTTGTATGTTTGTGAAATCAGTTACCAATCTATTATTTAAACATGTATGGCCTAATTATGTTACTATTTCCAGTTTTTATTAAATTATTATAGGAGAATGGGCGGTTTTGGACTAGAGACCAATAACGATGAGTGATGCGTCATTGGAAAGGTTTTTATAGGTTCAAACACTTTTTCTATGGAGGGAAATCTCAAATTGCTATGGGAGAAAAAATACATTAATAAAAATAATGTATTTTTTATCGCCTTTGGGTGTTTTACATGATTTACAATATTTTTACGAGGATAAGGAAAAGTTTTCAAGGTCCTTAATAATACCTACTTGAATACTCTTATAAAACCGATCATCCTTATTTTATATAAACAATACTTTTGTTTATTATTAAAAATATCCATTATGTGCAAAACCATGATGTGCAAAATGAAATGAAAACGCATATAAACAAAATACGATCGCACAGGCTGGCAGCGGCCAACTGTTGATAATTTATAACAATTATACTATTAGCCAGATCAACAAAATTGCTTAAAATTTTCTCCTTTTCTTTTCTCCTTAATTCAATGATTTTTTAATTTTTTTTCTATATTTTAAAATCATTTAAAAGATAGCAAAAAAGTGTATGTTTGTAATGATTTCTTGTCGCGGGCCCCTAAAAAGCATGAGGCTCACAGGCCGGTGCCTACTTGGCCTATTGGATAATCCGGCACTGCGTGTACTTTACTGCTCCCTAAATAATAATGGCAACACATTTGTTGTATTGGTGACCCCGACGTTACCTGCCGATTACAGAAATTAACTCATTTTTAGTACTTTTAAGGTGCAACAAATTAGCAAAATATAAACATTTTAACACTTTAACAGCGGCCGATTAAAGCACGTGTTTCGTTGCCCGCGGGCAATTTTTGGCATTATTATAACGGCTATAAAAAAATAACCTGATTCGAAATAGAAACAATTTGTTTAGTATCTATTAGACTGACTTTTAAATCTTTCAGAAAAAAATGAAAAATAAAAGAAATATTATGATGTTATGAAATTATTTATTTAAAAAAGGGCATTTTGGTGAGAAAAAAAAGTTGTACATGAAGTAATCATACGTAATCATTGACACTAATTCTTTTTTGTGTAAAAAACATTTAAATATGGATATCGGCATAGTGATATATTGCAATCTGGACAATAGTAGACTGTCTCCTTGTGTCCTCGTTTGCCAGATTGCTTCTTTTCAATGTCTGCGCAAACTTTGCAGGCTCTCGACACCTTCGTTTTTTTTTATTTACCCTATGAATTCATGCTATTTTTTGTTCACGCTATGAATTCATGCTAATGAATCGCATATGTATGTATAGACAAAATACTAAGCTACACGAAGGTACGATGCGAAAAGCGAACCGAGTACGTGATTTTTAAACAAACTGTATGAAAGTCGATCACGCTCTTAGTACGTTATTCGCGAGTTAGAGAATATTTTGTATCACGTACTGAGGACGTTATCCGCTGTTAAAGTGTTAAAATTGACATTTAGTAGAAAAACCGTTCGCCTAATATCGCATACTGAGGTAAGTACTGGAATAATAAATTAAAGTTCTCACAAAAATAAAAGTAAAGTTCTCACAAAAAAAAAACTGGGTCAAAGAAGCATGTTGAGTTCTCGAAAGGAAACAGTCTGTGAAAATCTTCCCCGCTCAGTCCCTTCGAGGAATAATTATGGACACGGACGGGATATTTTAATTACTCAAAATGTAAAACGAGAAAACAATAACCGTCGCCGACTTAAGACTGACGGAGGGTCTGGGCCAGTGGCGCGGCGGGGTCTGGACTGCGGAAGGGGACGAAGGCCCATCGCTACACTCCCTTAACCAATCACAAAAGATACATCACTGGAAATCGGATACAAAATGAAAATATACATTCTAAAACTTTCGATGTTACATTACATATCATCATTATTCCATACATTTACACAACAGCAGTATATCATATCAGGTAATGTAATATCATGTATATCAGGTAATATCAGCATTATTTCATACGATTCTGCTACGATAATATAAATATATAGGTAGACAAAGAACCAAGGTTTAATATGAACAAACATTTATACCGCAATAATATATTATCTGTAACGAGAAATTCATGGACGAAATTAAGTAACAATGTTCAAAAGGCATTTCCTGCGAGGATCATAATAGCTAGACATATGTAAAATAGAGGACCTTTCGATAACTTCATAGTGAAAGAGTTGGAGAGCACTATAGTTGGAAACCTTTCGAAGTTTACTAGTTTTTTTACTAAAATTTGGCAAAAAGTCACATGCCTGATTTTTAATTTGCGATTTCTTAATTTTACTGCAAAATATATTGAATTTTGACAGGTTTCCCGCCATATTAGTGAATTCATCAAATTTTATTCTAACCATTCCTATAAAATTTCATCATAACGTCCGTACCCGGGTTGAAACACTAGTTCCCAACAGATCACTGAAGTTAAGCAGCTCCGGGCGTGGTCAGTACTTAGATTTGACACTAGATCAGACCTTTCATTTGACACTAAACAGGATAAATCTATGGTAATTTATTGACATTTGGATATTTTGGCAACTACACACTTGATATTTGTGCAGTTGAGGTACCCTATGACACTCGAGATGACATAACGATTCTAACTATACCACACATTTCTAAATCGGTCCAAGCATTAAGAAGTTATGGTGGAATAAAGAAACGGAAAACATACATAGATGAAGCCTGAACACATTACAGTCCTATTTTATTGGGCAGTTGTAAAAAGATGTAAAAATAGAGGGTTAAAGAAAGAAAAATAGTTGAAAGAAAGAAAGAAAGAATGAATATTTTGGCAAAAATGTACCTTTTTTAAAATTATGCATTATGATTGGTATTTTTGGTAGTACTTTTCTTAACTCGGACATAAAACAAATCATAATGTACCGAAGATTAAATAGAGCAGCGTTCTGTGTCTCAGCTTACTTCAAACGCTGTACTAAAAGTACTAAGGTACGTAAGCTCGGCACTCGGCCCTATTTTACTACCCCAAAGGTCGGCAGCTGTTAATCATGACTTATCCTTTAATTAACATTTTCCTCTCGTTCGGTAGCGATGCTGAGCCCTCGGCGCAAGATGTCCATTAGAAGCCGCCCAAAGACTGATTGACAAAACTTGCGATTTGATGAAACTGCGGCGACTCTTTGTTTTTTAATACACATAATCCAAGTTTTAAACCCCTTTTAATTGTCTACGATTATTTAAAAAAATATATAATTTACACATAGCTTTTAACTAACTAATGACATATAATTAGTGCGAAAAAATAACTGAGCCCAATTAAAAGGATTTTAAATACAAATAAAATATTTTTTTTTTGAAAAAACAACACAAAAATATATATTTCCAGCATTATAAAAATGATAAAATAGTAGATTGTATCACAAGGGAGCAAACTAATATTTTTACGGCGAGGGCGCTTTTTTGAATCCAGAGCGAAATGAGGGATTCTAGAGTAGAATCCCGAGCGTAGCGAGGGATTCTTTTGTAAAATCCTGAACGTAGCGAGGGATTCAAAAAAGCGCCCGAGCCAAAAATATTTTGCGCACGAGTGATGATACACTCTACTTTTCATCACCCTCTATGAGAAAATAAAAGGCGTCTTATATTTTATTGTAATATTATTATTACCTATTTAAGAAAACATAGAGTATCAAATAAATTGAAATTAAATTCTATCTAATACTTATTTTTTATTTATAAGTACTTATTACAATGGTTACGACTAATTATACCAAACAAGTTCAAGAATCAAACATAAACAGCTCAGAGAAACCGTCACATCGTGTTTGGCACCTGCCTAAAACTCATCTAACTAGGTCAACTAAGGCCTGTATCTAGATGAGATAATTACAATGCGTATAATGACAATGATAAGCACGTCATATCAGGTAACTACATATAACTAAACAAAATATTTACTAGCTATAATATCTATAAATATATATATTAGATAAATATATACAAACATACATAAATATATAAACATACATAATATATATATATATATATATATATATATATATATATATATATATATATATATATATATATATATATATATATATATATATATATATATATATATATATATATATATATATATATATATATATATATATATATATATATATATATATCTTCTATATCTCATATATAAAAAGAGAAGTTCCGATTCACTCATTCATTCATTCACTCATTCATTCACTGACTGACTCATCAACGCCCAGCCCTAACCCTTAGACCTAGGAAGCTGAAATTTTTAACATAGGTTCCTTTTAGGACGCAAACGCTCACTAAGGGCGGATTTTTCGAAATTCAACCCCTAAAGGGGTGAAAAGGGGTTTCACAGTTTGTATGAAAAACCTATATAGATGTACTTTTTAATTCGATACTTTGAAAGACTACTCTAATAAACAAATAAGGAAATAGGTGTTTCATGTTTTTTCAAAATTCTCCCCTTAAAGGGGAAAAACGGGGGTTTAAAATTTGTATGGACAAACGATTTTAGATGGACTTTTTATTTCGAAAGTTTGTAAGATTACTCTAATAAATAAATAGGGAAACACGTGTTTCATATTTTTTCAAAATTCAACCCCTAAAGGGGTGAAAAGGGGTTTCGAAATGTTTATAGAGAGACGATATAGATGTACTTTTTAATTCGAAACTTTGTAAGATTACTCTAATAAACAAATAAGAAAACAGGTGTTTCATGTTTTTTCAAAATTCAACCCCTAAAGGGGTGAAACGGGGTTTCAAAATTTGTATGAATGAACAATATTAGATGTGCTTTTTATTTAGAATTCCTGTAGGATTACTATAATATAAAAATAAAAAAATGCTTCATTCGTGGTTTTTCCAAAACTCAACCCCTAAAGGGGTGGAAAGGGGTTATAAAATTTGTATGGAGAAATAATATAAATGGTCTTTTTAATTCGAAACTTTGTAAGATTACTCTATTAAACAAATAAGAAAAAAGATGTTTCATTTTTTTTTAATTCTACCCCTAAAGGGGTGAAACAGGGTTCCAAACTTTGTATGAATAAACAATATTAGATGTGCTTTTTATTTCGAAACTTCGAAGGATTACTCTAATAAAAAGGTAAGAAAATACGTATTTCGTGGTTATTGAAAATTCAACCCCTAAAGGGGTGAAAAGGGGTTTTATAATTTGTATGGAGAACCGATATAGATGAACTTTTTAATCAAAACTTTGTAAGATTACTCTTATAAACAAATAAATAAATACGTGTTTTATGGTTTTTCAAAATTCCGCCCCTAAAGGGGTAAAACGGGGTTTTTAATTTTGTATGGATAAACAATTTTAAATGGACTTTTTATTTTGAAACTCTGTAAGATTACTCTAATAAATAAATAAGGAAACACGTGTTTCATATTTTTTCAAAATTCAAACCCTAAAGGGGTGAAAATGGGTTTCGATTTTTTTATGGAGATACGATATAGATGTACTTTTTAATTCGAAACTTTGTAAGATTACTCTAATAAACAAATAAAAAAATAGGTGTTTCATGTTTTTTCAAAATTCAAACCCTAAAGGGGTGAAACGGAGTTTAAAAATTTCTATGAATGAACAATATTAGATGTGCTTTTTATTTCGAATTCCTGTAGGATTACTCTAATAAAAAATAACAAAATGCTTCTTTCGTGGTTTTTCCAAAACTCAACCCCTAAAGGAGTGGAAAGTGGTTATAAAATATGATGGAGAAACGATATAGATGGTCTTTTTAATTCGAAACATTTTAAGATTACTCTATTAACCAAATATGAAAATAGGTGTTTCTTTTTTTTTATTCTACCCCTAAAGGGGTGAAACAGGGTTCCAAACTTTGTATAAATAAACAATATTAGATGTGCTTTTTATTTCGATACTTCGAAGGATTACTCTAATAAAAAGGTAAGAAAATACTTCTTTCGTGGTTATTCAAAATTAAACCACTAAAGGGGTGAAAAGGGGTTATACAATTTGTATGGAGAAACGATAAAGATGAACTTTTTAATTCAAAACTTTGTAAGATTACTCTTATAAACAAATAAACAAATAGGTGTTTTATGGTTTTTTAAAATTCCGCCCCTAAAGGGGTAAAACGGGGTTTTAAAGTTTGTATGGATAAACGATTTTAGATGGAGTTTTTATTTCGAAACTTTGTAAGATTACTCTAATAAAGAAATAAGGAAACACGTGGTTCATATTTTTTCAAAATTCAACCCTTAAAGGGGTGAAAATGGGTTTCGAAATTTATATGGAGAGACGATATAGATGTACTTTTTAATTCGAAACTTTGTAAGATTACTCTAATAAACAAATTAGAAAATAGGTGTTACATGTTTTTTCAACATTCAACCCCTAAAGGGGTGAAACGGGGTGTTAAAATTTACATGAATGAACAACATTAGATGTGCTTTTTATTTCGAATTCCTGTAGGATTACTCTAATAAAAAAAATAACAAACTGCTTCTTTCGTGGTATTTCCAAAATTCAACCCCTAAAGGGGTGGAAAGGAGTTATAAAATTTGTATGCAGAAACGATATAGATGGTCTTTATAATTCGAAACTTTGTAAGATTACTCTATTAAACAAATAGGAAAATAGGTGTTTCATATTTTTTTTTTATTCTACCCCTAAAGGGGTGAAAAAGGGTTCAAAACTTTGTTTGAATAAACAATATTAGATGTGCTTTTTATTTTGAAACTTTCGTGTTTTTTCCAAAATTCAACCCCTAAAGGGGTGGAAAGGGGTTATAAATTTTGTATTGAGAAACGATATAGCTGGTCTTTTTAATTCGAAACTTTGTAAGGTTACTCTATTAAACAAATAAGAAAATAGGTGTTTCATATTTTTTTAAATTCTACCCCTAAAGGGGTGAAACAGGGTTCCAAACTTTGTATGAATGAACAATATTAGATGTGCTTTTTATTTCGAAACTTTGAAGGATTACTCTAATAAAAAAATATAAGAAAAAACGTCCTTCGTGGTTTTTTAAAATTCAACCCCAAAATGAGTGAAAAGGGGTTATACAATTTGTATGGAGAAACGAAATAGATGAACTTTTTAATTTAAAACTTTGTAAGAATAAATTCTACTAAATTTAAGGGGGAAAAGAAACTCTAATAAATTTAAGGGGGAAACAAGTGTTTCATGTTTTATCAATATTCTAGACCTAAAGGGGTGAAACAGTGTACATATTTTGTTCTTTTTGATAAACGATATTAGATTAACTTTTTAATTAGAAACTTTGTAAGTTTTTTCTAATAAACTAATAAGCAAATAGGTATTTTATGTTTTTCAAAAATTCAACCCCTAAAGGGGTGAAACGGTGTTTCAAAATTTGTTTGGATGGACGACATTAGATGGACTTTTAAATTCAAAACTTTGTACGATTTTGAAACTTTGTAAGATTACTCTAATAAACAAATAAGCAAATAGGTCCTTCATATTTTTTTAAAATTCAACCCCTAAAAGGGTGGAAAGGGGTTTCAAAGTTTTTAAGGAAAAATGATATTAGATGAACTTCGTATTTTTTTGAAATTTCACCCCTAAATGCGTAAAAAGGGGTTTTAAAGTTCTTAGGTATGGAGAAACGATATTAGATGGACTTTTTATTTTGAAACTTTGTAGGATTACTCTAATAAACAAATAATCAAATACGTCTTTTGTGTCTTTTCACAATTCAACCCCTAAAGGCGTGAAAAGGGGTTTAAATTTTTTATGGAGAAACGATATTAGATGGAATTTGTAGGAATACTCTAATAAACATTTAGGCAAATACGTATATCGTTTTTTTAATTCAACCCCTAATGGGGCGAAAAAGGGGTTTAAATGATATTAAACAAATAAGCAATTGCATGTTTCATATTTTTCTAAAATTTACCACTAAGGGGGTAGGAAGGGGTAAATAACGCTAAAAATCAAAATAGAATCTGAGTCGCGCCTGACGGTTCCCAGACGCGAGAAGGCGCTAGAATCTTATAAATTCATCATTTGTCTCAATAACATGCGTAGCGCAAGCACCGCGATCGTCAAATGTTCACGCCTTAATTACTTAGTTGATCATCATGAAGTAAATATTGACAGGAGTACAGAGAAGGACGTTGGATACCTTTATATATTACACGCAAAAGTTACCACTTGATTGGGAAAAACGGATCTATCTTAACCCAAATTTAACGCGTGCGAAGCCGCGGGCAACAGCTAGTATATATATATATAAATATACATACACACATATATACATATATACACACATATATATACATATATATATATATATACATATATACATATATATATATATATATATATATATATATATATATATATATATATATATATATATATACATATATACATACATATATATACACATATATATATATATATATATATATATATATATATATATATATATATATATATATATATATATATATATATATATATATATATATATATATATATATATATATATATATATATATATATATATATATATATATATATATATATATATATATATATATATATATATATATATATATATATATATATATATATATATATATATATATATATATATATATATATATATATATATATATATATATATATATATATATATATATATATATATATATATATATATATATATATATATATATATATATATATATATATATATATATATATATATATATATATATATATATATATATATATATATATATATATATATATATATATATATATATATATATATATATATATATATATATATATACTAGCTGTGGCCCGCGGCTTCGCTCGCATTAAATTTATGGTAATATAGATCCCTTTTTCCCAATCAAGTGGTAAGTCTTTGCGTGTAATATGTAAGGTATCCTACGTTGTTCTCTGTACTCCCGTCAATATGTACCTCATGATGATTAATTAAGCAGTTAAGGCGTGAATATGTAACGATCGCGGTGCTTGTGCTACGCATGTTATCAAGGCAAATGTTGAATCTATAATGAGGTTCTAGCGCCTTCTAGAGTCTATTTTGATTTATTAGGTTATTTACCCCCTCTCACTCCCTAAGTGGTAATTTTTTGAAAAACATGAAACATGCATTTGCTTAATTGTTTAATATGATTAAAACCCCTTTTCGCCCCAATAGGGGTTGAATTAAAAAAAATAACGAAATTCGTATTTGCCTAGATGTTTAGAGTATTCCTACAAATTCCATCGAATATCGTTTCTCCATACAAACTTTTAACCCCTTTTTACGCCTTAAGGGGTTGAATTTTGAAAAAACACGAAAGACGTATTTGATTATTTGTTTATTAGAGTAATCCTACAAAGTTTCGAAAAGAAAAGTCCATCTAATATCGTCTTTCTATACAAACCTTAAACCCCCTTTTTACCTCTGAAGGGGTTTAACTTCAAAAAAATATGAAACACATACTTGCTTAGATGTTTATTAGAGTAATACTACAAAGTTCATCTAATATCGTTTTTTTTCATACAAACTTTCAAACCCTTGAATTTTTAAAAAACACGAAAGACCTATTTGCTTATTTGTTTATTAGAGTAATCCTAAAAAGCTTCGAAATAAATCGTCCGTCTTATATCGTTTATTCATACAAACTTTGGATCCCCGTTTTACCCATATAGGGGTCGAATTTTGAAAAACACGGAACACTTATTTGCTTATTTGTTTATTAGACTAATCTTATAAAGTTTTGAAAAAAGTACATCTAATATCGTTCATCCATAGAAATATTTAAACCCTGTTTCACCCCTTTAGGGGTTGAATATTGAATAACAATACACATATTTGCATATGTGTTTATTAGAGTAATCTTACAAAGTTTCGAATTAAAAGCCTATCTATATCGTTTATCCATACAAAATTTAAAACCCCGTTTCACCCCTTTAGGGCTGGAATTAAAAACACATAAATCACCTATTTGTTAATTTGTTTATTAGAGTAATCTTACAAAGTTTCGAATTAAAAAAGTACATCTATATCATTATTCCTTAAAAACTTTAAAACCCCTTTTCACCCCTTCAGGGGTTAAATTCTGAAAAATCAAAAAAGACATATTTTCTTATTTTTTCATTTGAGTAATCCTACAAAGTTTCGAAATAAAAAGCACATCTAATATTGTTTATTTATACAAACTTTGGAACCCTGTTTCACCCCTTTAGGGGTTGAATTTTGAAAAACCAGGAAAGACGTATATTTTTATTTTATTAGAGCAATCCTACAGAGTTTTAAATTAAAAAGCACATCTAAAACAGTTTATTCATACAAACTTTGTAACACTGTTTCACCCTTTTAGGGGTTGAATTTTGAAAAAAATATGAAACTCGTATTTTCCTATTTATTTATTAGAGTAATCTTACAAAGCTTCGAATTAAAAAGTCCATCTAATGTAGTTCATCCATACAAACTTTAAAACCCTGTTTCACCCCTTTAAGGGTAGATTTTGAAAAAACATGAAACACCTATTTTCTTATTTGTTTATTAGAGTAATCTTTCAAAGTTTCGAATTAAAAAGTACATCTATATTGTTATTCCATACAAACTTTAAAACCCCTTTTCACCCCTTCAGGGGTTCAAATTTGAAAAACCAAAAAAGACGTATTTTCTTATTTTTTCATTAGAGTAATCCTGCAAAGTTTTGAAATAAAAAGCACATCTAATATTGTTTATTTATACAAATTTGGAACCCTGTTTTACCCCTTAGGGGTTGCATTTAAAAAATATATGAAACAGGTGTTTGCTTACTTATTTATTAGAGTATTCTTACAAAGTATCGAATTTTAAAGTCCATCTAATATCGTTTATCCATACAAACTTTAAAACCCCGTTTCACCTCCTTTAGGGGTGGAATTAAAAAAAAACATAAATTACCTATTTGTTTATTAAAGTAATCTAAAATAGTTTTAAATTAAAAAGTCTATCTATATTGTTTCTCCTACAAATTATAAACCCCACCCCTTTAGGGGTTGAATTTTGAAAAACAACGAAAGACGTTTTTTTTTATTAGAGCAATCCTACAGAGTTTCGAAATAAAAAGCACATCTAAAATAGTTTATTCATACAAACTTTGTAACACTGTTTCACCCTTTCAGGGGTTGAATTTTGAAAAAACATGAAACACCTATTTCCCTTTTTATTTATTAGAGTAATCTTTCAAAGTTTCGAATTAAAAAGTACATCTATATTGTTATTCCATACAAACTTTAAATCCCCTTTTCACCTCTTCAGGGGATCAATTTTGAAAAACCAAAAAAGATGTATATTCTTATTTTCGAAATAAAAAGCTCGTCTAATATTGTTTATTTATCCAAACTTTGGAACCCTGTTTCACCCCATTAGGGGTTGAATTAAAAACATATATGAAACAGGTGTTTGCTTACTTATTTATTAGAGTATTCTTACAAAGTTTCAAATTATAAAGTCCATCTAATATCGTTTATCCATAAACACTTTAATACCCCGTTTTACCCCCTTTAGGGGTGGAATTTTGAAAAAACATAAAGCACCTATTTGTTTATTAGAGTAATCTTAAAAAGTTTTAAATTAAAAGTCATTTTTTATCGTTTCTCTTACAAATTCTAAAACCCCCTTTTACCCCTTTAGGGGTTGAATTTTAAAAAACCACGAAAGACATATTTTATTTTATTTTTATTAGGGCAATCCTACAAAGTTTCGAAATAAAAACCACATCTAAAATAGTTTATTCATACAAACTTTGTAACACTGTTTCACCCTTTTAGGGGTTGAATTTTGAAAAAATATGAAACATGTATTTCTCTATTTATTTATTAGAGTAATCGTACAAAGTTTCGAATTAAAAAGTCCATCTAAAATAGTTTATCCATACAAATTTTAAAACCCTGTTTCACCCCTTTAAGGGTAGAATTTTGAAAAAACATGAAACACCTATTTCCCTTTTTGTTTATTAGAGTAATCTTTCCATGTTTCGATTTAAAAAGTACATCTATATAGGTTTTCCATACAAACTGTGAAACCCCTTTTCACCCCTTTAGGGGTGGAATTTCGAAAAATCCGCCCTTAGTGAGCGTTTGCGTCCTAAAAGGAAACTATGTTAAAAATTTCAGCTTTCTCGGTCTAAGAGTTTGGGCTGGGCGTTGATGAGTCAGTCAGTGAATGAATGAATGAATCGGAACTTCTCTCTTTATATATGAGATATATATATATATATATATATATATATATATATATATATATATATATATATATATATATATATATATATATATATATATATATATATATATATATATATATATATATATATATATATATATATATATATATATATATATATATATATATATATATATATATATATATATATATATATATAATTTTTGAATGAAAACTTTTAAAACATTTTTATTTAATTGTAAGGTTAGTGAAGGTTGTACCTTTGCCGGACGTTTCGGAGCCCGTGGCTCCTTCTTCAGCGGCAAGAAGAATACTGCAGTGGAAGC
Source organism: Micropterix aruncella (assembly GCA_944548615.1). Lineage (NCBI taxonomy): Eukaryota > Metazoa > Arthropoda > Insecta > Lepidoptera > Micropterigidae > Micropterix > Micropterix aruncella. Next base: position 22,795,840 of record OX155953.1, on the reverse strand, counting down.
TGTCACCTGCAACTACCCGCATTCCTCTGTGGTGCTGGGAGAGGGGTGTAGTGGGCGGGAAAATACATTTTAAAATAAGATATTGGATTTAGAATTTGGTAATGTGGAAATAAATAATGATATGTAGAGTGTATGAGAATATGTAGAGTGTATGAGAATATATAGGTGGAAGAATTAATATATAGTGTAATTTGTATCTACACTGTGTGTGTGTGTGTGTGTGTGTGTGTGTGTGTGTGTGTGTGTGCGTGTGTGTGTGTGTGTGTGTGTGTGTGTGTGTGTGTGAGGGTGAGTGAGGGTGTGTTTATTTGTGTGAGTGTGTATGTTTGTGAGGGTGTGTTTGTGAGAGTATAAAAACAAATAGATATATATGTATATATTAAAAAGGTGTATACTATAGGATGGAATGTGTCTGTATCATTAATGTTGAATATTCAGGCCTTTGCCATGGCAAGCTCCAAGTACCCAAATATGTCCCAGTTCCCATGTTTTGAGCTTAATTTCAGGCGTGTTCTCTGGGAAGGCCTTTACCACCTTAACCGTAAAACAATCGTTAAAGAGTTTTCCATGCGACCGAGCGTGGAGTGGAATCGGAAGATTAGACAGATCGTTTCTCACTGAGGATCTGTGATTATTCTTCTGAGGGCGTTGGTGGTTTCCCCAACGTATCACAAAACTTAGATTGAAGATAGTAAATGCAATTTTGCGAATTGCAATCTGCATGCGATTTGATCGAATAATTTTCGGAGGTTTTTATACTCTCACAAACACACCCTCACAAACATACACACTCACACAAATAAACACACCCTCACTCACCCTCACACACACACACACACACACACACACGCACACACACACACACACACACACACACACACACACACAGTGTAGCCACAGGCAGAGGTGATACTGCTACGTGGCGCGTCCCCGGGTGGCGGATAGGGGAATGCCCGCTGTTTGCGTAGTGCGACGGAGGGTAGGAGTGAAATAAAATAGCTCCCGCGGACCTAAACACCCCAAGCCAAGGAGGTGAGACATCGTGCCGAGGGCTGGATGGTACTAGGGTTATGGTGCCGCAAGCGATTCCCCTGGGGCACCTGGTCCAACCCCGGGTGTATTTAAGTGGCCTTACTCCTGGAGAGCTATCGTAAAGGGAGCGGACCTTTTAGTTCGGGCGTACTCGTGGGAACCAAAATGGAAGAAAACAAATTAAATACTCTGAAGATCGGGCAGCACGCCCAACAAGCAGCGCTTGATGCAAGCGCGGGGATGAAAAAGATGGAAGCATGGGATCGGCTGGAAAAGCTGATAACTGGGCTTTACGATTTTGCTAATCCTAAGCCAAACGTCCATAAGGAGATTAAGTCGAAGGTGGTGGCCATTGGCAACGCCTTCAGACGACTCAAGGAGATGGAGGCAGCTAAGCCGAGGTTAACTCAGCCCCAGCCGAGTCTCATACCGCCGATTATGCAGACGCCACCGACACCGTTGCGCACTCGGACCTATTCCGAGACGACGGCTAAAGATACGGAAGCAGAAGAAGGCGAGGAAATGTTGACGCCAAATTCCCGGGACCTAGTTACAGGGAAAAGGCGGAAGCGCACCTCACCTGAGGCGGACGTCAAAGAGGCGAAGAAGCGCAAAGAACAGCGTGCTCCGCCACCGCCCCAGGCGGAAACCCAGCCCCCCAAAACTGGGGAGTGGCAGATGGTCAAAAAAAGAAAAAGAAGACGAAGAAGCAGACGAAAGAGCAGCCCTCGAAACAGAGGAAACGAGCGGCGAGACCGGAAGCAATCATCATCCGCCCGACGGACAAGGGGTCTTACTCCGAAATCCTCAAGAGGATGAAGAAGGACGCGACAGCCGGCGAGTCTCAACAATGCGTTGACAAGATCCGTAAGACAGCCACGGGAGACATGCTGATCATCCTCACGAAGGAGAATACCGACAAAGTCCCCGACCTGCAGGCTGCCCTGACCAAACTCCTCGGAGAAGAGGCGGAGGTCATCAGCAAGACACCGGAGGAAGAACTCCAAATTAAGGACCTCGACGAGACGACGACGAAGGACGAGGTACTCGAGGCACTGAAGAAGGCCGCTGGGGACGACTCCAAAATCCCATTGAATGCAGTTAAATCGCTGCGTAAAGCATACGGTGGCACCCAAATGGCGTGGGTGAGACTACCGGTGGAAACGGCGAAGAAAGTTGTCGGGAAAGACGGCAAGATCAAGATAGGCTGGGTTAACTGCCGGATTAGAGGAGTGGAGAGGCCCCTAAAATGCTATAAGTGCTGGGACTTCGGGCATCTTGCTAACAATTGCAAGAGTGAGGTAGACCGCTCCAAACTCTGCATAAAATGCGGCGAGGACGGCCACTTGGTGGCCAATTGCAAGAAGGAAGCCAAATGCGCCCTCTGTGTCACGAAGGGCTTCGCGGACAATTGCGCTCACATCGCTGGTAGCAATAGATGTCCGGTGTACAAGAAGGCTGTCCAGGCGTCAAAAATAAAACGACGATGAGAGTACTGCAGCTCAACCTCAATCACTGTGAGGCTGCACACGACCTGCTAACGCAGTCGGTGCGGGAGCTGAAGCCCGACTTCGTCATGATCTCGGAGCCATACAAGCATCTCAATGGTCAGCCGTGGGAGACGGACACCACCGCTAAGGCCGTTATTTGGTCCTGTGGTAAGCATCCTTTCCAGAGGGTTGCCAACACGACGGAGAGCGGCTTTGTAAGAGCTAAGCTGGATGAAATCCACTTCTACAGCTGCTATGCACCACCTAGCCTATCCATCGACGAGTTTTCGGACCTCCTGGACCGACTTACTGAGGATGCGAAGCAGCACATCCCCGTGGCAATCGCTGGGGACTTCAATGCCTGGGCAGTCGACTGGGGCAGTAAGGAGACGAACGCGAGGGGGCAAACTCTGCTAGAGGCCATGTCCTCATTGGATGTGGTCTTGCTGAATAGTGGCGAGAAACCGACGTTCGAAAGAGGAGAGGCGAGGTCAATCGTGGACCTCACCTTCGTGAGCAGCAGCCTCGCTACGGGAAGCTGCTCTTGGGAGGTCATGGATATCTACACCGCCAGTGACCATAACGCGATCTTCTGGGAGGTATCCACCAAACGGAAGACTGGACCAGCACCTAGAAAGACGAATGCTGTTGGCTGGAAGGCGAACGCGTTCGACCCCAGCTCACTCCAGGAGGCCTTCGATGATCGTCCGATCAATGGTAGCAATGCCACGGAGAAGGCGCAGGAAGTCATGAGGAGAGTCACGGAATCTTGCGATGCAGCTATGCCCCGTAAGCGCAGTGCAAACAAATTCCCGTCGGTATATTGGTGGAACGATACCATCGCCGCCCTTCGCAAGGATTGTATCCGGGCGAGGAGACAGGCACAGCGAGGCCGGAAGAAACCAGACTCCGAAGAACTGGAGACAAAATACAAAGAGGCACGTCGGACGCTCAACAAAGCGATCAAGGTTAGTAAGGGTCAGTGCTGGAATGAGCTCCTTGACGAAGTCGAGGGGGACCCGTGGGGGAGACCGTATGGTGTAGTCATGAAGCGGCTGAAAAGCCAGCCGATGCCATCGCCTACCTGTCCCAAGCTCCTGAGAAAGATCGTCGCGGTGCTGTTCCCACAACAACCGGAGCTCGACTTCTCCACTGAGGAGCACGTCATGGAGGTGATCCCCCCAGTAACTCCTGCGCAGCTGCTGGAAGCCTGTGGCCGATTCGGAAACACCAAGGCGCCAGGACTGGATGGAATCCCCAACGTTGCCCTGAAGGTGACCATCAACACAGCACCTGGAATATTCCTGGATGTATACAACGCGTGTCTTCAGGAAGGGATTTTTCCTACAATGTGGAAGCAACAGAGACTGGTACTTCTTCCCAAGGGGAAGAAGCCACCAGATGAACCTTCGTCCTATCGTCCACTCTGCATGCTGGACACCGCCGGGAAGATACTGGAGCGTATAATACATAAGAGGATAGAAGATGTAGTCGAGCCACAACTGGCTGACAACCAATACGGGTTTCGTAGAGGCCGCTCCACCTTGGATGCCATCAACCTAGTCGTCTCGATGGCACGGGACGCAATATCTGGCACCAGGTGGAAATCGGGTACAAAGCAGTACTGTTTGGTAGTAACGTTGGATGTCAAAAATGCCTTCAACTCTGCCAGATGGGACTGCATCATGGAGGCCCTAGCGAAGATGAACGTGCCAGGATACCTGCGGAGGATGGTTGGAAGCTACTTCACCGACAGGGTCCTAAAATATGATACGGATGAAGGCGCCAAGGAGTACAGAGTCACCGGTGGTGTTCCCCAGGGCTCAGTGCTTGGCCCTCTCCTGTGGAACGTCATGTACGACGGTCTCCTGAAGCTGACTCTGCCAAAGAAGGCTACACTCGTCGCATTTGCGGATGATGTGGCCCTCGTAATCGTCGCCAAACAACTGGAGGAGATCGATTACATCTTTGGCATCACCTACGCAACGATCCGCCAATGGATGATCTCGGTGGGACTGATGTTGGCAGATCATAAGACAGAGGCCGTGCTGATCACTAGCAGGCAGAAAATTGAAACTATCACGCTGCGAGTCGGGGACCACGAAATCACTTCCCAGTCGTCACTACGGTATCTGGGAGTGATGATCGATGCCCGGCTCAGCTTTAAGCAGCAGGCAGAGCACGTCGGTACCAAAGCGGCGGGAGTTGGGACGGTCTTGTCTCGGCTCATGCCCAACATTGGAGGCCCGAAACAGAAAAGAAGAGCACTGCTGTCGTCGGTCACCACGTCAGTCCTTACATATGGGATTGCCATTTGGGCTGACGTACTGTTGATCCAGCACGCACGACAGAAGGTGGCGTCGGTCTACCGGTTGAGTGCCCTCAGAGTGGCCAGTGCATTCCGCACGGTGTCGGAGGATGCTGTGTGCGTTATCACCGGGATGCTGCCTATCGGAGTACTCGCGGAGGAACGAAGATGCCTCTACAGGCGAAAGGGGTCAACAACGCTAGGACCAGCTGAGCTGAAGACGGACGAGAGGACCAACAGTCTGCATCGATGGCAGTTGCTGTGGGACGCCTCGACCAATGGGAGATGGACTCACCGCCTGATCCCGCAGGTGGACGCATGGGTCAAACGGCCACACGGAGAGGTCAACTATTACCTCACCCAGATGCTCTCAGGACATGGGTGCTATCGGGCCTATCTTCACAAGTTTCACCACGAGGATTCCCCGGAGTGCCCGGCCTGCGCAGGAGTCTCCGAAGATGCGGAGCATGTATTCTTCGTGTGCCCGCGCTTCAACGCGTCCCGAAGCGCTTTCGAGACTGCAGTCGGAGGAAGGATCCAGCCTGAAAACCTGGCGGAAGCTGAAGCTATGCTTTCGACAGAGTCAGCCTGGGAAGCAACCAGCACTTTTGCGGCGGAAGTCCTAAAGGACCTACGCCAAGCTGAACAGGAGAGAAACAAGGGCAAGAGGAAAAAGAAGAACCACTAAGAGGAAGGAAGCAGTGACTTCGACCATCCGAAGGAAGAGCTAAGGCTTAACCCCCCCCCCCGCGCAGTAATGCCTACCGGCGATCCCACGGGGTAACAGGAGGCAGGTGGTAGAGGATGTTTTTTAGTCGGTACGGGTTGCATATTCGCCGAGCCAATGATACATGTCGGGTCTCACCAACCACGGCGGCTCGTGGTCAATAAGACCTGACCAAGCCCGACACTCCACCCTGGGAAACCCTATCCCGGGTGCGTACGTAAAAAGTATTTTTAAACCTCTACATACAAAAAAAAAAAAAAAAAAAAAAAAAAAAAAAAAAAAAAAAAAAAAACACACAGTGTAGATACAAATTACACTATATATTAATTCTTCCACCTATATATTCTCATACACTCTACATATTCTCATACACTCTACATATCATTATTTATTTCCACATTACCAAATTCTAAATCCAATATCTTATTTTAAAATGTATTTTCCCGCCCACTACACCCCTCTCCCAGCACCACAGAGGAATGCGGGTAGTTGCAGGTGACAGCTTCCACTGCAGTATTCTTCTTGCCGCTGAAGAAGGAGCCACGGGCTCCGAAACGTCCGGCAAAGGTACAACCTTCACTAACCTTACAATTAAATAAATATATATATATATACATATACATACATATACATATATACACATATATATATATATATATATATATATATATATATATATATATATATATATATATATATATATATATATATATATATATATATATATATATATATATATATATATATATATATATATATATATATATATATATATATATATATATATATATATATATATATATATATATATATACATATATATATATACAAACATACATAAAACTACATAGATAACCTTTCAAACAGCAATGTTCAGTAATTCGTCGTTTAATTTTGATGGGCCCAACTCTAATATCCAGGAATTGATTTTCTGTTTAAACGTACTTATTATCTTTATGTTTTTAATCTTTTCATCAATGCAATTATAAATTTTAGGTCCCAGAAAACAAATTTGTCGTTGAGCAAACGTCGTTTTGATATGTGGAATTAGATAGTTTTGTTTTTCTGCATTTCTTGTATTACGCGTTTGCTGGCTTCTAGGTTTTAGGTGTTTGTTTCTATGGAAATTAAGCAGTATATTCTTCACAAAAAGTTGTTGGATATTTAGGACTTTAGCTTCAGTAAACAGTAGCTCCGATTTGTATCGCCTGGGCTTCTTGTGAATAATGCGAAGCAGAAGCTTTTGAACCTTCTGTACTGTGTCAAGTAGTTTTTTGGTGCATGTTCCCCAGGCAGTTATGCCGTAAATCCACAAACTTTGGCATAGGGCCATATATACCATTCTAATAATTTTTTTTGGTAAAATATTTCGGAGATCACAAAAAACGTGAACTAGTTTCCTGCTTCTGTCAGTAATAGACATTACTTGATTTGACCAATTTAGATTTGAATCAATAATGATTCCTAAATACTTCATGTCGTTCACTTTTTCAAGTTTAGGGCACAGGCAAGGCACACCCCCTCCTACACATGTGGGTTTATGAATTGTTAGTAAGTGTAAACTTGTGTCGATGTGTCGTAGACTGAAGTTGATATATTTCGTTTTAGAGGAATTAAGAGTAAGGAGGTTATTGTCAAGCCAATTTTTAACCAAATTTATGTTGTTTTGTGATTTATTTATTTCTTGATGCCATGTATCTGCCTCGGCTAATAAAACTGTGTCATCGGCACATAATAAAACAACTACACAATAGATAAAAACAATTGACGTTCAAGCGTTTTTAATTTCATTTGTTTTTTTTATTCAGCCGGCGGCGCGACTAGGGGCCGTCGTACCAGGCAGTCTATTCAAACAATATTTGCGTTCGATTTCTTCGGCGCTGAAGACTAAGATGTTTCAAATTCAAAAAGTGCGCCGCAAAGATAAATTGCGGCGCACTTATTCAAAAAGTGAGCCGCAAAGATAGTTGCGGCGCACTTATTCAAAAAGTGAGCCGCAAAGATAGTTGCGGCGCACTTATAAAGTTTCTTATAGAAAACACCACTTTTGGGCACACTTAAAGGCGACCCAAGTCGTCCTTTTCGAATAGATGGGATGAAAATGGATTTACCGCTTGAACATTGTTTCACCCGAAGTTTTAGCGATGTTGCAACCGCCGTTTGTCGATATCCGCGGGTTGGTGGAAAACTGCTTCTGTTACATCGCAGATTATAACGGTCTTAATTTTCTTTTTTCCTTACTTTATTTACCTTCGCCGCATGATCCTGGAAACCATGGAAATAAAAGAAGCCCCGAACTTCAATAGAGACGACGGTTTCAAACTCTCTACTACGTTGAACCATCTCCTTAAAATATTCTCAATGCCCATCGCCGAGCGCAAGGGCGTAACACAAGATACAGTAAGTGTTGTATTCACGGCGGAATTTCAAAATTCGCGCACGACAGATCCGCCGTCCCACCACCGTTATAATCTGCGAAGTAGTAGCAGCAGTTTGACGCCTAACCGCAGGTGACGATTAGCAGCACTTCATCCTACCCTGGATGACGGCGGTTGCAAAATTGCCGAATCGTCTGGTGTTATAAACTTTAAACGGTAAATTTGTTCAGAAGTTTTTAATGAAATATTTAGGGTTTAAGTATTTCTGCATTAATATACATATATATTTTCAGAATGTACTCAATCCGACCTTTTAATTTACACTAAACACGATGTATTTGTGTTAATTTATTGATATTTGGATATTTGGACATTTAGACAACTAATTACTTGATATTTGGTCAGTTAAGGTGCTCTATGGCACTTGGGGTGATATAACGATTCTAACAATATTACACACTTATAAATAGGTTTAAGAGTTTGGAAGTTATGTTGGAATACAGAAAAGGAAAACTTACATAGATCAACCCTGAACATATTACACACCTCTTTTGTTAGGCAGTCGTTTAGAAATAAAGAGCCTCCACAATTTCATGAAATCGTAAGTTCTGTCAATCAGTCTGCTGATTACTGCGATACCCTTCAATTTACGTTTTTAGTAAATCTCGACTTGTCGATCTACCCTAGTATAATAATATAACAGTCCGATTGTGAATAATTTTACTGTACGAGGGTCATGAGTCATAAAGTTACAATATTTATGTAGGATCAAAAACTGCTTTTATTTCATTGAAATTCACCGGAGACTTCACAAATTTATTAAACTAATTTTCAACCTAATTGCCGTCGGGATTGACATTTCTGTGGTTGGGGCATAAGCTTTTGTATGACAGTGACATTGACTTCCGCCGCCAACTCTTTCAGCCACTTCTTCACAGATTCCCTGTCCTCCTGATAATTGTAGAAACGCTTTCGGCCCAAAAACTCCTTGAGTTTAATGAAAAGGTTATATTCCGAAGGCGGTAAGTCGCATAAATAGGGGGAATGAGTGACAATATCCCATCCAAACGATGTCAGCAGCTCCTTTGAAACTCGCGCGGTGTGGGGCCTGGCGTTGTCGTGCAGGAGGCTAACTCCCCGGGTCAGCATTCCCCTTCTGCGGTTCTGATTGGTTCTTCTGATTTTTTTTATAGCAGTAAGCCTCTGCAATAATGATATTTTCTTTAGGTATACAATCCACCTAATGGATCCATAAAATAGATGCCTTCAATTTTTTCGGCGGAATGGGTCGTCTTGAACATTTTGGTGGCTGGGGAAGATCAATAATGCCACTGAAGTAATTGTCTTTTGGATTCTGGCTGTAGTCACACACCCACCTCGTATCCCCCGTCTTCTGATGGATATTCGAGGAGGTATAGTTCTGCAAAGTCAAAAATGAATGATTGCTCGAATCTCGCGGGAGGGTGGGACGGGAGGTGGCGGGAGCGTGCGATTACCTCTCCATCAGAATAATTTACTGTGATTGAACAAAATGGCCGGGAAATGGGAATCAAACAAACTGACCGCTACACGGGTGTTACACGTTCAATCTGGCATCACTTCAGTCCGTCACGTTTGTCAGACTGACAAGAGACTGATCGTTTATCAAGTTGACTGATGGACTCAACTGATGGATTTTCAAACGTTTTGATAATTTCAATCAGTCCATCAGTCAGAGCATGATCTAGGTTGCAGACTGAACTGATGCCAGATTGAACGTGTAACACCCATCTTAGAACCATGACTATAACTTCGAAAAAAAATCCCCCGGCCTCAGGAGCCCTTGTAACCTTACTTCCTGGATGGCCCTCAAATATAAAATAAAATACATCATCAAATATCTTATCATATCTCCTTTATCCTTCCCTGGGCAACCTTAGCATACGTTATTGACATATATTAGTATAAGTTTATTTTAACTTTATAATTTCTGTGTGTATTGCACGGTGACAATCAAGAATTAGTTAATCAAATGGTTGACTGTAAGATATCGCTATAGTGATAAGTCCGCTATTTGTGCATAAATTGTTTTTTTTTATACAACCAGTGTAGATTCATTAAGTGTTGTTTTTATAACACAATAAAGTTATTCTCTTCTATTACTATATTATCAATATCATTTATTTCTAAATGTATATCTTACCTTCACTATCCATTTATTATTCACACTCCGTATTTACCCTCTCTCGTAGCGCTGCAAAGTTAGTCCGCACCATGCGAAGGGTCAAAGGTTTTGATATGGCGAATTATCCGACGGCCCCGGATTCCAAACGGGCCCGCAGATAGACGGTAAGATAAATGGAGGAAGATATAAAAGGCCAAATGCGCGCGCGGGAAAAACAAAGGGCCTAATAAAATAAAACACAAGGCGACATTTCATTCGTCCGGACAGTTGATGAAGTTCATATAATCCAGTCTCGTGCGAACACAACTTTTCCAAATTTGGTTGCCCATCATGTTATGGAAACATCGATGGTGGAAAAATATCGTTTTCAAATCATCGATATTCGGATCATATAAACATTATTTCATTTAAAAAACATCGATCGTTGGGCTCATTTTGCTGACAATCCCTATGAGCTTTTTTATGATCAATCAAAGAGATGAACACAGTGATGTTATGTAAAATAGCATAGCGTAGGTGGTAACAGCATAGGTGTTAAAAGTAAAACAATAAGAAAAAAGTAATTAAATCTAAATTAAAAATAGGAAACGGCAATGTTTAATCAATTCATTTCCGAAATCCGTCTTTTAACAGCCGCACCTTCCTGTGGCCGATTTTTTATAAAAATACTATCAATATCGTTTTTTATGAATTCTCTATTATTGACTAATAATTAATATTGTCAGATATGTAGTAAATATGTATATAATATACATGAAGGCCAGCCGAAATAGCTACGTGTAGTTCTGTCAACCACTTCCATTCGGCCTTTTTGCCTTTAAAGTGTTACGAAATATCAACTTCCTAAAATTATATTATTTATATATGGAGCAAGAGAAAGCTTAACGTATAGGTGAGATATGTGCTCAGAGAAACATCAATAGTGCCAAAATATTATAAAGGCGCCGGCGATGTAAATAAACATCGAACATCGGTCTCTAATCATCGATGCTTTCGATATATCGGACATCAATGTCCATCCCTTCTATTAGGGGAGTGCTGCGGCCACTAAGAAGTTCTTCTTAAGGCTACATGAGACCTCAGAAAAATATCCGAAATGGGCGGAAACGCGAAAAAATAGGCGGGGTCAATTTTGTAGGGTTTGACCAATAAAAATCCAGCATTGATGAAGTGTCAAGCGCACAGTCCACGTCCGCTCGCGCCGACGATCAGTCGCATAAAAAAAGTTCTATCGCAGCGCTAGCACAGAATAACTATCGTTACGCAGTGGTGGTATAAGGGTGTTAATAGCAAAGCATATTTAGAGTAACTCTCAGAGCGCTCTTACGTTTTAATTAATTGTAATTGATTTAGGGCTTAAATTAAAAATGTGGTTAAGTGCGGCCCTAGAGAATTAACCAGTCAATATAATGAAATTTCAATAAAACACACTCACCGCTTGAATTGTAAGAGTAATCACACCTGCAAGTCAGTTTAAAGCCCTAATGTCCAAGGCAATGAGCAACATCTTCAGATATCGTCGTTCCCAGGTATCATGTCGCCTTAATATTAATCTTTAATATCCCAAAAAATCGCCAATTCTTGGAGATATTTAAGACACATGCCGCAAAGCTGGATTAGGGGGGTATTAGTATGAATCTCATGCTGGGATGAGTCCTTGTGACATGTGCCAGTATTCTTTATCTTAATAATAGTTTCTTGCTGAGATCACTGATTATATCGTGTATCAATTGATCAACGCCGTACTACAATTCGGCAACTAGGATTTTACTGTGAAACGCAACGTGTAGCACTCATAGTTTAAAAAATGGATTAATCTTCTATTATTTTGTTCTATATGGCAATTTTTGTAGTAGGTATATCAATATGACGGCGCACTGAAAAGTGTTCTAAATATGCTTATGCAGTATAAAAAATAATATTTTTTTTCATGATAGATCTTATTATTATAATATTATTTACATGAAGATATCAATTACTTTCTTAGCAAATGAAAGTGTTTTGAAAGCACTTCTGTGTGTCTGGTATATCTGTGTGTGGTATGTTTGTGTATTCCTCCACGATAGTGCCCAAACGCTTCATCCGATTGAGCTGAAATTTGACATGCAGGCATCATTTGGTCATGCGTTGAAAAGATCTTCTTTTATAAGATAATTTTTTTCGTCCGTTGGTTTCTATCCCGCCTTATCTAAAGTGCTTTAATAGATACCCTAGTCCTTAGGATGCAAAGGGGTTTTGGTGGAGGGTGTTTGGGGGAGGGGAGATTTGGGGCGGGGGGAAGGGGGTTTGGAGTTTGGGGCGAAGGGGGGTTTGTTTGGCGGTGTAGGGGTTAGGTTTAGGTTGTGATTGTGATTAGGGGGGTTACGGAAAGGGGCGGGAGGAGATGCGGGGCGTAGCATTGTGGTAGGGGGTGGGTGGATTGGAGGGTTTGGGAGTTAAGGGTTTTTGCACACGGCGAGGGCGTGGCCTAATAAATTGCTATTAGTTTGCCGTCAACACTATGAGCGCCACCTGCATTTCGCCGTTTCAGAAGTGTTGCTAAATCTTTCTAGGGTATTGAACAATTTAATGATATTTGGTATAATCAATGCTGAAATGTACCATTTTTGGTTGAGAGGGCAGTATAGGTATTAAAAGTAGTTTAGCCATAAATTTTTCGTCCCTTGCTATAGTATATTACCCAAACCACCCAATGTCGCAGTATGTAGTTTCATAGGCATAGGCTTTGCGAAGGCCGCATCCGGGCGGCCCGAGGGCTGACAAGGGCAGCGTTCCGTTTAGTTGTAAATATTTGCCATTCGTTACCCCGTTCGGTGCAAGCGGCACAATCACAGACCGGGAGCGCGAGCAGAAAAACGCGGGACAAAGTTTCATTGCAACATAAATTCGAGAGCGGGCGACATAAATCAACGCGCCGCTCCGCCGTTATCCAATTTTGAAGTTGGTCCTGTCGAAGGCAGCCGACGCCGACGATACGCGCCGCGACGCCCACGACGCCCGCGCGCCCTCTCGATAGGCCTTAACGTCAGACGCACACTTACTGAAAAATACTAAACAATACTCATTAAGAACCGCCTCTCTAGACGGTCAATAAAACTACTGCAACATTGGGCGGTTGGGGCGCTAGATTCGCTAAAAGCTAGTACTAGTACTACTCGTATACCGTAAACTGCCCTAACTATAACCTCCTAACCAAACAATGTACCTAGATGCTGTAAAAAAAATGCGAAAAAAATATCAAATGTACCTATGTTTTGATTTATTTTTAGTATTTCTTTCTCGATGACCAGTACATTTTTAGTTTTCAGTTGCAAAATATATGCGATATCGATCGAAATTTCTGTAGTTGTATAAAACATATAGAAACGTCAACGACGCGGAGGACTACGCGATGTAGCGACACCGCCTCTGTCTGCTTAACTGGTGATAGGGATGAAACAGGTTGAGAATAAAATCGATATAAAAATGCTAGTCGAAAGATAACGATGAAAAAATCACATCATTTATTGAGAAAAATAATTGACATACATATTTGTATTAATAGATGGCTCAATATAAAAACGCTAGTCTGGAAGTCTTATTCTGGTCAGCGATACTGAACAGAATAAGACTTCGAGATTTCTCAATAATGTCTCAATTTCTCTCGATGCCATGGCGTAACTGCAAAAATGTCATTATCTGTAATTCTTAAAGTATTAAGTTCAATTCACATAATGCATTCTCCTGCCCAAAATAATCTACTATATGTCTCCGCCTATAATATGCAAATTCGCGCGTTGAGATATAGAAACCACACACAAATAATTCGTTAGAATAGTAATATTGATCAAAAATAGGTTATTTTTCGAAAGTGCTATACCTATTCATATCCATATGAGAGTGTATGTGGATAGGAAGATCATAAAGGACTTCCTAATTATGCCGTTGTAATGTGAAATTGCTAAGGTTAATAGTGCTTGCAAAAATAACGAGTAGAAAATCAAGAGTAGTAAAGCAAAACACGTGGATTACAAAAAAAGAGCCAAGCAATGACCGCTTAATACTTGACAATATATCTCTGGAACAGTTTAAACATTATGAATACGCGGAATGCTACCCCACTGCAGATTGTGACTGCAGTCAGGAATTAAAAAATCGATTAAAACCTGCTTGAGATAACGTCTTTAAGATGAAGAAACTTCCCTTCAGCTGTATTCTGTAATTGCACATCATTATTTGAATGGAAAGGTGTTATGTATTTTTCACCCTCTTCTACGGGATGGCAAGCTGTAACTTTTCTCAGAAAATTTGCATGAAACTAAAGGTTCAAATTTTAGTTTAGAGAAAAAGGCTCCGCATGTCCGCATGAGGAAACGTATAGAAGTACCTACTCAGTGCCATCAAAAAATTGTAACTCCAATACTTCGGACACGCAATAGGGCACTAACATTACTAATATTAAAATCGAAACTAGTTATTCAAGGGTGAATTAAGGGTCGCCGAAGACTGGGAAAAACTAGCACATCATTTCTCAAAAACTAAAGGTATGTGCAAAATAAATCAAGAGTGATCGCCACCTTTGATAGTAAACAGCACTATGAGAAAAAGAATGAACATTACATTTTTGAGACTTCTAATCTGTATTAATTTGATTATATATTTATTTTAATTTAGCTATATTAAATTCATTTCGGGTTTCATCGAAGAATTAAAAAAAACATTCAAATTTGGAATGTTTAGTTACTCTTTTTAATTTCTATAAAATTTATAATTAATTACTCCAAAAATAAAATAAAATTAATGTAGTATATTTTTCTTATATACGTTTTTTTCCATGTAGACAAAGATTGTAATATTGCGAGGTTTACTCTATTTTACAGACTAAATGCGACCGATGTTGCTTATAACTATGATGATCCTACGGGTATCGATAAACGAAGCAGCTGTCGACTTATCGATGTTCAAAACTCTTACCGTCCTCCTTGAGACGAAGAGAATAGCGGTAAAGGGCACGGACGGCGAGATGCATCCGCAGAGACACGGCGGTTTTGCGTAAAGTGTTTTCAGACATCGGATAGAACCAGGAGGAAAGGAAGTTATTCTCGTAAGTGTGCCTTAAGTGCTGCAAACGAACAGTGCGCCGAACGAACGCTGCACTTCTTCGCGCGAGTTTCAAGTGTCTGGACGAGTTAAGGCACCATCACACGTCCATTTTTGTTACTCGATCGACAACTTACAACTTACATAGCAGCAACAACAGTTAACATCCAGCTTAGCGCAGAGGAAAATTATCTTATTAGTGTAAATTACTTATGACTTAGTCATATGCCCATGAAATAGCAATATGTCGTCTAAATTTTTATTTTCTTTTTACATGTTCAGTTCCATCCCATACAATATATGCCTGTAAAAAGTGTTAAACCATAACAAAATCCCTTTAAAACGTTAGGTGTAACTATTTATCCCACATTACACTAGCCATGAAAATTTAACTTTTTTTTCTGTAACATTGATCTTCATGTTTTCTTGGGCGCTGAAAACGGAGATGATAATGAAATTATCTATACGTAAGTAGGTCTTACCTAACATACGGTACAACCATGAGGTTAGCGCAGAAAACTTAAGACGAAAACATTCCACCGTCAAGCTCCGCCACATGCCCGCCACATCGACGCCTTATCCGCGAGATAGCCAGGTATGTTACCCAGCGGGCTGACAATTGCGCCCTTACTTCCAGTTGCGACCAGATTACTCTGGTCTCCCGACTGGTTACGAGTTCGAGGTCGCTTGCGCGGTCCTCAATTGTGGTCGGAAATTTTAGCGCGTTCAAAATACTTTCCCTCCGGATCGTTTGGTGTGCCAGAAAAGTTAAATCGAATTGAAAACGCTTTTCGAATTTCGGAATTTCGAACGAGCGACACAACGAATACCAAGAGAATTGGTAATTTCGTACCCACTTGCGAAGTTTGCTGTAACACTTTGACACATATACCAAACGAAAACTTATTAAAAGTGTAGCATTTAATTCTAAAGCAGATAAGCTGAAATACGTAACTGAAAAAAGTTATAGAGTGTTGAAATTGCAAAATAATTTATTCAATAATTACATATTTTTTAGTAAAATACCTTATTGACTTCGTTTTACTTATACAATTATTATTACAATTGTTTATAATATTTACATACTAGGTACATACATAACATATCACACGGAAAATATAACACACTATAATCATTTTTATTTTTATTTTTTATTTTTTATTTTTTTTAAATTTTATTTATTTTATTTTTATTTTATTTCTGGAAACATACAGCGCATACAATTGACATACATTTGCAAACATAATGTAGAAAAAAAGAAAAACTTTACGCCGATAATCGTTTCCTACGAAAGTATTTCCGCATATTTGCACATTTTAATTTCGGCATATTACACTTAAAAAATAATTGTAAAATAAACTAAGTTCATATTAAATATAATATAATTATAGTAAACCGATGGAAGAGGTAGGGAATTGGAAGTGATTAGGAAAAAGGAGTTAGACGATGGTATGTGTAATGTATATAGATATAAATAAAGATAGGTCGGATAGTGGACATATAGATACAGATATTTATTGATGTTTATAGATATTTATAGATATATAATAAATATTTATAGATATTTATAAATATTTGTTGTAGCTACTGATATCTTGCATGAAAAGTATATAACTAAGAACGATAGGTATTAACAAGCTCGTTAGGTGCAATTGAATTTAATAATTCTTAACGAACGTCGGTTGGTTGAGGTTAAAAAAAGTCGATGGTGGAGAAACGAGAGTCGTACGTGCACATCAGCCTATAAGCGATGGAATTTTTCCCGTAGTTGGTATTGGCACGAGAGACCTCAGGAAGTGCGTGAATTGCGAATTAATCGCGGAGGAACGAAAATACGTAAGTTTTCAACAAGGTATGGACTATCTATGGTATTGTGGATAACTTTGTGTAACAGTACCATATCAGCCACAGTGCGTCGGTCTTCTAGAGCTTGAATACCGAAGTGGTCCAATCTGCTCTCGTACGTAGGAAGACCGAAGCGTCCGCGATAATTGATGTGTTTTAAAAAACGCCTTTGGATACATTCTATCTTGCTTCTGTAGACCGAATATTGCGGATTCCAAATTGAGGACGCAAATTCCACGGTACTGCGAACGTAAGCGAAATATAACATCTTCCGGACATTTATATTGGAGAAAGGTCTTGAGATACGGGTCACAAATCCTAGTGTTCTCAAAGCTCGGCTAACCATATTTTCTATATGCTGATCGAAAAGCAACTTATGATCAATTTGTACTCCGAGGTCGCGAATATATTTTACATTAGGGATCACTTCACCATTAATGTGATAACTGAACTTCACCAAGTCTCTCTTACGGCTGAAGCTTATACTGTTACATTTAGTAGCATTTAGAGAGAGTTTATTAAAAACACAGTAGTGTGACAGGCGGTCGATATCCTCCTGTAACCGGAGGCAGTCTGCCACGTCAGTCACCTCAGCATAGATTTTCAGGTCATCCGCGTATAAAATGTGACGACCAGCTATGAGGCAAGAACTAATATCGTAAAGATAGGCGTTGAAGAGCAGAGGGCCCAAGTGTGAACCCTGCGGTACCCCGGACGGAATTGATGCAAAGTTCGACCTGAATCCTCCAACAACCACAGATTGGTGACGGTTAGCTACGTACGATGATATCCACCTGTATAGATCTCCGTGGACTCCTAGTCTTTTTAGCTTACTTAAGAGAATAGGATGGTTAACACGGTCGAACGCCTTCGCAAAGTCGGTCTAGATGGCGTCCACTTGCTTCAGTTTGTCCATCGCACTTAAGGTAATATTGGTAAATTCCGCCAGATTGGAAACTACCGATCGTTGCTTTAGGAACCCATGTTGCTGTATAGGCAGACATGGCGCGATGTAAGAGTATAGCTGTGAATAGACGACCTTTTTAAACAGCTTACTCATGGACTGAAAGGATAGAGACTGGCCTATAGTTGTCGACGAGGTTTTTACATCCTTTCTTGTGTATTGGCACAATAAGTGCTTCCTTCCATTTGGCTGGGAAGACACCTTGGGAGAGAGAAGATCGAAAAATTAGGCAAAGGGGACGCGTAATTTGGATAGCACAGTTCCTTACGAATATTGGCGTAATTAAATCACTTCCGGCACTCTTGCGCACGTCCAAATCTCGCATGCATTTGAAGACTGATTCCTCAGTGAAATCGATAGAGCTTATGCATCCAGGGATAACCTGTTCATGTGTCGTATCATATGTAGATTGCGAAATGGGCCCTTTTGACGGGTTGTCTTCTAAGTAAACAGACTGAAAGTACCTACTAAAAATTTCGCATATTTGAGGTCCCTCAGTTGCAACAATATCTTCGTAATTCATGCATTGAGGAAGGCTGCCGCCCTTACTAATACGTTTTATAAATGACCAAAAATGTTTAGGGTTCTGAACTATCTTATTCTCGCTAACAGATATAAAACTGCGATAGCATTGTTTTTGGAGAAGTTTATGCCTCCTTCGTAGTAGAGCGAACGTATCGTAATCGCGGGGATTGCCAAAACGTTTCCACTTTTTGTGAAACTTGGTTTTCTCTTTAAGGACTTTTATTAAAGCAGGAGAAAACCAGGTCGGGTGTGGTTTTTTGAGAGTCCTGATATGGGGGACATATTTTTCGATTGCATTGTTTATGACAGTATAAAAATTGGTTACGGCCGTGTCTATAGGGATATCATTAATCAACTCAGACCAATTTATTTTCGATAAGTAATCGTTTACCTGAAAATAGTCGGCGGTGTTAAATTTGTAGACCAAGCGTGGTGATTCTCTTAACGGAGCCGATAGAGCGTTACGGATTTCTGCGTTTAGAGAAGGATGATGCGAATCCTCCGGAACAAGAGGATCTTCGTCACGGGTAACACATGTCTCAACGTTTGACAGGACGAGATCAAGCCAACGTCCGTTCTCGTTAGCAACCCCATTGTATTGAGAGTATTGATATTCCTAATCTTCCATAATTATTTATATTACAATCTTTTCTTATTTTTGTATAATTTTATTTTTTTTTATTTTATAAATTTGATTATTTACATTACTATTTACATTACAAGCATTGATTATCAAAGATGGATTATAATATAAAAAATTATATTGACCATTTCTATTGCGACATTGTTATTGATTTAATTTTATATTTTTTATAATCATAATCTTACTGTTTTATAACCGACTATTCGTTTTTATATTTTGACTATCTGCAGTATTTAAGCAGTTCCAGTTATTTTAAAAAGATCGTAAATCTTTATTTTAAATTGAAATATTAATTGTTTTACAATTAAAAAATAATGGTCGATATTTAAAAAAAAAAATACCACATAAGGTATAATATCAGTTACTCAACTTGACTATACCTTGAAGAGTAGGGATTCCTACCAACTGGCTTATTTGAATAAATAAAAAAAAAATAAAAAATAAAATCGGTCTTGCCCAGCGAATGTAATGTAGTCAACAAATGTCAATATCAATATCAATTAATATCAACTACCAAATAGTAAAAATAACAGCATAGTACCGAGTGAGTATTTCTATCATATCACGAAAGCTAAAGCGGTAAATAAGTTTATGCATGAAAGAGAAACAACCAATAAGTAATATACGAGTAGAGATAGATGATCGTTGTGCCGATGTCATGTAAGATTTTGCGCCTTGGCCGTTGTCATTCATTGGTTTTAGTTTGGTTCGTTTTGGTATTTCCTGTTTTTATGTGATTTCGTTTTTAGTTTCTGGCTGTGACACTGGACTTGATTGATTTTTGATTTTCAATTCAATTTTATTTGAACTGTTGATTCCGATAATTACTTATAATAAACCATATTACTCCATCGCTGGATGTGTGCTTCCCAGAGTGACTGAAGTCAAGGACTTGAGAGTTTTTTCAACCCCCAGTTAAACTTTAAGGAACACATTAGGCAACTATCTACAACTTCTTTCAAGCTTCTAGGGTTTGTGATACGGCAATCCAAACACTTCAATAATATTTGGGTTATGCGCACGTTGTACAACTCGATTGTTAGAAGTCGCATGGAAACGAATGCGGTTATTTGGAATCCGCATGGAGATACCTATACCCTCATGCTGGAAAAGGTACAGAAGTGTTGTTTGAGATTTTTGTATTTTAAGCAGTACGGATATTATCCATGTTTGTATCCCACTGCATTTATCACAGGCATAGTTGGCTATAATTCTCTCTGTCTCAGAAGAGACATGTTGACCATGCCCTATGTTTTGAATTTAATTCGTGGTAAAAGTGATAACCCTAGTTAACTAGCCAATGTGGATCTTTTCGTACCAAATAATTATCTTTGTGCTCGATCGCACCATCTTTTCGCGGAGCCGTTCTCGAGCACTAACCTTTCGAGGTGGAATTTGTTGGCGTGTGCTTTGCGGCACTTAAATGAAATTCACTCGAGGGCACCAGATTTTGATATTTTTACCATCAACCTCACTCGTTTAAATTGCAGGCTATTAATTATTTATTCTTATTTGATAGGTAGTATTATAAGTGTCATTCTGTTTGTATAATTACGGTGATATCTTTATTAATTTTACTTTTCAATGCCTTGGGTTTACTGTAATGTAATCAACAGTAATAAGCGAATAAAAAAAAATAAAAAAAATAAATTGAAAAAAAATATATTTTCAAAATAAGATTAAATAACTAATTTATCTCACAAAATCATCAAGATATGCAAATCTTCGGATGTGTATAATTCCAATACGATATGGATTATTGAGTTGAACTTTGATATGAATACTTCTTTACACAAGCACAATTAATTATTATAAGTCCATAGTTGTTACATACAAAAATGCACATTATCTTTGATTTCTGTTCTTACAGAGTGCGGTAAAAATTTCGCAATGAAAGGCATTTTAGGTAATATTTTCCATTAATAAATATGATTTGGCTACTTTGTAGTAACTTTGGCTTTAATTTTTGTGTGTAGAAACGTTGAAACGATTTCTGAAGCGATTAGAATTTCCTGCTCGGTGACGCATACTGCATCGATCGTGTCCTCTTAATGTACTTAGCTAACGTGTTACTCATAAGGATCCAACAGAAATGAGTTATATAAAAAAGAAATATTGAGGTCTTGAAAAGGTATCTTTATGGCGGGAAACAGAGATGGCATCTCCTCTCAACATGATCCTCCATCATTTATTTGAGTCGCGCGGGATGGCCAGCCCGCCCAGCTCGACCCACTTTAACGAATGTCAACTTTACGACTTTATAACGAAGGCGGCCGGCAGACATCCAGTTCAATTGCATCACTTTTACGGCCCTCCCTTGACGACTCGGGGGGGCAACTTTATTATCACCGCTGAACATCTGCTTTCGCCCAATATCGAACCGTTTTTAGGGACGTTCGCGTCGTCGTCCTACTGTAACTGTATATAAGGACGAGGGAGGCACTATACCTACAGATGAACGACACTCATAAGACAAAAAAGTGGCAACTGCGTGAAGTAAATTTGAAGTGAACATGGTAGTGGAAGGTCATTATTTAGGGTCGAAAATTTAGCCGAAAAAAAATCACGCGTTATATCTTTGTTAATATTAATACTAAGAATTAAATCGATTTGTTTTAATACTGTGGTTAAATTAACAAAAAAAATATTGACTTTATCTATACTAATATTATAAAGAAGTAAAGTGTGTAAGTAATCTCTGAAACTACTATTGCGATTTTAAAAAAAACTTTTACAAATGGGAAGCTACTTTGGGGTCTTCTGGGCCCTTACGGATCTGTGAGAGTGGCCACCCTTCACTAGACTCCAATTGTTTGTGAGTGAAGGGTGGTTCTCATCAATAGGTTTTCTCCGTATTGAAAGTCGTTGTAGTTGAAGTTGAAGTATTTATTCAGAAGGTCTGTGATCGGTTGCCAGTTTGTAACGCCTTGTTTGATATTTCTCCGGTGTGTAGGTAGTGTGGTCTCGAGGTGATGTCGTCGTTGTGTATCCAAAGTGTGAAGCGCCGCGATAGATTTGAAGCTAATGATGATCGCGTATACTATGCGTAGTTGTTGTTGACTCGAAGATAATGAAGAGCGCGAGTACTTGTAGCGGGCGACGGCCGCTGAGAGGATGATAAAATATGTGTCGAATGTACTGCTTTTTATATCGTGTGAATGATGCAATATGGTCACTGAGTGGGGTGAGAATAAGTGTGTCAATTCGTATCGATCAGAAGAAATGACATTAGTCATCAGCTGTGTGTGCAGTAAATGCCGAAATTATGTAGAATTCAATGCTAGTTGAAGCGTGTTAAATTAAGTGTGTTTACGGTTTCGATTCTATAGAAATTACTTCTTTTGTTGACTGAATGTGGGCGAAGTCCTCACAGATCCATCCCTAGTTAGTAGGTTGTTGCACTTAGGATAACCCAACGTTCTCGTGGTACTACACTCGGCGGCTCGAGCTAGGGCGCGGCGTAGTATCGTCGTCAGTGAAATCCATTTGTGAGGGCTTTTATCGACACACGTTTTTGTACGGTCCGCTTTGTAAGGGCGGGTGTACGTTTTCCTCCGAAACAGTATGTCAGCCTGTGACGAAGGGGAACTGGCTTTGTAAAGGCCTTCTGTTCCACGGTATTCCTCTAACGGAATCCGCAATTATTTCGGTTCATGTCGTTTTGCCAGGTTGTAGGGCTGGCGACAGGTCGACGACGCAAGGCCTGATGTTATTGGCGTAGGTTGGATGCTCTGAGGTTCGTAAGGCGTCAGAGATTTCGTCGTCGCAGCGGTCAATTCGCCTATCAAAACTTAGCCGTGAAGACAAAGAACAGGATTCAGGTAACAGTAAGCGCTTACCGGAAATCAGCTCAGTACGCAATTGAGAAAGGCACTCGAAGTATCAGCAACGACGTCGGGTCGGTAGTATTCCAATCGGCTCGGGTCTGCTTCTCTTCAAGTTTCGTCTTCTGTTGCGCGTTTGAATTGTTCTGAACACTGAACACTGTTGCCGCACTTTGAACCAAGGGTGTGGTGAATAAAACAAACGACTGTTGACACTGGTAGTTTTATATTTTAAAGATTTTACCTTATATTTGCCGATAATATAATTGCGGAAGGCAATGCGTATACTTCGGCTGACTAAAACACACACACACACCCCCACTTCTTGCGGGGCTTCCTTTTATAGGCAATCTCCCCGACCGTAGTGGAGTGGGGGTATGGTTGGCCTTTGACGCGTACAAAACTGGTACGGGTCGTTTCGCTATCCTCTGTAGGATGGCGTTACATGATTTAAAAGGACATAAAATAATGAAAATATTACAATTACCCGATTTCCTTAATATTATATTATGCTATCCTATTGTCTAGCTTAATTAAGGATTAGTTTATTATTTTATAATTTAAATATACGTGTTATGTTAATGTTATACATTTTATAAAGTAACTTTCTTATCTTATATAGAAAAGTTTACTACTATATATCAAAATGATGCTATTAATATGGAGGTCTTATTTTCTAACTTAATTTAGTGTATTTTTTTAAGATTTGTGACCCATTTTTATGTTGTAGACTACGGAACAAATATATTCTTAATTGTGTTGTTTTCATGTCATGTCGTAATGATCTTGTTTTGCGTTGTGCACCTGGCTAATAACGGTAATTAGCGCGTCGCATCAGAAAGGCTAATTGATTCGTTATCGCGGTGGAAAGCACTTAAATATTTCAATATCGCAGTTGAATTTATTGATAATCTCTGGTTTGGTACGCGCTTAATTGAGTATGTCATTAAATTGCCGAAATATTTTATTATTTCGGCTGGAAATAGTATTTGTTTGGCGCAGCTGCACATCCCCGATTAACGGTAAATAGCTACGCATATTGAGGAATGTGAAATTGATTACTAAATTTTTATTACAATTCAGGAATGGAAAGGTTTTTATTATTTCGTTGGATTTGCAATATTTCCCGCGACAATTCCCTCCTCTGTGAATGAAGACGTTTTATTCACATGTCGGGAGCGCGAATAATTGCAATCCTCGTGGCTGGCCTCTGGTAAATTTTTCCACGGCACTTGATAGCCACAGCTCTGACTTGTCCGTCTTTGCCGGGGAAAGTTTTCGTAATTATGCCCTTCAACCAAGTGTTTCGGGGGAATTGAGGATCTACTAAGAAAGCTAATTCGCCTTCCTTTATAGGTTCAACCTCTTTGTGCCATTTTGACCGTTTGGCCAAAGTCGGTAAATACTCTTTGACAAATCGATTCCAAAAATGGTTGGCTAATATTTGGGCGATCTGCCATTGTCGTCGTAAACAAAGACTTTCAGGGTCTATTACTCCGATGTTAAGTCGACCGGAGGAGGACCCGATTAAGAAATGATTTGGAGTAAGGCTCTCCTCGTCAAGGCTGTCGAGGGACACGTGGACAAGAGGACGGCTATTGACGGAATTTTCCGCTTCTGCCATAAACGTGGCTAGAGTTTCGTCTCTCGGTATCTTTTTTTTTAACGTGGCGTATAGCGCCTTTTTAACAGATTGTATGAGGCGTTCATAAACGCCTCCCATATGAGCAGCAGTCGGGGTAATAAATTTCCAATCGATTTGTTTCATGGCGCTTCGAGTTTTTACATCCTCCCAGTCGAGGTTTTTTAAGGCTAATTTTAACTCATTATTGGCACCATGAAACCCGGTGCCATTATCAGAATATATCACGGATGGGACACCGCGCCGCGCGCTCATACGTTTTATGGCCATCATGGTCGCATCACTAGATAAAGAGTGCGTGATTTCCACGTGGATGGCTCTCGTACTCAGGCAGCAAAACAAGGCGCCATACCGCTTCTCTCTTCGTCTACCCACAGCTACTTCAATCGGACCAAAATGGTCCAGCCCCACGTTCGTAAATGGGCGAATATGATGTTCTAATCTAATAGCGGGCAAGTCCGCCATTTTTGGCGGGACAGGTTTTGCGCGTTCTAGCGCGCACCGTTGGCAGTCATGTGTGATCCGACGAATTGCACCCCGTTGGCGTAGTATCCAGTATCGTTGGCGTAATTCGTTTCCCACGAATTCGCGGCCCATGTGTCCGGCCTTTTCATGCTGATCCTGGATAATAAGCCTGGTGTACGGGTGCTTGGCATCTAGAATGGGAGGTTTTTTGACTTCTAAAGCCACACCTTCAATTGCGTTTATCCTACCCCCCACTCTTAGAATGCCTTCGTCGTCCAAGTAGGCATTTAAATGACGCAGTTTGTTAGGTTTCGTATTTTTATTTTCACTTCGGATGGAAGTTATTTCGGGCGTGAAACTGTCCCTTTGCGCTTGCTTGACCCAGTATTTTTCCGCGCGAGCAATTTCCGCTGCGGATATGTGGGTCGCATGCGCCCTCCTCTGTAGACAATTATCTATGAATCGTAACACCCATGCGGTAGTGCGTAGAAGTCGATTTATTTTTGAAAATCTGTGAATTTCTATAAGGCACTCCGGTGGGGCGCTTACGGTGATATGAACTGCGCGCTTTAGATCTTCCGAAGTTTTATAGTTTTTTATGGTATTGTTAATTTCCGGCCACTCATTTTCGTTTAGTCGTAAAAAGGATGGCCCGTCTACCCATTTTTTAATATTTTCAATATTTTGGTCGTCAATCGTATCCCGAGTCGCGAGGTCTGCTGGGTTTTCTTTTGAGGGAACCCAGCGCCATTGATCAATTTTTGTCAACTGGTCTATTTCCCCAAGGCGGTGAGCAACGAACGTTTGGTATTGACCAGGATCTGATCGTATCCATGAGAGGACAGTTTTACTGTCACTCCACAAGAATACCTCGTCAAATTTCCAGGTGTGTTGATTTTGTACTGTGTATGCTAGGCGGCTAGCTAAGGTAGCAGCCTGTAGCTCTAAACGCGGTAGTGACATGGTTTTTAACGGTGCGACTTTATTTTTTCCTGCTAAAAACGCGGTACATACATTCTTGTTGCTCGCGATGTATCGCACATAGGCAACAGCAGCATATGCTTTTTCACTCGCGTCTGCAAATATATGAAGTTGCGCGCCTACCGTTTTATTTCCCCCGAATTGATAACTACGGGGAATTTTGAAAATTTCTATACTTTTTAATTCCCTGAGCCAAGACTTCCATTTGTTGAATGCGCTTTCGCTAATGTTCTGATCCCACTCGACCTTTTCCAACCAAATATGTTGAAGCAGTATCTTCGCCTTCACGGCGAGTGGACCGAGGAACCCGAGGGGATCAAAAACACTCATAATTACCCTTAAAGTTTGTCGTTTAGTAGGTAATATTTCGCCACTTAGTAAATTTGGAGGGATTTTTCTAAAATTTGTGTCGAAAGCCAGCATGTCCGTTCTAGGATCCCATTTTAATCCTAAGATGCGTTCAAAGTTATCGTCGGAACTCGTCCATGTGACGCTGGTTTTCGACCGAAATTCCTGAGGTACTTGTTCTAGCACTTGCGGATGGCTACTAGCCCAATTAACTATTTCGAAGCCACCCTCTTTGTGTATTCGACTTACGTCGCGAATTAGTGATTTAGCGGAAGCGACGTCGTCCGAACTATCGAGATAGTCGTCAATGTAATGTTTTGATTTTATTGCGTATACGGCGTCTGGATAGTCGGTTTCAAACCTATCTGCGTTTCGGTTCTTGACATACTGGGAAGAGCATGGAGAGGACGCTGAACCGAATAAAACCACGTTCATACGATACTCTTCTGGCTTTTTTGTCAAATCTAAGTCGCGCCACAGAAAACGCTGACTGTGTGTATCTTGGGGCGTTAAGCGCACCTGCAAGAACATTTCCCGGATATCTGCCGTGAATCCTATGAGGCCCTGACGAAATTTAAAAAGGACGCCCATTAAGGTATTCAGGAGGTCGGGTCCTGATAGAAGATGGTCGTTCAGGCTGACACCATTAGATTTTGCAGCGCAGTCGAATACCAATCTTAATTTTCCTGGTTTGTTCTGGTTTTCTACCGGAAAGTGTGGTAGATACCAGAGTCTTGGACTTTTGAGTTCGATATCTGAGGAAGTTAATTTCTTGGCATAACCTTTTGTTATAAATTCTTGAATTTTGTTTTTATATGCGTCGGCTAAACTGGGATTTTTTATTAATCTATTTTCGATGGATCGTAAGCGCTTTTCCGCCATGGTACGGCTAAGTGGAAGCGTTACGTCGTCCGATTTCCACAATAACCCCGTTTGCCACCTACCGGCTATTAAAATGGTTGATGTGTCCAAAATGTGTTCAGCCCTGGCATTGGTGCTTTGCCGATGTTTACGAACGTGCGGCCCTAGTTCCTCTATTTTAAAATACTCCCGCACGATTTCATCTACCCTTTCGCTTTCAGAACTTTCGGCGACATGATAGACTTGGCCGTGCGTGGCTTGCGTTCCACCCGACGCGCCGCCGAGTGTCCATCCTAGACGCGATGATGTAGCGATAGGCCCGCTTGAGGGTCCCGCGCGAATTGTTCGGGGAATTATAAGGTTCCAATTATCGATGCCTATCAATAATTTGGGTCTATCATTCAGGTCACAAAATGGAATATTTTTTAGGTGTGGCCACTTTTGTGCCATTAGTTTCGCATTAAAATTCTGTTTTGGAAGGTCTAAATTATTTACTGTTCTTACCCCGTCTAGTGGGTAAAACGTATGCGAATTTACTGCACGAATTTCAATGTTTACTAATTTCGTGACCCCTTTCTGCATGGTCATCCCTGAGGCCCCTATGAGGTTAAGAGGGCTTTTCGGGCCATCGGCACCGATTTTATTAGCCACCTCTTCTTCTAGTAACGTGACCGTTGACCCTTCGTCGCAGAGTGCTAATACAGTATAGCATCCGCCGGGTCCACGAAGTTCAACCTTTGCTACGCGTAATAGCATTTCGGCTGTTTCGTTCCAGGTGTTTGTGACAGTGCTTGTTGCAACTGTCTCCTGATCCGAGTTGGTTGAACTTCCCGCAGAAGGCACGCGATTGTAATTTCTATTTTGGGAAGAATGTAGTAACACGTGATGTGGATATTGACAGCCGTCTTTCCCACATTTCCCCTTTTTACGGCAGTCTTTGAGAATATGTCCCTTCTTAAGGCACTTTAAACATACCTTGTTTGCCTTTGCCCAATCCCACCTCTCACTAACATTTAACGCTAAGAAAAACCGACACTCGGGTGTGGTGTGATTTGTTTTATGACATTTAACACATTCGGGTGTCTTATTTTCGGACGTAGTGTGGGCATATTTTTTAACGGATTTATTTTGAATTTGTTGGTTGGCAACATTTTTTGTAGGCGGCGAGTCCTCTTGCGCCGCCGCATCTATTATCGATTCCAACCAGTTCCCGAAATCTGCGAGAGTGGGATGGTCACCGTGACCAACAGAATACCACTGCAGCCTTAAATGCTGCGGTAATTTATGAATAAGCTCTTTTAGAAGCGGCGGATTAATCAAATAAGCGGGATGTCCCATATTTTTAAGAGAGTGAATGACATTACAAACTACAGTTCCGTATTCTACCAACTTGAAAAGTGGGTCACTTACCGTTATCGCTGCGCTCTGCGTGCTTCCGACATTAATTCATCGATGCGCGATCCCGTGCGTCCGAAGCGGCGCTCCAAGGTGCGCCTGATGTCAGGCACGTTGCGGGGGTCCAACAACATGGCTCGGACCGCCTCGCGCGCTGTTCCCTGTAGACTCTGCTGTAGTCGCACTAGGTTGTCGGCATCGGTGAAACCGCAAGTAGACGTTCCCTGGTCGAAAAGGGCAGCGAATATTGGCCATTCGCGGCTATCTCCTGCGAACTTCGGAAGATCCTTTAACAAATTGGCGCGTGCTTGATACAAATGCATCATTGGCGGGAACACTTCACTTTGCACGTTTACACTTTTAAACGGCACTCCAATGTTATTTTCTGGATTCTGTGTCGAGGCCGCTGGCTCCGTGAGATGGGTCGCTTCCTGATGCGTCTTGATCCATGTCGTGGTGCGACGTTCTGACGATCTCGAGGTCGTTCCCCGGATTTGCGGCACTATCACGCTCCCAGCGTTGCTGCTCGTGTAATCGTCGTCGTCGTCGAATTCTCCCTCCACTTCCGCTTCTATATAGAGTTTTTGGAGAGCTAATTTCTTTTCTAGCGCGTCTTCAGCGGCGTCGGCGGCGGCGGCGGCTTCAGCGGCGTCGGCGGCGGCGGCGGCTTTGGCGGCGTCGGCGGCGGCGGCGGCTTTGGCGGCGTCGGCGGCGGCGGCGGCTTTGGCCGCTTTGGCTTTAGCGGCGGCGGCGGCGGTCTTGAGACGTGCGCGTTCGTCGGCGGCTTGCATCTCCGCTTCTAGTTGTCGCCTCGCAATCATCGTTGAGGCGGATCTCGAAGATCTGCGGCTGCTGATGGATGTTGCTCTCGACGGCGGTCGTTCCTCGACGAGCAGTTGAGTCGTCTTCTCAGGCTGTTGTACGGTTTGACTCGATTCTCCTGAATCTGACGACTTCTCCTCGGTTGGTAGCGGTCTCGTCCTATCGTGAGATACAGCGCGTCGGTCGTGTGAGTCGGCGCTCTTGTCTGTTCTCCGGACGGCCGTTTTATCCGCTATTCGTTGACTTCTGCGCGATGGCGTTTCCTTCGCGCTTTTTGTGGACATTTTAGTTGGTCGTGATCGAAAGGCTCACAAGCGACAAAGCGAAATTCGTGTACGATTGCCGGACCGTAGCTCTCGACACGGCTCCCTGGATAAACGATTTTTAGTACTCGTTTTGATCCGTTTTTTAATGACCAGCGTCTTTATAGTCGTGGTTTAATCCGGCTCGAAGGACCAACGATTTGACAGTGTGAGGGCTTTTATCGACACACGTTTTTGTACGGTCCGCTTTGTAAGGGCGGGTGTACGTTTTCCTCCGAAACAGTATGTCAGCCTGTGACGAAGGGGAACTGGCTTTGTAAAGGCCTTCTGTTCCACGGTATTCCTCTAACGGAATCCGCAATTATTTCGGTTCATGTCGTTTTGCCAGGTTGTAGGGCTGGCGACAGGTCGACGACGCAAGGCCTGATGTTATTGGCGTAGGTTGGATGCTCTGAGGTTCGTAAGGCGTCAGAGATTTCGTCGTCGCAGCGGTCAATTCGCCTATCAAAACTTAGCCGTGAAGACAAAGAACAGGATTCAGGTAACAGTAAGCGCTTACCGGAAATCAGCTCAGTACGCAATTGAGAAAGGCACTCGAAGTATCAGCAACGACGTCGGGTCGGTAGTATTCCAATCGGCTCGGGTCTGCTTCTCTTCAAGTTTCGTCTTCTGTTGCGCGTTTGAATTGTTCTGAATACTGAACACTGTTGCCGCACTTTGAACCAAGGGTGTGGTGAATAAAACAAACGACTGTTGACACTGGTAGTTTTATATTTTAAAGATTTTACCTTATATTTGCCGATAATATAATTGCGGAAGGCAATGCGTATACTTCGGCTGACTAAAACACACACACACACCCCCACTTCTTGCGGGGCTTCCTTTTATAGGCAATCTCCCCGACCGTAGTGGAGTGGGGGTATGGTTGGCCTTTGACGCGTACAAAACTGGTACGGGTCGTTTCGCTATCCTCTGTAGGATGGCGTTACATGATTTAAAAGGACATAAAATAATGAAAATATTACAATTACCCGATTTCCTTAATATTATATTATGCTATCCTATTGTCTAGCTTAATTAAGGATTAGTTTATTATTTTATAATTTAAATATACATGTTATGTTAATGTTATACATTTTATAAAGTAACTTTCTTATCTTATATAGAAAAGTTTACTACTATATATCAAAATGATGCTATTAATATGGAGGTCTTATTTTCTAACTTAATTTAGTGTATTTTTTTAAGATTTGTGACCCATTTTTATGTTGGAGACTACGGAACAAATATATTCTTAATTGTGTTGTTTTCATGTCATGTCGTAATGATCTTGTTTTGCGTTGTGCACCTGGCTAATAACGGTAATTAGCGCGTCGCATCAGAAAAGCTAATTGATTCGTTATCGCGGTGGAAAGCACTTAAATATTTCAATATCGCAGTTGAATTTATTGATAATCTCTGGTTTGGTACGCGCTTAATTGAGTATGTCATTAAATTGCCGAAATATTTTATTATTTCGGCTGGAAATAGTATTTGTTTGGCGCAGCTGCACATCCCCGATTAACGGTAAATAGCTACGCATATTGAGGAATGTGAAATTGATTACTAAATTTTTATTACAATTCAGGAATGGAAAGGTTTTTATTATTTCGTTGGATTTGCAATATTTCCCGCGACACCATTATGTTATCTGGTTGAAGATTTATTGACGACTGTGGAGTGGATGAGGCGCTCATACATCCAGTTTTTTCAATGATGTAAATTCGAAATCTGACTCACAATTCCTACGCAGTGGCAACAAACTGCGGCGGGAAAGTATGAATTGATATTTTTTGCGGCGCAAATAAAATATTATATTGTGTGTGACGTAGTCTCGACACTACATTATTGTCGAGTGCTATAGGCTATATTTTATAGTGAAAAATATTGTATTTTAATACAATAAGTTGGAGAAAAATGTGCTGGTAAGTTGCTTTATCGGCGTGCGCTGACGAAACGGTGTGATATATGTGAAAATAATGTATGAGAACAACGTCGGCCTTAAAGATATCTATTAAAAAGTCGATAACAGCAAACATCCGTCTTTATATTTTAGCTACAATAACTGCCTTATGCCTTTAAAAATAAAGAAAGAGAAATAGGCAATGTTTAGTTTAAGATATTAGCCATAAAATATGAATCCCTATTAAAATAAATTATTCCATTACGAGTGTCCAATAAAGATAAAATTAGCCATATACGTAAGTTTTTAGGTGGTATAGTTTTAAAAATATCATGAAATTAGTAACGCGTGCAAGCACCTCGAAATATCTAGCGGCGCCGAATGGCTGGGCGGCTGTCTTAGCAAGGTCAGCGTTTAGCGGAAGGCGGCGCGGCGGGTGGGGAGGGACAAGATGCGTACCTAAGTCTGCGAGATAGGTAGTGCGCATATGAGAGTTACTTCTGAAGTGATTGCACTATATACCTATAGGTAGGGATTTAAAAGGCAAATAAACGCCACCCAATTTAAATTAACCACTCTATTCGAAACTATACGTAAAGAGAAGCCGCGGTCAATAGCTGGTTGTTTAATACGGAGAGGGATTTTATATATGATTACATAAAAAATATAAAACTATAACTTACACGGCCTGGTAGCATAGTGGTTAGCCGCCTGATCTTACATTGTAAGGGGCTCCCTAGACGATCAAGCATGCTTGACAAGCATCGTAAACCGCAGGAAATATGCAAATATTTTTTTTTAATCTTTACCAAAAATGCTTTATTTTGTAGACAGGGAGTCACGTTAATTAGACGTAATTAATTGATGAATGGCGTGACTACCTGGTATAAAACTACAAAATTAGGCAATTTTGGTAAATATTACAAAAAATATTTACGTATTTCCTGCGGTTTACGATCCCCTCCCAGCCCGGAAAGTCGTAAAGTCGAAAAGCTGAAAAGTAGAAAAGTCGGAAAAGTCTGTAAAGTCGAAAAAGTTGAAGTCGATTTCGATTTCGATTTTCGAGGGTGGCGCTAGGTTGGGGGTAGGGGGTTGTGGTTGTGGGTCAGTCGAAAATGTCGAAAAAATCAACAACGTCAAAAAAATCAAATAAGTCGAAAAGGTAAAAAAAGTCGTATAAGTCGAAAAAAATAAAAAAAGACGAAAAAGCAAAAAAAGTCATAAAGTCAAAAAAGACGAAAATGTCGAAAAAGTCGGAATAGTCGAGAAAGTCGAAAAAGTAAAAGTCGACAAAATCTAAAAAGTCAAAAAAGTCGAACAAGTCAAAATGTCATGGCTGATGTACCCTGGGTTGGCTCCCGACGAGGGAACTCCTCAATGGCCTGCAGCAGAGAGACACAAAAGTTTGTGTATGCATTCAATTATGATAGCAACTTCCAAGTTTCACCATGACATGGCTGACGAGGGACCCCGGTCAACAGCAGACAACAAAATTCGAAAAGTCGAAAAAGTCGAAAAAGTCGAAAATGTCGGAAAAGTCGGAAAAGTCTGAAAAGTCGAAAAAGTCGGAAAAGTCGATAAAGTCGAAGTTGAAGTCAATTTCGATTTTCGAGGGTTAAAGGGTGGCGCTAGGTAGGGGGTAGGGGGTTGTAGTAAAATTTATGATATTAATATTCAGATTAATAAGTTCCTGGCTACTTGTCAGGAAAGTGTTGGGGTGACACAACCGATATTTTACATAGGTCAGGGTCGAGGGGTTTATTATTAAACGGCACAATATTTCTCTTCTTTTTAATATTTGAGGATATATCTACTCATTTTTTATATTACATCATGGATTAAGCGCTGTAGCTATTCCATACTTATTCAAAAAAACCTACATTAAATTGATAACACGTAAAATGTCATAGACAAAAATCCTGTAGCTAACAACTGATAACTTGATGTGCCAAAAACTGTTTCCAGTAATCCTATTTAATTACCACCTAATTAGGTTATAGCCTGTTCTAAGGTGGACATTTAAATTGTTTTAAATATATGTATGCACCTAAATTAAAACTAATAATAGGAATAAAGGTAATAAAATTAAAGAATGTATAAACTAATATCACCAAAGTGTACTGTATTATCGGCGTACCTGATATTATTCAGGTACTCTCTATTCACTTGGATACCGGCATCCTGAGCGTGTGTCATCTGTAAAAAATTGTTTGCAATATTAAAAACATAAATATGACAGTAAACATTCTTGTCTTATTTCCCGTAGAATCCGAATATCGTTATGTGGAATCATTATGGAGTTTAACATATTCCCCTTAATCAATACGGTGCTTCACAAATATCATATAGGGCCAAGACGGCGAGGAAATGGCTTCGAGAAGCAGAAGGACATGGTGGTTTAAAACATGACATATTAAATGACATGGAATTTGAACGAGAATCTGGAAGTCCGTAGTAGACTTCGTTGTCTGGTAGAATCCAAAGCTGCCATCGTTGATATCATCTCTTCCATAGGTATGTTAGTAATTGGTCGTTATTTTTTCTCATACCGAAAATTCGATATTCGCTGATATATTCGATATTATTACCAGTATTAATATCGCCCGAATAAGCCACTTCTCCTGAATTTAGGTATTCAGCTACTTCCTTAGAAAGCCCATTCAGTACTATCTCCATTATGTACATCAGATCTTGGAAAAAAATCCTGGCAAAAGCGCCTTGTAGTATATTAACAATAATACGCTCTATCCTTTTCTTTTCTTTCTTATAACTTTATTTTTGTCTTTATTTTAGTTTTAAGTCTAGGTACTCTATTTGTCGCAATCTATTTAACGAAATGTTATGTTCCATTTAATGCTGATTCATAATGGAATTGCGATTTGTTGTTTTTTGATTACCAAATTTTAAGGTAATTTAGTTTTATGAGCATTTTCTTAAACTGTGACACCATTGATTGTAACATTAGAGCCCTGTCCACCCTAAAATAGGCTGGTCCCAGCAGGGTGACAGAATCAAATAAGCATAAGGTTAAGGATTTGCTATTCGGTTTCTGTTAGTTTTATAAGCAAAATTAATGTTTCTATAGTAATTAATTCTTGAATAAATAAATAAGACAGGATCTGGGTCCACAGCCGGCAGCATGATCCCAAACCTCAACATCACATGACAGCACTGCGTGCACGTATGCAAAATAGGTCATGCGCTTGAACACGCACATTAATATGCTTGCCATTAAGATATAACCTGGAGTTTAGCTTTAGAAATGTAAGTACTGCATGCCATAATTTCAAAGTACACTAACGTCGGTTATAATATCCAGTTTTTGGCATACCTGTCATACCTAGAACTTATTGCCCAAATTTGGCATACCTAGAACTTACTTGCCCACACCTAATCCAAGAATCAAGTGAAAGTTATTGTTTCACTAGATTATAATAAATTATATAACTACCCCACTCTAATTAATTATTTATTGCTAATATTTCTAATGATATATCCTAATTTTAAACAATATCCTTTCTAGATATAGATGACAGTAAACTCATCGTTCATTGTGCGATTTGTTTATTAAAAATATATACATATAGCAAAGTATGGTAAAGCTCCTTTTCCAATCAATGTAGGTATGTTCCTAACAACGTACGAGACTCTTGCCGCGCGAGTCAATCTCGCGCTTTACCAGTAATATTAGCTATATAGAGGTCGAGCGAGTAATGAAAATTTCTAGTTAGCTCAGCAGGCAACATTATTCCGCCCGAAATACTCCAAAAATGCTACAGCCGCGACTGGCAGGTAATTGCGTTTATGCCTTTGTTTTTCAGCGACGCCTGCGGCTTCTCATAGCCAAAGCAGGCAACCAAACGAGGTTTCATTACGCAACTGTCCATTTAAAATTACGGTAGAGGTACAGCCTCAAACCATATCCTGTGCCATAAAGCGTGAAACTACTGTGCTGCAGATAATTTATACAGTAAAATGTGATGTAAACCATACAGATTAAAAACTTTATGCGATGTATAGAAAATAGCATCTCCCTGCGTCCGTCAAGGCAAAGTATAGGGAGAAATCCATGGATTTTAAGTGTTTTGACTCAAAACCTTTCCTGGTATGATCATACTAATCGCAATAGAGATAAAAAATAAAAAACTTTCGTTATCAGAATTGAAAAGTTGATGAACACTTCTCGAAATTTACTTTTTTTTTACTAAAATCGTAATAAAAATACTCAATTGATTTTCTTGCAGAGTTTTTTTAATGCATTTTTTTCTGAATTTTACTGAAAAACTAATGAATTGTGTCAGATTTCTAGTCTCTTTATAGAATTCATAAATTTATTGATTATTTAATTGACACTCAGTTATGCTATTTTTAAAATCGGATTATGAAATCCATTATAATGATTTAATCTCGTTTTTTAACCATATTTAACTGGGTATTTCTCGTAACATATAGGAGACTATTAAATACAATATTGGTCATATAAAATTTTCGACCTTCATCTGACATTTTTTATATCTATTGTACTTACAACATTATACTTTTTATTTTGATTATATAATGTGGTGTTTATGGTGGTATCCCTTTTCTAAGATACCTCCTTTTAGCACATGTTCTCCTGATACCTCTTGCTTAGAAGACATACCAATATATTGCAACCGATATAATTTTTTATTTATCAATTTATCCAGTTTTTAATTGGTTTTATATAGCTTAACGCTCCGCATATTTCAAACCTTGCGACTAATTTTTCAACTATTACCAGATTCACACACGTATTCAGTATCCATGACAATGCAATATGATAATTTTAATCTTTGACCCTCAAATCCTGAGGCTACTAAAGTACTGATTGCGTAAAATCTGCTTGTTCAAATTAGTATTGTGGGTCTCCAGCTGAGACCGTCATTGAACTTCAGTTTCCAGATAATTATTAAAATAAATAAAATTCTATTAAATTAAAATAAAGAAATAAAAAATAAATAACAAAAATTTATGTCAAAAAATATCTATTAAATTAAATTAAAAGAGTTCCAAATAAAGAACGAAATAATCATGGCTCACCAAACCCCCCAACTCTGGGGCTGAACAGATTAAAATTGAACGGTTTTACTGAAGTATTTTAACTTAATAAAGTTTTTTGTTGAACGGTTTTATTGTCGAATTCGATAATGTACTAAAAGTGGAAAATTGTTATGGGGATTTGATCAGACTTTTTAGTATAAAAAAAATCGTGGGGCGAAATAAGAAAAAAAAAATATTAAGTAGATATGATCTAATATAATTTCCAAGCACCGACAAATTAAAGTGATCTGCTAAATACGACCAACGATTTTATTACAGTCTGATCAAGGCCCCATAGTAATTTTTCGCTTTTAGGATATTTATAATTTTACAATATAACTGTTTAACCCAAAAAAAACTTATATTTTTATAATAAAATACATTGAACGACAGGTATTACACTTATTTAGCGATATATAAATTATTTTTATTTTTATTTAACAAAATATATACGAATTCTTCAATCACACGGATTCTCTATCACTCCTAATTAGACCTCGCCTGTTCCAAGGCGGACACCAATTTTATAGCATTTTAAATGAAATTTAAGATAACAATGTTTTCTATTGGTTTCAAACAAAATAATCAAAAAATAAATATATAGAAATAGATACAGCGTAAAATGAATAAAATAATCACGTTGAAAAATGTAAATATCCATAAAAATATCCGCATACAATTTTAATTTTATTCTATCAGGTTTATTTTAGGACAAATTTTCTGAACAAATTCAACTTTAATCGGAATAAATTGTTCAAAATCAAAACGCTGCAAAGGGTCTCAAATTGTCGCCTGAGTGCTACAAGCGGGACAAAAATGCCAGTGAATTTCTCAAGGCGAATTCTCGCTGTTAACGAGGCAATGAAGTGCCTCAAGTGCTGCTGTGTAAGGGTCTTATGGCGTCGTTGTCTTTATGCCAATGTTTAAATTCCACCGTAAAGGGAAAGCGTAAAGGGACCTGCTTTGAGGGCACCGAAGAGAGGGGAGGGAAGAAAATCATCGGTCAAGCACTGCCCTGAACGCCCTTAGAATTAATTGTAGGCTTAGGACAAGCGTTGCAAACCGTCTCCCAGGATAAGATTTTATTGTAAGGCAGGTATTACTCTACTGGGGGTTGTCTATGAGAAACGATACTATTATTATTCGGTCAGAAGGTCAATAAACTCTTGATTTAATAAATGTTGCTTTTTTTAATTTGCTCAAGGTCACATAATTATTTTATAGTGTTGATCTCGTTAAGTGGTGAAATTTCTTTTTCATTTAATTTAATAGTTGCATGATCTTGTCGTGAATTTTATGAATATTATTATTATATTTAAATGCTACTATGTCCATGTTAAAACAAGAGAGTCATTATAGATAATATAGTTATAACTTGAAAAATTCCAATTATGGTGTTTCTTTATAAAAATTATCGCCATTTCTCAATTTACACACCCAAAAGGAGTTGTAACTGTTACTTTACTAGTGCCATTGACAAATTAGTGAAATAACAGTTTAAACTCTTTTTGGAGTGTAAATTGAGAAATGGCGGTATTTTTTATAAAGGAACACCCTAACTGGAAATTTTCAAGTTATTACTGTATTTGATCGGAGGTGCGATTATATCGGCAGCAACCAGATACTTGAAAGCAACACGAAAGATTAGGAGACAGATATATTATGCGTGAAATAACTCACTGAAACATATAACGACATAACGATGGAACAATGAGATTAACTAGCAAAATATTTAAAAAAATGTCTTCAAGAAAGCTACTGAAATTAGTGTAACGTCCCTAACCGCGTTGAAACAATGGTTTCCGTCCAATCACCGAAGTTGAGAGAGTCGAGCGTGGTCAGTACTTGGATGGTTGACCGCCTAAGTACTGCTGCGTGGGTAAATATTGTGGCGACAATATTGTGGGCCGTTACTGTAAGGGGTATAAAATAATAAAACATATGTATAATCTGGAAGAAAGTGGATCAGAAGATTACGATATTCAACAAAATAGCACAGGAAACTAAGAAAAGAAGAAAGGTTCGGGGCTCTCCCTCAGTCTCAGGTCGTTCTTCTTCTTTTTCTTAACTTGTTCTTAACTTATCCATATTTCCATTATTGGCAGGTTTTTTAATGCGGGTCGATTATTATCATATCCCCATTATTCATATCCAGATCAGGTGTTCTTATCCTACACCTATATAATGTGCTCCCTGGTATATCGGTGGACCGAGTCAGGATGTCTCTCGGTTGGGGCGGTATGAACTAATCTAATCTATCAACATCATAATATATAATAAATAATAATAGACTTTTAAATATAGGCGTAATACCATCATCTAATATTGTATTATTTGTAAATTCAACGAATATAATTTATGAAAACGTACATAAGATCCTAAAGTTTCAATACTTTGAAACGTTATCCATCAAAGTGTTCGTTTTGGGTTTCGATCTTCTGAAGGCTTTTAATATAATACGGAAATCCCTCAGCGCCTAAGTCGGAACTCTTCTAGTGAAAGCCTGGTTTTATCGATCATTGACTATGGCGACTGTATGGGCCGTGCCTATATAAGAAGAATCTCCCGTATGCTTTTGCATACGCGAGATTCTTCTTATATAGACATTTTTGTCTATGCGCTGTTTGTTTTAACATTCCGTCTTCCATGCTGAATATGAGGTAACAGAGGAAAGTTCATCAAACTACCCTCATAATAAAGTTATACACTGAGTAATATATAACGCTGTAATTCACGGAAATAAGCATGTTTCAAAAGGGATTACGTATATAACATGTACTGTAGTCCGTACGTATGTATCAAAATGACGCGTAACGGTGAAGTTACCATGTCACAGGCATAGCAACTACACTTCGCATTCATTACGGCGCACAACGAGATCTTGCTTTTACCATGACAGCATGTTATTTCATACGTAAGGTTATAGTCAATTACAAGAATCATGTTGAAGCTTTATTATACCGTTATTTTCGTGTTACATGTACGGAGTATGGTGAAACATATAATCGAGTAATGGAGTTTCAACAAAACTTCTTGCAATTCAACAATTTTACGATTGAAATATCATTATTCTGTATAAAACCGTAATAACAAATTCCAATATTTTTCTCAATGTACATCCACATAATCTTCAAGTATTTTGAACTGCCATCCTATATTAAAGCAACGGCATTTGCCAATTTAATTAGTTTGCAATTATCATTAATTTTCACTCAAATTCAATTGTATTGAAGGGATTTTATTTTGCAAAAGGACGAGCAAGATTTTTTGAGATGGATGGATAAAGGGTGATCGTTCACCGGTGACAAAGGGACTTTTATTTAACCTACATAGCACAACTAGAGTTGTCAACTACAAAGAGCGAACCCGTCACCTCAGGAAGTTTTAACGATTAGTCATTCTATCTCCCTGAAGTGAGCGCAGAAGACCTGGACAAAAACAGTCCACCGACAAGCTCCGCCACATGTCGGTAAGAAACCAGCGCCTTAACCGCGAGATAGCCAGGAGTGTTACCCAGCGGTATTACACTCACGCCCTTACTTCTAATTGCGACCAGATTACTCCAGTTTCTCGATTGGTTAAGAGTTCGAGGTCGCTTGCGCGGTCCTCTCCCTTACGAAGCGGTGAAACGGTGTATACCGAATCTATCGCGGACCACGGCATCCTTTGCCCGGCTGTTCACCCAGGATCGGGTAGTCGATGGGCGTTTCAAGAGCAGTCGCCGTAAGGTCCGCAACCACCCCCGCTCTATAGGAAACAGTATACTGCTTCCAGACTCCCCCGACTGTTAGTCAGAGTGCACAGTCGATTGGCTTACGCCGCACGGTGCGCAGACCGTCCAGGAGCGCCAGAAGGTTGATTCCTAGGGGAAACTAGCCCTAAGGCCAGAGTCCTGCCCGGGCTCGGACTTCATGCGGGAAGGCCGCCGGATGGGTGTTGACCCGTGAGTGTGACCAACCCTGAACAGAATGGGTCTTCGTGGCCAACTCAGCAAGGGCCCATTAGCTCCCGTCGAACATATCACAGTCAAAAGTTGTGCACATCTATATGTACATACGAGTACATCTCGTTTAAACATAAGCCTCTTCCAATACAACTCCGGAAATCCATCGCTGCCATGTGGGTAGCTTATATTATTTTTATTTCTACAACAAAAACACCACGCTCTAAGTCTAAACGAATTCTATCTATAGATTAAAAAATAGTTTTTGAAATTTTTCTTCAATTTTTGAAGAGCGTTGTCACAAAAATGGATATTGATAACAAGCATTTAATATGTCTGATATTAAATTACTTCCTTATCAGTGGCGGAAGTTTGATGACCGCGCGTGTACCAAACTACTCAATGAGGTTATCGCATGTTCATTGTAACTATCAAGTAAATAAAATAAACTTACGTTTTCGTCAGTTTAATTCATAACAACATAATGTGACAATATTTAAAATAGAACTGTGAATACGAGTATAGATGCATTAACACTAATAAGAATGGGAAAGCAGGGTTGAATGAAATATTATTACATTTCTAAATAATCTTTATTCTTGTGGCTAATATTCATAGTTATGTATTGTGACAGGCACTATATCGTCCTGTAATGTTCATCATTGTTGTGAAGAATTTACAAGATTTTGAGTTTCACTCTTCCGAATTTGTTGATAAACGTTTTAAAATCAGATTTATGGTCCTCTCTTTTAAGTAAAAGATGTAATTCCAGTACACCAGAGAGTCAGAAAGAGCGATTCATTTGTCGTTCACTATTAAGTCGGCTTTCCTCACAATTTTATCTGCGTTGAATTATTGCCTGCGAATTCGCAGAGGCTGGGCGGATTCCTACGGCATTCCGTTCACGTCCCTTCACACGTTTGCCGAATGCCAGGCAATGCGACGTCACTCAAGCCCCGCTCTGACCAATTAACCCCAACGGCCAGGGAGTGGGGGGGACGCGTAGATGAACCGGGGATCCCCTGGACATGACTTTACTTATTGAATTTCTATGCACGTTTCAAATAATCAAGCTAAACAAAACAAAGTGGTTCCAGTCGCCTGAGAACGTCTCAATCAGGCAGACAACTTGGTCGCCAGGTATTGACCCAAAAAAGTGAGAGCTGCCATATTATCAACATCTACAGAATGACCAAATTGATGCAAGTTTCAAGAAGAAGTCTACAAGAACTTCCGCAATAATATCAAATATTCGACTTACATAATACTTTTTATTTATTTATTTATTTATTTTTAATTTTATTTCTGGAAACATACAGCGCATACAATTGACATACGTGTGCATAAACATATTGTAGAAAAAAAAAAAACATTACGCCGATAATCGTTTCCTACGAAGGTAACAGATTTTCGCATATTACACATTTGGATTTCAGCACTTAAAAATTAATTGTAAAATAAACTAAGTTGATATTAAATATAAAATTAATATAGAAAACCGCTGGGAGAGGTAGGGAATTGGAAGTGATTAGGAAGAAGGAGTTAGACGATGGTATGTGTATATGTATATAGATATAAATAAACATAGGTCGTATAGTGGATATATAGATACAGATATTTATTGATGTTTATAGATATTTATAGATATATAATAAATATTTATAGATATTTAGAAATATTTGTAGTAGCTACTAATATGTTGCATGAAAAGTATATAACTAAGAACAATAGGTATTAACAAGTCGGTTGGTTGAGGTTGAAAATGACGATGGTGGAGAAACGAGAGTCGTACGTGCACATCAGCCTATAAGCGATGGAATTTTTCCCGTAGTTGCTATTGGCACGAGAGACCTCAAAAGTGCGTGAATTGCGAATTAATCGCGATTAATACGATTAAAATATGACTGTACCATTTAAATCCGTATTTTTATACCACTTAAAGCGATATTTATCGAACCAAATTATCACGTCGCGTGTGTGACGTGACTAAAATATTTACTTAAAGCGCCGATAACTCCTTACAAGATTTATGTGACGAAGATTGTAGGGGCGCGAATGAGCCGAATAATTCAATTTATTATTTTGTATGAGCAACGTAGCAAGTCAATAAGTTCTATATATATATATATATATATATATATATATATATATATATATATATATATATATATATATATA
Organism: Micropterix aruncella; assembly: GCA_944548615.1. Lineage (NCBI taxonomy): Eukaryota > Metazoa > Arthropoda > Insecta > Lepidoptera > Micropterigidae > Micropterix > Micropterix aruncella. The sequence continues at coordinate 22,752,960 of OX155953.1, read as the reverse complement.
TATATATATATATATATATATATATATATATATATATATATATATATATATATATATATATATATATATATATATATATATATATATATATATATATATATATATATATATTCTATCTACGAGTAGGTTGGGTATAAAGCTCGTTGGTAATTTTAATAATGTCGGTAAGGATTTTAATAAGGGTCTTTAATCATTACAAATCGTATGCGTCTTGTAACCGCTTGGAAGACGTGGGAGGTATTTAGACCATGGGAGACCATGCTATATAGAAGTAATCGTAAAACATAACACCTACCTTAATATACCAACATAAAACTTGAATATTGACATTATAATACCTAACCTTATATCAGTTACATCTAACCTAAAATATCTAACACCTAAATTTAAAATGAATATTGAGGTTTTAGCTGAGGGCCTATTGTTGAAAAATTAAGCATGATAAAATTACCTATGGCCCATGTAAATCAAACGGACCATAGACAAATAAGGCATGCTAAATTCATTCAATGGCATGCTATTTCCTTGGTGAGATTTTTTTTAGAAAGTTTAATATTCTATACGATTCAATATCCTAACAATAATTTTATTCTCTGAATCCGGTTCAGCGATTAGCTAGTTTCGAGAAAATCTGTTTTTTTCTATTTTACCTTCCCATCACAAGGGTAAGTATTGTGAACGCGCTAAAAAATCGAGATGAAGACGGAAATATCCATTTTGAAAACCCCTGATACGATTAGGACCACTTCCGGACTGAAGTTTGTCTGTGAGTCTGTGTGTCTGTGTGTCTGCGAGGGTGTGTATACCTATGTGTATTTTTCTACGATGAGCTTCATCCGATTGAGCTGAAATTTGATATGCAGGCATCATTCGGTCATGGCAAGAGTTCAAAAGACTGTAGTTGAACAGAGGGCGCGCTAGTCTTATTTCAACCACGAAATGTATAAACAGAAGCCTTTTTGGACCGAAATCACGTTGTGAAACTTTTGTTGGAATATCTCGTATGCAAGCGACACAAAAAAAATATACCGCCGTATTAGGGAAATATTAGATTATTTTTATAAAACTACCATTTTAATACTACAAAAGACTAAAATATGCTACTTCTGCTGTCATAGTCATTTGACACAATCACTATCGGATGTGATGGTATGGGGGTGAGAGTGGGGGAGTTAGCGAGGCGGAGAGGGGGGGGAGGGAGTCCGATTGCCGGGAAAGTCTTGGGGTGACACAACCGATTTTTTAATTTCACACGAGCTAATCAGTAGTGACAAAGTTCGTCCGAGTCGGGTTGGATCGTTTATTTCGCGTTATCATCCAAATTATAGGACACTCTTGATCATCTGTTTCATCATTTATATCACATGGCACAACGTGCCAGCCTTCGGGAAGGAAGCCAATAAGTCGGAACAGGGTTGAGGGCGGCAAGGTAGAGTTAGGGAGCAGGGAGTAGGGAGCGAGGGGTTGACGTCTTTAGCAATCGGTTCACGTCGCGAACGGGGCTCAACCGACCAATGATTGATGGCTAGCGCCAGGCGGAGGCACCCGGAAGGATAATTGTTTGAAAAAAAACGGAAAAACCATTTCTCGTCATTCGTTGGTTAAACCGATGTGTTATTAAAAGATACCGATGAGGACTCGTTAAATATTAAAAATAATTATTTGTTTTTGTTTTTGTCATTATATTTATGGTATAAAACACAATACAATTCAACACTCAAATGAAAGAGAGAGGGAGAGAGAGGAAGAGAGCAAAGCCATTTCTTGTCATTCGAGGGTTAAGTTCATGTCATATTAAAATATACAGATAAAGACACTTTTAATATTATATTTTTTTTTGCTTCTGTCGTTATAGCCATGTATGTTTTAAAACACATTACAATGCCATACACAAACAAAAGAGGGAGGAAGACAGAGAAAAAGAGAAAAAAAGCTATTTATTGTCATTCGAGGGTTAAGCCCATGTGGTATTAAAAGGTCACAGATAAAGACACGTTACCTCTTTAATATATGTTCGTTTTTTTTTGTTTCCGTCGTTATAGCCATGGTGTAAGCAACAATTTCATAGAGTTCTTAGCCTTATATGTCTAATATTGAAAGCATGAATGTATGCATTCATCTTGAAACATCTTAACCCGTTGAGTATGATACGACCAAATCTGGTTCTGAAACAATTATCCGTTGAGTATGATACGACCAGATCTGGTTCCGCGTTTTTTTTCACTTCTTTGACATTCTCATATTTATTCATAATTATCTAATTGTTTTACAAAATGATATTTCAATATTCTATATTCGAAATTTCAATGCAATCATTGTGCAGTTGTTCTTTTTATGATTGGTGTAGTAGTTTCGTAGTTATAGTACTTTAAGTCGATGTCGCCGAAAATCCTGCAAAAGAGACAGATGCATCCATGAAAATACCCATTTACTCCAAGGGTTAACTGACTTAAAATTAAAATTTAACATTTGACAGGCTGTGCCAATAAAGATGATAAAATATAGGCGGTGTCTCGGGTGCCGGCGCCGGCTCACGAAAAAAAAGTCACGTAATCCGGCAGTAGGTGTAAGTAGGTGGATGAACCGGTAAAGCCCCACTATCAATTGTTTCATTATAAGTGTTCAATATTCTCGTACCTCTGTGAATCAAATACATATTACATTACATTGCACAGTGTTTATCGCATCATAGATCCCACGGCAGCATTAATTACCAACTAATTTGATCGATCTAATGTTATTTACTAATTCATCCGATAGCAATAATTGTTTTTATGCGACCTGCATTACCAAAGTACATAATTCCGACGGTCACGATACTCTCTATTTAAAGCTCAGTATATCATCGATTCCCTAGATAGAGTAACAGCCGCCGGCATCCAAAATAAACCCTCGTTATAGATAAAATCAGATCTGGGCACTAAACTGTTTATCCGTTACTCGTTTATTAACGAAGATACATTTTTCGTTAACGATTTAACTTTTAAGTTAACCTTGAAAATCCTTATCCTTACTTTCTTCACATTTCTTATGTTACTTACTATCGTTACGTTTCCGCCGATAATAACAATATGTGGAGATGTCACTGGCAAATAATATATACTAATATTGTGTGTAAGTTTATAAGTTTGTATGTAAGGGGAAATCTCCAAAACTATTTATCCGATTTCAAAAATTCTTTTACTAATAGAAAGCTAAATTATCGACTAGTGATATAGGCAATATTTTATTGTGATAAATATTAGTTTTCAATACGAAATCACGTTATTTATAAATCGAGTCGGAGAAAATGTGCTGGTGATGTGCTTTATCGACGTGCGCTGACGAAACGGTTTAGTATTTTTGAAAACTATGTAAAACAAAAACGTCGGCCTCAAAGAGATCTAAAAAAAGTCCGCTACAACATATATCCCGGCTGGGTCACCATTTTCTGTTGAGATAAAATGAACGGAAATGCATTTCAATCCGGTCGAGCGAATGCAATAACAAGACACACACATACATATAAACCTTTCATAATAGGGTTGGTTATAAGAGATTGTCCTATGACAATAAACCCGCCCATTCTGAAATTTCACAATAAAGAGTAGAAACAAACAAACAAACAAACAAACATCATCCAACTTTTATATTTAAGCTACAATAACTGCTTTTATGACTCAAAAAATAATAACAAAAGTAGTTAAAGTTTGTTGAAGACATTAGCAGTAAAATATGAGTCCTTATCAAAATAAATTAATCCGTCATCACGGGTGTTAAATGTAGATAAAATTAGCAATGTACTGTAACTTTTAAGTTGGAATAGTTTTAGAGATATCATGAAATAAGTAACGCGGGCAAGCAACTCGAAATACATAGCGGGGGCTGCGCGGCGGCGACTAGCTCAATAAGGTCAGCGTTCAGCGGAATGCGGCGGGTGGCAAAGAACAAAAAGCGAACAGGACGTCTTTTACTATATATCTAAAGGTAACGTCTACAAAGGCAAATATACGCCACCTTACTCAAATTAGCAACTCGATTCGAAACTTTACGCGAAGCGAAGCCGCGGGCAACAGGTAGTATATAATAAAACTTCGGGTCGCTGGGCTATTGTTGGCAATCAAAGATTACAAGGAGTGTTTGCACATGTTTGGAATCTTACCTTTATATTAACCTAGCCAAGAGGCCCGCATGTCCAAACACTTTCTTCATAAAAAACACTTTCTTTAATAAAAATGAATCCTAAATCAGCAATTTCTGATTTAGGATTCATTTTTATTATCCTGGGTTGAAATGCACTTCGTTTTACTAACGATAAACATATGTTTAGCAATAAGTGTAGTCAAATGACGCATCTGCAATGGCAGCAACACTCGAAGGGTTACATTCCGACAAATTACAACAAACTGGCCAATTCGAATGAGCATAAAATTATATACACAAATGTATAGCTATCGACCATCGATATATTAGCTATATATGCCCTCAGATACAAATAAATTGGCTCCATACCCTTTGCTCGTAAATCATGTGACAGAGAGAGAGAGAGCAATAAATTGAACAGTATGCGAGAGAATAGTGCGCCGATATGCTTCGCGGCAGCTCTCACACCGGAAACGGTCGGCTGTCTGTCAGCTAACTGCGACCAAACTACTACTGGCCGGCTTTCAGTAAGTAGTTGTGAAGCGGTCATTTTCGAGCGCGAAAGGCCTATCTAGGGGATCATATACCGATGCTATCGACATCTTTAGTTCATAGCAACCATTCGCCACAACCGCTATATACTGTCGTATTATAGTGTACAATTTCTTCAGAAGTTCGCAGAGTTTCATTTATTGTAATTTTTCTTTTATTATACCGACTTCATAGAATTATTAGGATGTTAAACTTTTGTCGTGTTCGCCATAAAATCCTTAAAAATCATAAAAGAATTGAAGCAAAGTATAAATTCTATGAATTCAGTGTTTCAATACTCTAAAAGCTTTAATCGAACGATTATTGGATTATCATATAATACATACTATAGCACTTTTAACGTTTTAAGGTTACCTTTCGATACATTTTTGCTGGATTAACTAATTAATTTAGTTAACTTTCTTGTTAACGGATTATCGTTAACAAGAAATACAATACAAAGGTAAATATTTTATTATATGTACCCCATCACAAGATATTGATGTGACAAACGGCCACACACACAATAATCATCATCTGCATTTAAACGCATCATCTTCATTTAAACGCGATCTTAAGTCGAACGAATCAAATAGGGCGGGATCGTCGATTTATGAGCGTCATAAATATTATATTATGTTACTATCTATTACTATATATTACTGTAGTATTTTAACTATTTCTACTATCAAAAAATATATTACAGTATTTTTAACAGCGAACTGCCACTTGTATCACTACTGTTTTAAGAATAAAATTAATACTATATTAAATAAATCGCGGAGTTAAATTCGATGGATATCCATGAATACACGGCCCGGTGGCATAGTGGTTAGGCAGCCTGATCTTACATTGTAAGGTTCCGGGTTTTATTCCCGGCTTGGCCATCATTTTCTCTTGGGATAAAATGAACGAAATTACATTTCAATCCTGTCGAGCGAATGCAATAACAAGACACACACATACATATAAACCTTTCATAATAGGGTTGGTTGTAAGAGATTGTCCTATAACAATAAAACCGCCCATTGTGAAATATCAAAATCAAAAGTAGAAACAAACAAACATCATCGACAAAAGACCGCTAAAGTAGCATAGTTTCTTTAATATCATAGATAGAGTCAAAGACAAAGACATTTGTATAGAACTCTTGTGTTCTACAATATGTACCATTTTAGATAGAAAACATTAAACTAACGTAATCTGCTACTCTGGTCATTCATTTTGAATTTGGCTGAAATACTAAAATTTTTGAAAGTTGTCGAAGGACAAAATCAATCGATGGTACGTCTCCTGCTATTGTATATTACGAAAAAGCAAAAAAACATTTCAATAAACAAAAAAGGCAAAATGCCATTCTTTCCAACCCCATTATTCGGACGGAGAGGGTGGGAAGTTGATCAAGAGCTATTCGGATGCAGCGCGGCTTTACAAACGAACTCATTCACGAAACAATGCAATCGCTTTAACAAGCGAAAAATGACGGGGTAAAAATCGCAATGATGGACAATCGCTTAATTGGTTGTAAATTCTCGAAAATCCACAAAATCCGGTGATCAAAATGTTTTAATTAAAATGGTGAAGTTTATGAGCGACAACTCAAATATGTATTGAAATGTGGAGGGACTTAATCATTGGTGTGAATGATTTTTGGTTATTATTGTGTGACCAAGTTTTTTAGGTTACTGACATCATTATTTTCCCTATACAAACAATCCTTCTATTGCACCCTGTACCGTGCAGAGACACGCAAATTGGTGTTTGCAAAAATCACAGAGCAATGCGAAGGCTTCTTTCAATTTTACTTTAAATTTATGTAAAAAATACATTTTTTTAATGTAAAAATCTTTGAAATTTTAAATCAAATGCGTCAGTTCGCGAGCCAACAAACATACAGTTGCTATAACACAGCACAGCCAGATACAGACCTTCTGGGTCTAATTGTTTGTGCGATTTCGCCTCAGTTTGGATATGCTAGCAAATTTATATGCAAAGGGCTATGTTTTTCGCTATGTTAATGTTTGTTTTTAATGGTTCTTAATGTATTTTTTTTGTACGTTATAAATAAAAAAATATAAATTTTACACGCTATAAAAACTACACTTTTATTGTCAAATAATCAGCTAATTAGAGATCCGGATAACTATGAACTATATATTTAATATAAAAAATACAGAAAATTGCAATAAGCTAATTGAAATCGATAAACAGACAACTAGGGTTGTCGACTACAGCGGGCGAGCCCGTCACCTCAGGAAGTTTTAATGATTAGTCGATCTATCTCCCTGGAGTGAGCGCAGAAGACTTGGACAATACAGTCCACCGTCTAGCTCCGCCACAAACCCTTAAGAGGCCAACGCCTTAACCGCGAGATAGCCAAGAGTGTTACCCAGCGGGCTTACACTCACGCCCTTACTTCCAATTATTATTGTGACCAGATAACTCCAGTCTCTCGATTGGTTACGAGTTCGAGGTCGCTTGCGCGGTTCTCACCCTTATGAAGCGGTGAAACGGTGTATACCGAATCTATCGCGGACCACGGCGTTCTTTGCGTATAAGATATTAAAGTTATACGACTACAGATATTAAACGTCTTATTATATTATTGAATATTTACAATAAAAATATAGGTATAAGTAAATAAAAAATATGGATGTTTTTTAAATAATAATTTTATTTTTGTAACCATTTTGATTATTATTGACATATTTTTGAAAAATAATTTTATTTTTATTAAAAAAAACTCTTTATTGGTAATTTAGATGAGATTTTGTTACGAAATTTTAGTAAGTATTTAAGGTATTTTTATTATTAATATGGATTTCTCAACATGAATATGATTAAATGAAGTCTACCTTAGAACAGTCGGCAGCCTAGTTGGGATCGACTATTGTAAACTGTCAATATTGAAAAAAAAAAAATAAATTCATTTTAATTTGAATTTGAATATACTTTCAAAAGTGTCAGATATTAATCGTGTTCGATGAGATTATTTTTATTCGGTTCTTGAGCTGGTTATTTCAAATATCGAGTTGTGTATATACCAAAATATAATTTTGGTGATTCAACATTTTACATTTTTACCTACAGTGGTGTATTTATTCATTGCAACATCATACTTTCCTCACCATATTTTGTACTTTTCAAACAACAATGTGCGAAAACTATCGCAATCCTACTATTGACTCATTTTATAATTAATAAATTATATATTTGGCAACAATCTGTTGCAGACAAAATTCTTAATCAATATTAGTTTGACAGTGACCTGTTTAGGTTTTATAGTTCATAGTGACAACAAGTATGTTGTGGTGAAGACTCTTTCTTCATATAATTATAAAATGTTACTATAACATTTTGCATAAAATTGGTTTTTTATACACATAGCATTCCAATAGGTAGGTACTTCTCACGACAACAATCTCACAAGTTATTCGTTTTATACCATGAATTCGTAACGAGAACAGTGCAGCACTGAATAGTGCACAAAAAAACCATATTCGTCGAAAAAACCATCAATATCCTATTTTAAATTAATCTACCCAAATTACGTCGCATATTTCGATTAAAAATATTGCAGCATGAATTCAATTGTATATAATTTTATACTCAGAAAGCTCCTTGCAAAAGCCAGTATAAAATCTCATTTTCCAGAATTTTCTCGGCAGCGGGAAAACTCGAAGCACTCATCGCTTTCGCGTCGTCTGTTTACACGCGTTTCAGTGAAATCAAATGGTTTCACGCGTTTTGGGAACGATTGTCAGAGAACCAGTGGGGATTAAATTACGTTTCCTACATAACCGGAGCGAATCGTTAGAATTTTACTTCCTCCAGAGACTAAGCGCGATCGCACTGTTAAAGTTAGATTAAGAGTAGTCTTAAACGAGATAAACTAATAATAGTAAATTTATGTATTTAAATAATTTTGTAATTCACAACCATTTAGAGTAAAATGGACATGTATAATAAAAAAAATATAGGCGAAAACCGAGCAGCAAAAAACTGATAACATGATATGCCAAAAACTGTTGCCAGTGATCATATTTTAATGTCGCATAACTAGGCTATAGCCTGTTCTAAGGCGGATATTCAAATTGTTGTAAATATATGTATGAGCCTATATTAAAACTATGTAATGAAAAGAACATAAGAAAGTTGACAGGAAGTATACACCAATAGCTAATACTAATTCATATAATCTGGACAATCCAAGTAAAATTGAAAATATAAAACGTTAACCATTATAATCATACCTAATTATAAAAATTCAAAATTAATAAAAAAATTTAAAATACATTTACATGAGTAACTAAATATAAAATTGCATAAAGAGTCTCATTCCTAAAATCTATTATAAAAAGCTATAATGTTATGAAAAAATATATAATATGAAAACTATGTGTTTACCAATTTTAATTTAATGACTTTTACATACCTACATGCCATTCCATACATACTATTAAGCAGTGGCGGCGCTAGGCGTCGGCGACGTCGGCGACCGCCGACGGCCTCGCACCTGAGGGGACCTCGCAAAAGTTTTACAAATTATTTAAATTTTATTTATTTATTCTTATTTATTTTCATACACGCATGAGTGAAGTGAGTGAGTAGTACTTTAGGGGTATTATCCAGAGTCCTCTGGCAACACTATTTATTACAGAGTTTACAGAGCAACGCATTACAGAGTTAACTTTTGGTTTTATTTATGATATCAGTTATTTGAAATCGATATCAAAAGAGGACCTTCTCAAGCATTGTAATGATTTAGGTACAATACTGCGGGAAGGCGACGGCGAAAACAGTGACATACAGCCTTTCGAGCTATATGAAGAGCTACAGCTTTTAAAAGCGAATTCACTTGACTCTGTCAACAACGCGAACAACTCATTTAGTACATTTTAGAAAATAATTTGAAAGAAATATATCCAAATGTTTACATAGCAATTAGAATCATGATCACAGTTCCCGTCAGTACAGCTTCCGCTGAGAGAAGCTTTTCAAAGTTAAAATTGATTAAGACCTACTTGAGAAGCACGATGACCCAAGAGGGACTATCTGCGTTATCAATTCTATCAATTGAAGCTGAAATAGCGGCTAGTATTAGCTATGACATAATCCTGAAAAAGTTCAGTGAGGCCAAAAGCCGGAATTTTAATTTCTATTTGTGTATTCGTCTATTTTAATTTCTATTTGTGTAATTTTTAACATCATTTGATTAGCAATAAAACCCATTTACTCATACATTAGTTTCACTATAATTCGGCTCATGTAATCTAACGTTTTCTCTTTGACTGGGAAATAAAAAAGGCCTCGCGAACCTAATTTCGCCGACGTCCAAGTGTGGTCTAGCGCCGCCACTGCTATTAAGACATATATACTCAGTGTTCTTTCTCTATCGATGTTAATCTTTCCTTCATCGACCAAGACGTAACAGACATTTGAAATATTGTACTTGTGTTGATAAGTGATTTTAAGTACTAAATGCTTTACAGTACTGCTACTTTAAGTACTACATGCACGTATTAGTACTTTTCATAATACTAGACGCTTGCGTCGGATCGATGTGTACAGAGTGCGGCGCGGGAACTCCCTTATTTAAAACGCGCGCAATACAGTGGTCATTAATCCTTTGAGAGTAGGGTTGTGCGCATTCAAAAGGGGCGCAGCCTAAAGTTTTTTATATATTAGTTTACGGCTATAACAGACGCTCGGATTTGGTACGGCGGACCGAACGTAGCATTAGGAAGGAATCGTGGAGAATTGCTCAGTGTGCTTGAGTCCCGAGCGGAGCGGAGCGGGAGCCCCTGACTGGTTGAGCTGCTGGCTGTTGCCGCCGACACGTCATTTGCGCATCAAATGGACCGTGAATATCCTCGTTTTAAAGTGTGCTCAAATTCGCTGCTGCTACGCGCTTCCGCGACACCTCCAAACTCAATTTTCGAATAGCCTGCATTCAATTTCAGAGGAATTGCAGCACTGCTTGATATTTCGCTTTTCCATCTGTATTCCATCATCCTGTAAAAAGAAAAGTATTATGCTCCACAATTTTGAATACGAATTATTCGGCGATTCATATTTTGTCGAGAGGAGTCACTGAATGAATTATTTAATTTTGCCATAAAATTACTTTTGAAGCTGTCTCTTAAGGTTTTGTCATGGTACATATAAATAACTGAGATAAATGAAAGTGTTTGTTTAAACTCGTTTTGGTGAAATTTCACAATGGGTCGATGTATTATCATACAAGAATCTCTTCCGACTAACCCTACTATGAATTGTTTATATGCATGTGTGGGTGTAACATGAATGTAAGGGTGTGTCTCATTATTGCATTCCATCGACAGAATTGAAATGCAATTCCGATAATTTTATCCAAACAGAAAATGGTAACACAGCCGGAAGTCGCACCCCAAACCTTACAAAGTAAAATCAGGCGACCAAATGCCACCGATGCATTACCATAGCATAATATTTCTAATCTTGTTTCTGTGTTTGTTTTCTTCCGCTCGATTCTTTATCGATTAATTATATTTTCTACAATTCAAATGATACGCTTTTTTCCAGGAGTACTATTCAATTCCAAGATTCAGTTTTACACATGGAATATATTTTTATTGTTTCAGGCTCAGTTCGAGACATTTCAAAAATATCAAACTTCAATTAATTCGTTTATCTTTCTGGCAGTTACTGAATTAACCATATCACTTAGATTTCTTACACGAACTCCGTAAAATTACATCTGAAGACTTTCAATTAACTCTAAATTGAGACTTCTAAAGAAATATACATATTTCAAATTTATTTTCTGTCTCTAAAACAGCCGCAATAATACATTGATATTGGAGAAACACTAAGCCACCCAACTTATTGGGAAACGAATTGTCGCGTATTTGTTTGTAACTGCGTATATATGTACAACTGTATATATGTGTAATGGCCCTTAAGTACCATTACATGCGATCAACAAATGCATTGATTTCCAGTGAAATACACTGACACAATTGAGCTATTATTTAAACCCGTGCGGCGATGAATCAGCACGATGAAACAATACTGTTACTCGGAATATTTCGGATTACATCATTTGCCGGCCTATATAAACCGTCGAAAAAGCAACCAAAGTATCATTCCTCGAGTGATCACCTTCCCCCAAGGTTGCGGCGGCATATTCGGTACCCCTCTCACGAGGTCGCTCAACGAATCCGGCTCCTTGGTTTCCTTTCCTTATCTTTCCCAGTCACGAAGCATCAGTCTGCAATCCCACAGTACAAGATACTAGGAGTACATGCCCAGTACAAGATACTAGGAGCACACATACAATCCTCATCCATATATCCTCGTAACCGCAGTCGCGCATCATAACCGCAACAAATAATCGCGACAACATAACCTATTCGGGAAGCGTTATAACTGGCAATATCAAACTTTCAATCAATACATACCTTCTACTTCATTCAAAACCGCCTTTCAATACGGAGATAACTCGTAAGTTGATACAACCACCTCACACCGCACAACTTGGAGTCTAGTGAGGGGTGGTCCCTCACATATGTAAAACATATCCAGTTCCCCTCTTTGTACATTACTTAATGAATAAATAAAAATACCTCTTCTCACCAAATCTTGCTTCTGACAAGATCTGATTTATTGCTAGCGGTCTCAGTTCCTCTTTTTCTCCCTAAAGCCTAAAGAGCCGTTTCTCATTAAAATCTCTCAATCTATGGTCTAGTGAGGTGGGTACTATAATGAGGTTTTGTTTCAAGTAGACTTTTGATATTTAAAACAAAGTCGGGTTTGTTCGAACACTTATAACTCGAGAACGGCTCGACCGATTTTCATAGTTTTTGATTTGTTGTATTTGTCTCCGTCCCGAATAGCAGAATAACTATTAAAAACAAAAATTGGAAAATTGTCGAAAAATTAAAATAAAAAAATTTAAAACCCACACAAAATTTAGATCCGTGTTTTTCTCATGGTCAGTTGTACGTGGCATGTTCACGTGTCGGCAAATCATCCGCTTTATTTATTCTTGCGCTTGATAAAAAAACAAAAAATGACGTGTATCACAAGGGGCTTCAATGAAGAGAATTAAACCGAGTGCATCCCATGCTGCACAATATGTAAATAGTTTAATTCAATCATGTCTTGCTGACACGCGATTGATATACTTAATTTTTGTACTTTTATATTTCTTTTTATATTATTATCTTAATACAGCAGTTAACTTAATATTTATTTCGTATTCATTGTATCACTTTCATTAAATCATAAATTAAGTTCAGCTAATCTGTAACACGACATTCATTGACTGTTAGGCGGTACGAAGTTCGCCGGGTCAGCTAGTGGACTAATAAAATAATGAAACTTATTTCTTTTAATTATAGCCGTAGGAAAATAAATATTTTAAGCAAAAATGAAAAAGCTTCGAACCGTAAAACACTAAAAAAATATAATTTATATTAAGGTTAGGGACATGAAATGATTTTTTTTATAATATATATATATATATATATATATATATATATATATATATATATATATATATATATATATATATATATATATATATATATATATATATATATATATATATATATATATATATATATATATATATTCATGGTATAATGACATAATTCATATATTCATTGGTATATTTGATAAATCGCAAATGATAAATTACACCATGTGTGCCCTAGTCGATAGCGAGTAATTAGAAATTCGGAAAGCAGCCTTTGTCGATCGGTCAGACCGATGCTCGACAAAAAGCAAACAACAAACTTAGTGATTTAATATTTTACCAAAATATCAGATTCCGATGAGTAATCAATTTCACACTTCACCTACCACCTAATAGCTCATAATAATATCAGGTAAGGAGGCGGAAAGATCTTGCGGAGGGAATTAATCTCGGTGCGATGGAGAAGCTCTCATAGCGACTTAATCATATTCATTATCAGAGGGGTGCTATTTCATCGTGTTAATGTCTAACGAAAGACGCCGAGACTCGCTAGACGCTGGTAGGTTTTCAATTATTGTACCACTCATCCGGAAATTGGGCGCGGTGGACCAAACGAGTTTGAAGGATATTTTTGCCTGGAGAAACACGGCATGAATCCAAAAGTATTCCGCGTAGTACCTAGGACGCATTTTGGTAGGTAATATATGCGGATCTGATGAGAGATTACGATAGTTTCTAGATCCGTTTTCTGGCATACTATGCCCACTTGTGGCACAGGGCCAGGCTCATCAGAATACTTCGCGGCCCGGTGGCATAATGGTTAGGTCGCCTGATATTACATTGTAAGTTGCTGACTTCGATTCCCGGCTTGGTTCCCATTTCCAATTGGAATAAAGTTAACGGAATAGCACCTCATTTCTGTCGATCGATGCAATAACAAGACACACACTTACACACATGTTACATGTACACTTACATATACACACTTCATAGTAGGGTTGGTTGTAAGAGACTGTCGTATGTTAATGAATCCGCTTATTGTAAAATTTCATAATATAAAGTAGAAATAAATAAACAATCAAACAAACAAATAACTTGTAGTGTTGGACGTTCTCTGTTCAATCGTCGTGATTGGTCGTCGATGAATTTTTACATGTTTTTAAGTTTTCACCCTTAACCGAGAGTATGCGAATCATAATATTAATGTGAAGTTTTTTATTTGGACGCCAACAATGTGCAGTCGACAGTACGGACTTTCTTGAATTCGTGATTGATTCTGGATTGCTGGAGATGCAAATATTGACAAACTGTGCGATAAGTTAGTTCGGATTGCACCTACACAATAAAAGAACCACGTTACGTTACAGCCAGATTCCTCCGGCCTCCCTACTGGTTACGGGTTCGAGGTCGCTTGCGCAGTATTCTTCCTTACGTATTGGTGATTCAGTGTTTACCGAATCTATCGCGGACCACGGCATCCTTTTCCAGGATTTCACCCATTATCGGGTAGCCGATAGGTCGTTTCAATAGCAGTTGCCGTAAGGTTAACAACCACTATTGCTCTAGGAAACGCAAATATCTGTCGGAATGCGCAATCGATTGTCTAGGAGCGCCGAAGTACGATTACCAGGATGAACTAGACTGCAGGCACAGAGTACTGACCGGGCTCGTACTTCTGCTTGGAGGCTGCCGGATGGGTGTTAACTTGTGAGTTCGACCAACCCTAACACATGGGTCATAATGGCTCAAATGCACTAGGCCCATTAGCTCCCATAATCTTTATCAGTATTTTTTGAACTTTTTTAATAGTTGGTGCATGATTGTTTTCGCACATGATCCCTTCGATATAATTCCATGCACCCATATACATAATTCGGACAAGAGCCATACATACCATTCGCAGTATTTATTACCTAATATATACCTTAGTTTGCGGAATACATACATATTGAGATGTCAACCACAACGGGCGAACCCGTCACCGCAGGACGTTTTAACGATTCATCGTTCTATCGACCGTGCAGTGAGCGTAGAAGACTTAGGACATAACAAATCCGACGTCTAGCTACGCCACAACCCGTTAGAGACCAACGCCTTACCGCGAGTAGCCAGGTATGTTACCTGGCGGGCGGCACTCGCGCCCTAACTACCAATTGTGACCAGATTTCTCCGGTCTCTCGATTGGTTCCGAGTTCGAGGTCGCTTGCGCGGTCCTCTCCCTTACGAAGCGGTGAAACGGAGTATACCGAATCTGTCGCGGACCAAGGCGTCCTTTGCCCGACTCTGAACCGGGATCGGATGGCCAATGGTCATTTAAAGAGCAGTCGCCGTAAGGTAGACAACTACCCCCGCTCTATAGGAAACAATACAGTTCCCAGACTCCCCCAAATGTTAGTCGGAGAGCGCAATCGATTCGCTTGCGCCGCTCGGTGCGCAGACCGTCCAGGAGCGCCAGAGGATTGAATTCCCAGGGGAGGCTGGTTGACCCAGTGTCCTACCCAGGCTCGCACCCCATGCGTGGAGGCCATCGGATGAGTGTTGACCCGTGAGTGTGACCGACCCTGAAACAGAATGGGTCTTCGTGGCCAACTCAGCAAGGGCCCATTAGCGGAATACATACACTCAATTTTCTCCTTCGCGCCGTAAGAGATTTTATTTGACATTGCACACATCACAGATATCACTGTGTCGTAACTATAAGTTTTGGCCACAAGAGTAGAGAGGAGGATAAAAAAAAATATCGAGGAAGGAGTAGACCCAGACATCAGGTTCAAAATACCTAAAGCCAAGTCAGCTTAAACATCTAATCCAAGCTTGGGAGATCCTCACTACTGGCAGGCGTCCTGGAAAAGAGTCTAATAATTATCTTAAACTAGAGGCCTATGTAAGTTGGGGACCCTATCTAAACCCCCCGTTGCATAATCGGAAGAAAACAATTAATTACAATGGTTTATAAACGAGCTAAGAAGAGATAATGGTTTTTAAATTGCGATATGTAAAATAACACATTTGTTTCAATTTATAGGTCAGTAAGTGATTTGAGGTTAGTAGATGACTCCTCTGAAGGAGTAAAAAATCTTTCAAAATTCATTGTTTTCCAGTAAAGTCTAGCAAAATTTTCCCCAGAAAATAAGAACTCCGGAAAAAACGATCAAGTGATTATTTGCCGATCAAGTCAATTTCTAAAGGCTTTTCATTAATTTAGATTATTCCATTACTCTTGTACTCTGAGATTAACGAAAGATTTTTTATTTTATATCTCTATATCGATTATGGTTCTCACATAAAAAGCTTATTTGAGCATTTTTATTTAATTTTGTCCATGGGTTTCTCGCTTGATAAAACATAATAAGTTAAAAATAAATTCTTTGTTTACAACCTACTTTTTTGGCTACCTATCCAAATATAAAGCTGAATCGTTTCTATTAATGCTAATATCACTCTCCCGCGACGTGTCTTTGGCCTGTGTCTGGGCCTTAAAAGGAGGAATCGTGCTGTTATAAGCTCAGTCGAAGAACTGGTCATTTAGCCAGGTCGTAAAAAATGCATCACTTGGCGACTCCATTAAAGAAGAAGGATCTAAACGCACGAATTCAAAATATCCGAGTCTCGTCGAAAAAAAGGTAGATACCTATGCTCCTGCCCTTTCTACTATATAAACATGAAATATAACAAACTAGCTGACCCGTGCCCACTTCGTTGGGCGGTAGACATTTTTACTTGTGATGAAATTATGAGTGTGGTTCGGTTAGTACTGTGTGCTATGATTTATTTCCTGACTGCCAAAAGGAGGGTTATATTTTTACCATTGATTTTATATAAAATCAATGATTTTTACTGCATAATAATATGTATGTATGTATGTATTTGCATGCCGATTTAGACATACATTACATTACATTACATTTACGTCGTGTCTAATTGGCGGCTAAAAACCGCTCTTGGACGTGTCAAAATATTTGTGTTTTAAGTAGTAAGTATATTACCGGGTTTCTCATGACTGAAGGAAATGATTATGATTGAATAAATTATGTTTATTTTAATTGTTCAAAATTTCTCTGTATACTATATTAGATGTAATGTTATTATTTGGTACCATTCTTTCAGGAGTTCCAACCCAAGATACTGTCGCGGTTCCATACCTATGCCGTATTATCTCTTTAACCATTTATGCAGTAAAATGAAAATTAGTAAAAGGGAAAAGTCTTTTGTTTTAAACACTTGAGACGATAAATTTACTTATTTTGATAATATTTCATAATTGTTGATAATATGACCAATAATCATAACATAACGATTTAAATTATTTTTTAATATGAAAAACTACTTTTTGTGGCTTAAATATAAAAGTTAGACATATGCTGTCGTTGACTTTTTTGTAGGCTCTACAACTTTTCCCTGGAGCTTAATTATATATCTCTCATCGTTAAGGCAGCGTTCGTAAGAAACGTTTCATTTCGACTGTTTTTCTCCGTCTTACTTTGCAAATCCGACTACTACGAAAAAGTCTTTTTAATTTTCGGATTAATATGTAGCCTATGACACTCACAAATAACGTGGCTTTCTATTGGTAAAAGAATTTTAAAAATCGGTTTAGTAGATCCAGAAATTACTTCCTACAACCTCACAAACTTTACCTCTTTATAATGTTAGTATAGATAAGTGATACCCACAACCACGCATATTTACTAATTTGAATAAAGAGTTGATTCACCCGTTCGTTCCCCTATCAAATGGTAAATTTAATTACTTGTAACCCGTCCAAACAGGCATATCTTCCGAGTCGTGAATCTCGGCGCCCTTCCCCTGTACCTATCTCATCCCTGACGTGCCGGGATAATCTCTCATACTGGGATAAGCACAGGGCCTCCCCGCTAGTGCTGCAGATTGACGCCTCGGTGTGCCTGCGCTTTCACCTAGCGGAGTTATTTCCAATTACGCTTTGCTCTTGAAATTTTGACGCGTCGCGACCGTCACTTACTCTTGGATGCACCCTTAAACGAACGACGTCCCGTCAGTAGTTACAATGTAAGGGCTAAGCAAAGACAAAACGCCATCCTAGTACTTTGAGAAAAATATAATGATGTAATACACGGAAATACGCATGTTTCAACAAGGATTTAGAACGGACTTTATATGACGCGTAACGGCGTTGGCGTGACGGTAGATACCGAGTTGTAAGGTTAAAACATAATAAAATTTTATTACGTCGCGGCCTTAGGATCTCGCTTATAACATGACAGTATGTAGTAGTATACGTACAGTTATAGTCGGACACATGAATCATGTTGAAACTACAGTATACTCTTATTTCTGTATTAACCGTAAGGAAAATTTTGATACATATAATCGAGTAATGAAGTTTTAACAAAATTCCGTGTAAATTACAAAAATAAATTATTAGTTTAAAAAAAACACTAAAACCACGCTTTTATAAATGCACGTAAAAACCAAAAAAGGTTTATTATAACCTTGAAACCTGATCGTGTTCAAAGCCCATTACGTGACCTTTCTCACAAGTGCAAACACGACTATGATACGATATTCCATCTTGAAATGCCAGTTCCTGTCTTCCGGCTTCATCATCAGACCTTGAAACTTAATCGTGGTCAAAGTTCATTACAAGACCTTTCTAACAAGTCCAAAGACAGCTATGATACTATGTTCCATCATGAAGTTCCAGTTCATATCTTCCGACTCCATCATCAGATCAGTTCGACAGTACCATATTTTTGTATTGTCATCAGAACTACATACAGCTGCCAATTTTCAAGACGCTACGATCCTTGGAAGATGGTTGAATTAGTTACCTTAGATTACATTACATGGTTACACACAGGTCGACCTAATAAAAGCGTGTTAATTACGATTGAAACATAGTTATTGTGTACAAAACCCTAATAACAAAATGGCAATGTAAGAAGCAATCCAATATTTTTCTCATTGTACCTATTAAGGGAAAAATACAACATAATATCGGAAGTAAAGACAAGACTCACGTCGTAAGTTATAATCGCCATAATTATTTTAGGAATTCTGTAGATAATTATAAGATCCGGCTGTTACTTGACCTAAATAAAAAATAAAAAAATAGGCATAAAATAAAAGGCCACATCACAAGCAATGGTCGATAGAACCTAACAATGTAACAAAAGGAATTACGTGTAATTATACTGTCTAATTTTGAATATAGAATAATAATCGATTCTAAGAGCATCAGCACACCGGGCCACCGGTGGGGGCCACTAGACAAGACTACACGCTGCGGACGTGTTTTTCATACATTTTGTATAGCATCGGCGCAAACCGAGCGTTCAAATGGACGTGTTCGAGCCACAAGCTGTGGGAGTTGCCCACGCTCGCTACTAGAGGCCGCGTTTTGTCGCTCGCCTCACGCGCGCACTCGGCCACACTCGTCGGCTCTCCCCGCTCGCCCGCATCCAACAGTCTTGCTGCAAGCACCGCATCGAACACTCCATTAACGAATGAAGGACAAGAAATTGAGCGACTGAGAGAAGAAGGGCAAAAAAGAACAACAGAAAGTCAGACAGAAACTAATATACTTCATAGTATTCAAAACATTTACATACAATCTCGCAATACTAAAAAAGAGGAAGAAGACTTCGATCGTAACTTTGCCTTGCCTTCAGTGCCGCACTATAAACGAATACCCAATAAATTCAAATTGGATGCTCAAGCGGATGTACTGATTGTACTAAAAAATATGCAAGTTCAATTAAAACACGTTCGACCCCTGCGAATGTATGTACTAGCGAAATGAAAGGAATCTAGCCAAAGTGATAGCGATAGCGACAACTGGTGGCCGCTAGTCAGCCACTAGAAGTTGCGATAGGTAGCTGCATCTAGTGGCTTGACTGAGCCACTATCAACTTCTATATTGTTTAACCAATCGTCATGAAAATTGGTATACATAGACATTTGATCCGGCTTAATAATTTCGCGCTATTCATTTCCACTAGTTTCGTATAAAAATAGTTTTTAAAATATAAATTAACCTTAACATTTTACAATTTATGAGCATATTCGTGTTTGTGCAGCCCTGTCAAATAGAATTCTTAGTCGGTGGCGGTCGCTGCAGAGATATTTTGACATTATCCACGTCGGTGAGTTAATTTCCATCAGCCGCGGGCGTTTTATTATGAGTGACAGCGCGGACGGGCGCACGCCCTGAAGCTGCGGCTGAAACCACGCCGACGCGACGCCCTTCGGCGCAGGGACGCAGGGCGGATAATGGCCTAACCTATTCTGCCAAATCGGCGGGACTAATAAAACTTCCACCGCACAATCAGACTGAGTAGTTATTACGTTACCCTGCTATAATATGTAAGTTCACTGATGTCACTAACTTAACCCTCCGTTCGTCGATGTATCTATTCCTTGATGTTGTATATTCTGTATCTGCAGTATTGTATCTGATATTAAAGATGCTCAAAATGTATTTGAGATCAAATTTTGTTTCACTTTTTGGGATAAAAAACATTTTTTTTCTGTATCATGCCAGATAATAATCTGATTGACTTTGCAGTTTTAGGTAACATTGTGGGGTGAGAGCCGAGTTTTGCATTTATTTGAATCTGAAGAGGCTATCTACTTAAATATATTCCGTAATCACTGGTTTTGTTCTTCGGATTTTACAATATAATCAAATTATATATTAGCATTACTCCTAAATATTGTGTATTAATATCTAAACAACTACTTATAAAGTTTCGAATACAGTGAATTTGATATGATTCGATTTGATTTCATTTGACAGATCAAGGATCAAGAAGTTATTTCGTTTATTGTTATTCAAGGTCATGGATTGATGGCTTCATAAATACTTTTTCAATATTTATTGTATTATTCGAAAATAATAACAGCAAATTAATCTCTTATAGCTTTATTAAAAGCAATCTACATAGCAAAAATATGACTTAAAAGTATGTATATTGTTTAAAACGAAATGCGAGATGTATTTTATGAAGTATTAGGTATTATTATGTAGTATTCGGTATCGTTTTATGAAGTACATATTACGATAATTAAGTATTTGGTATCATTAGACATTAATCTGGGTAACTGAATAAATAATATGTATTGATACCTAATAATACGTATTGCAGTTAGAGTTGTCTTGAAATATATACCACTAAATTATTAGAGCTATTAAATTATATTTATTTTATTTTTTCCTTTTCTTAGTTATATTACTTTGATAAGTGTCCGCACCATTTACAATTCAAAAGTTACAATTAACATAGTCGAGTCTACCTTGGTACGAGTTTTTTTCCCAAGAAGGGGGTCGCGATCTAAAAAAAAGGCTATAAAACACTAGTCTAGTGTAGCAAAAACCAATATGTTTTTCAATTAAAAAAAAATACGAAGGAATAGCTGGATTGACAATAATATATATATTTTATGATACATAGAATTTGCATTTCTATTTTAAAATACTATTCTCTCTGACTCTTAAATCACATTAGTATATTTTGATTATTTGTATGTAGGTAATATTGAATATAATATTACAGCCATGACAACTATAACGACAGTTATGTTTTTATTAATTACATTTTTAGCATTTAATTTTGTGACGCATCCAAGTGTAAAAATGCCTATCTACTGGAGTAGTTGATTGTATTGTATTGTATTGTATGAAAAAACAACATATTTCCCAAGAAGAACATAAAGAAGAAGAAGAAATTCGTCTTACAATACATGACAAATGACATAACTATACAAATACCGAAAGAGTAAACGTACGTTCACGAGCAGGGCAGTAAAATCTGTCTGCAAGTGCGAGAGGGACGGAAGAGCGAACCGCACAGAGACGGTTCGTTAATTTGCGTAGATGATATTCCGC
The DNA here is from genome assembly GCA_944548615.1 of Micropterix aruncella. NCBI lineage: Eukaryota > Metazoa > Arthropoda > Insecta > Lepidoptera > Micropterigidae > Micropterix > Micropterix aruncella. The sequence goes on along the minus strand of OX155953.1, from coordinate 22,730,980 downwards.
TGATGAGGAGTTGTCGTAAAACGAAGAAGGAATTCGTCGCCCGCGGGCAGTAGCGCGTTCCGGCGCAAGATGAGTTCCGCCGTTTGAAGGGGGCGCCATCAAACATTGCTCTATCTACATTTTAATGGAAAAGTGGCCATAAACAAACCTAGAAATGCAACCCCAACGCTGTACTGGACGCCACGAGCGGCGCTGTGTCCGTCATGATTCTTAAGCGGGAAAATGTTAATGAAATTTTTCTTTGTGTTCGTGTTGAATTGCATACGAAATGATAGGTACACTGTTGTGGTTATTATTGTGTGTGTTTCACAAAGAAGATAATAGGGAAGCTATATATACACTAGCTCTGCTCCGCGGTTTCACCTGCCGTTTAATTTAAAAGAAATCTGAATATTTATAAATAATTTAGAGTGTGTTTCGGGATAGGAAATATTTTTAGTCATATTTTCTAGTGGTATTAGTATATACTGGCCTTTGCCGTAACCTGGTCTTGATAACGTATGGACGGCTCTTCTTGGTATTGTTCAATTCTCGTCAGGTGACCGCCCCGGCTCCCGACTTACCGCATCGCATCGCCCGCCCACGCTAATATTTCGTTTCCGCTTAGTGTTAGTTTTTCTCGGCTTCTAAGGGTCGTAATGTGATGCTAAATATTCTTTGACCTTTCTTAAGAATTGAGCTATCAAATGCAAAAAGAATTTTTCAAATCCGACTGGTAGTTTCAGATAGTAGCGCTTACAAACTCTTCAGCTTTATTATTAGTAAAGATTTGCAGGGATGAACTATATATTTACACTGCCTTAGGTGCCGATAAACAGTAGCAATTTACAGCACAGCCAGATCCGGACCTTCTAAGTCTAGTTAACTATGCGATTCCGCCTCACTTTGGATATCCTAGCTAACTATATACATAGAGCTATATTGTTCGCTTACCTGCTATTATTGTTCGTCTTTAATGATTTGGTATGTACACTGAGAAAAATGGTAATTTCTTACTACATAACCGTTTTGTTATTAGGGTTTTATACAGAATAATGATGCTTCAAACCTAATTTTGTTGAATTACAAGGGATTTGTTGAAACACCATTACTCGATTATACGTTTCACCATGCTTCGTACGAGTAATACGAAAGTAACGGTATAATGTAGCTTCATCATGATTCTGTGGATTGTAAGTATGTAATAAGTATATAATGACATTCTGTAATGGTAAAAGCAAGATCTCGTGCGCTGTAATGAATGTCGGTATGGTTACCATTATATGGTGTTAGTTGTTGTGTTAGTTGACATGGTGTTAGTTGATAATAGTTATCATAACATGGTGGTATTTCCCATGACATGACATGAATCCCGTAGCATGGTGACTACACCATTACGCATCATGTTGATAAATACGTACGGGCCACAGTACGCGTAATATACGCATTGAAGCCCTTTGATACATGCGTATTTCCGTGAATTACAGCGTAATATTTTTCTCAGTGTACAACAATATTTGTGTCCTGGTCTTTTGTTTGGCCTGGTCAATATATGGCTATATGCTCAGAAGACACTTTCGTCTTTTCAGCAGGAATAGCACAGCAGTTGTCAGAATTGATGCATTTCGATACATATCTCTAAGAAGGTATAACAGATGACTATTTCGTATCTCTAAGAAGGTATAACAGATGACTATTCGTGTAGGTATATGATTTTTTTATTGAAGAGATTTTTTGTAAATGACATTTTAGTCTCGTCCGCAAAAGCAACTGAAAAATACCAATGTACCTCCATTCTAACAAAAGAAGTTTCACTATATCAAAACCATTTATGATTGTCTATGAGCCATTTCAGCGTTGCTAGCCTATCCTAGCTCATTAGAAAGAGTAGAAGCAATGAATATATATTATGATGATTTTTTAACTCCGATTTTACAAATTCTCCGATTTTTAAACACCGATTTTTTAACTCCGAATGACTAATTTCCGATTTTGGTTCACGAAGAAACGCAATTGAGCCTTATGAGCCGCGTTAGCGTTACTAGCCTATCCTAGCTCATTAGAAGGAATATAAGCAAGGAATATTAAGACGATTTTGTCGCCACTTTAAACACAATAAAAGCGCGAAAGCATGTCTAAAATATGTTTTTTACTTTCTCGATCTACCAACCGACGAGAAGGGAAAGTATTGTGAACGCGCAACATTTTTAACACGCTTTTATTAGGTCGACCTGTATGTAACTATGTAATGGAATCTAAGGTAACTAATTTAACCATCTTCCAAGGATCGTAGCGTCGTGAAAATTGGCAGCTGTATGTAGTTCTGATGACAATACAACAATATGGTACTGTCGAACTGATCTGATGATGGAGTCGGTAGATAAGAACTGGAACTTCATGATGGAACATCGTATCATAGCTGTGTTTATACTTGTTAGATAAGTCTTGGAATGAACTTTAACCACAACTAGGTTTCAAGGTCTGATGATGAAGCCGGAAGATAGGCACAGGCATTCCATGATGGAATATCGTATCATAGCCGTGTTTGGACTTGTTAGAAAGGTCTTGTAATGAACTTTGACCGCGATTAAGTTTCAAGGTCTGATGATGAAGCCGGAAGACAGGAACTGGCATTCCATGATGGAACATCGTATCATAGTCGTGTTTGCACTTGTGAGAAAGGTCACGTAATGTTTGAACACGATCAGGTTTCAAGGTTATAACAAACCTTTTTTGGTTTTTACGTGCATTTATAAAAGCGTGTTTTTAGTGTTTTTTTTAAACTATTAATTTATTTTTAGATGAAGACAAAAATATCTATTTAAGATTATTTCCAGAGGTAAGTCTCTATGTGTATCTGTCTGGCTGTATGCTTGTATTCCTTCACGATAACGCCCAAACGATTAATCAGATTGAGCTGAATTTGGCACGCAGGTATCCCTTAGTGATAGCAAGAGTTAAAAAGGTAGTGGTTGAAATCGGTTCACCAGGGGCGCAATAGTCATATTTCAATCCCGAAATATTGGAATAAGAGTCTTGAAATTTGGTACAGGCATGCATTGTTGGGCCGAAAACACATTGTAAAATGTTGGTTGGAATACCTCATAGGTATGCAAGTTACACTAATAGTATTTAACATCGGCCACATATTTCAATTAAATATTAACGCCATATTTTGGCGCTTGGCTCCATAACTCCGTCCTTATCCAAGAAACGAACCGCACAACCCGAGGCGGTCGCAATAAAACTCAACCGGTTTCGTTAGCCAGCCGAGAGTCAGCTCATCGATTTTAATTATGAAATTAATATTCAAAATAAATCAGCACTTGGCTGCTTATCGGAAAACTTGGGGTGACACAACCGATTTTTTTAAAAATATGTCTCCGGGATGCACAAAAAGTTAAACAAAGCTCCATTAGCAAAACCATTTACAAAAATTACGTTTACAATGAGTACTAACATTTCCTTCAGTCTTTGTATTATTGTATTACTCCTTAGGAATGTTTGTCCTATAGGTGATATCAGTCCTTAGGAATGTTTGTGAAACAATCTCGTATTCCTGCTTGAAACCTACTGAACGAAATTAAACTATTCTTTCGCTACTAATCCTGGTGATAGAACTGATGAATACTGGCTACTGCTGCATGCTTCCCACTCACATTCACCTTGCTTATGTAGGTATACTATAGTCGCTGGATTAAAATAAAATGCGCTGCAATGCTTTCTGAGAAATCTCATGCACGATTTGCACATTTGCCATGCATGATAATCGTAGAAATCATAAAAATGTCAGCAATGCGAGCATTTTCTTGAAACTTACTGAATTCGTTTCCTTTGTGGGTTATTTGTAACGTTAATTGCGTTCGGCTTATGCGATTAAAGTTTAAAGTCATGCAATATTGCCTACTATTTTTTATGGTGTCTATCGCCGATTAAATTTTAATTACAACATAGCGGTTTCCAAACTTTATTTGAGTTTGATCAGATAGAACAAATTAGACCGATAGACAGATGCAGATTAGACAGATAGAATTAGATTGATAGATTTGGATAGATAGATTTAGATAGATAGATTAGAATACAGATTAGACAGAACATATTCAAACAGATAGAACAGTCCCTATGGATTTGATGCATCTAGTTTTTCATGAGATGCAAAATTGAACGCAACGACACGGAATGAGGCAAATGTAGCTGTTACATTTTTGGATGATGCAAAACTAAACGTAGAAATTGGAAATGTCGATGTCCCCGAACAGTGACGATGATGATAGGCTCGAGAGGGGAAGGAGGGTGAGGGTAGTTCGACCACTCGCACTTAGTCCTTCGTTAAGGACTATTGTAGCCAACCCCCATAATGAACAGGGGGCGGTGTCGACTACAACGGGCGAACCCGTCACCCCAGGCGGGTCTACCAAGTCTATCGCTGAGCACGGCATCCTTGCCCGGTTCTTCCTACGGAATTGAGTAGCCGAATGGTCGTCTCAAGAGTAGTTGCTTTAAGGTTAACAACTACTTCCGCTCTATAGAAAATAGTACTGTTTTTAGACTCCCCGGCTGTCAGAATGCACAATCGATTGACTGACGCCGCACGGTGCGCAAACCGTCCAGGAGCGCCCGAAGGTTGACTCCTAGAGAAGACTGGCCTGCAGGCCAGAGTCCTACCCGGGCTCGCACTTCTGCGTGGAGGCCGCCAGATGGGTGTTACCCCGAGCGTTTGGCCGACCCTACATACATGGGTTTTAGTAGCCAAACCGCAACTGGATCCATTAACCCCACTATAATGGACTGCACTCCAAACCTACAGAACCCGCAACGAGTCTACATAAGAGACTAGCTCAGAAGCCGCACACGTCAGTCTTAGCTATCTCATATGTGTCCATTACCTTTTATTTCCTGATAGCCAAAGCTGGACACGCGCATTCTACGTCCTCCGCTGATACCTTTTCCGCTCCACAGTCCCTGCATTTTGGGTCTTTCAGTATCCTAAGTGTGAAGGCAGTCCCACCGTTTCCCGTAAGTTCTTCCTGAAAATTCTTGAGCAGTATCTAGTTAGACTAATGGTAGGAACATTAATAGCATCCTGCACGTTTGTTTAACCCGGTGTCTGGTTCTGTCTCGCACTGTGGCTTCCTCTGTCATGTCATGGTATGATCGGCTCTGTCTAATGAATATACGAATGCAGCTGTGGTTTAGCCTATGTTGGACACACAAAACGGCCCATAGCCACTCGACTGATAAAACACATCGAAGCTGTTAAAAACATTAAGTGAAAAAAATCGGCAATATGCGAACACATATTGGATAGCGAAAGTAACCACTGAGACTTTAATAGAGACGACTGTTACAAACTCTCTACTACGCGAAACCCAATGCCTATCGCCGAGCGCAAGGACACAGTGAGTGTAGTGTCCATATAATTTGCAGTATAATTTGGGGAGTAAAAGCAGCAGTTTGACGCCTACCCGCAGGTGTTACAAACTGCAAGCGGTAAATTCGCTTTTTATTTTATTTATAATGCCAAACAACGGCAACAAACTGCTGCTGTTACTCCGCAAATTATTACGATGATGGGGCGGCAGTTTTGAAAAGCCGCTGTACACACACACTGGCCCGTATTCCGTTTCTCGCGGTCTTAAACTAAGCTGGTGTTAAAAATTAAGAACTTAAGCACCTTCGTTATTTTGTTGGTATTCCGTTTTATCAAAATTAAGAACCGATCTTAAGTCTTAAAATTTCCGTTTTGTCTATGGCCGTTCTAAAGCGGGGTCATAATTTTGACAGCTCGCCGCCCGGTCAGTCGCCCGATCGCTCGCCGCGCGCCGCGCCGTTTCGTGTTTGTGTGTCGATTTGCGTTTTCGTTTGTTTTAAAATAAAATGGCAATAAAATGAAACAATAATAAGGAGAATGTGCCTAAACAAGAATATCCAGGGCGATTTATCCATAACCTACAAAAAAAATACATAAGATTTTCAGGGCAAGATATAGATATGAATAAACGATTACTTACGATAATCTGCGCTCCTCATCCCTTTTTCGATTTAAAACCAATGCTTAGCAAACTTCGGAATCACAAGCAAAAACAAGTTACACGGCTATCATACGAAGACTGATCGATTTTAAACCGTTCTTAGATAAGACCCCGACATCCGACATCCGAAGACATCCACCATGACAGTTGTAGAAACGGAATACCAAAAAGGGTCTCGACGATGCTTAACGTCAATTTAAGCACCTGATGATCTCTACATAAGCACGCGCCAGTTAGGACCCATGAAAGGGAATACCAAATCGTCACTTCAAAATTAAGCGTCATTTTAGCGCCTTTTTAGACCCCAATTTAGGCACCTGCGAGAAACGGAATACGGGCCACTGTATCCTGTGTCATGTCATTGCGCTCGGCGATTGGCATAGAAAACGTTTTAAGAAGAGGAAAAGTACTTAGCATACCTTCTTATGCATCGAAATGTATCAATTCTGACCACTGTTGTGCTATTTATGCTCAGAAGACGGTGTGCCACAGATTTTTTATGATAAATAAATAGTTTTTAAAATATGGGTGTCCTGTAGCACACCATCTTCTGAGCATGTATAGCACAACAATGGTCAGAATTGATGCATTTCGATACATAGGAAGGCATAACAGTTGAGTTCTTTGCTTGTATTCGTTAAATTACTTCTATTATATTTTTTTTAAATATATATATTTTAGTCGTGTCCGCAAAAGCAAGAGAAACATACAAACGTACCTCCATTTTTGCAAAAGAAGTTTGTCTATATTAAAACTACTTAACATAGTTTATGGGCCCGATTGCGTTTCTTAGTGAACTAAAACTGAAATTAGTTTAAGCGAACGAGATAGAGAAATACGTTCTAGAACGGAATATGAAACGAACGATCGTCGATAAAAACTATCTGTCGAACTTATACTCGTCCAAATAAATTAGAACACATTTCGTGCGGTGTTAGATTCAGATGCTTTATCTTTTGTGGGTAGTTTTAATGAGAAAACGTGACAACCATTCATTTCACATTCCGCTCTAGCGTAATGCCCTGTCTCGTTCACACGGACTACTTTCTGATTTTAGTTCACGAAGAAACGCAATCAAGCCTTATGAGCCACGTCAGCTAGCTACTACTAGCTTGTTACTAGCCTATCCTAGCTCATTAGAAGGAATAGAAGGAAGGAATATTATGACGATTTTGTCGACACTTTAAGGTCAATAAAAGCGCGAAAGCATGTCTAAAATATGTTTTTAACTTCCCGGCCTACCAACCGACGAGGACGGAAAGTATTGTGAACGCGCAAGATTTTTTGTCTCGATTGTTTTCGATTTCATATTCATAGGTAAGGACAATATTAGGGTTGGCCTACCGGTCTATTCATTTCCAGAAGCATTCGCCGATTAAAGCAGGCGGAACGATCGAAGGGGCGCGCAGGGGTCAGAGACGTCGCGCTCGCCTCCCGCGGGAATCATTGATAATTATTAAAACAATGTTTCGTTTGGGACACCCCTCTAGGTTACAGTAAGGTAAAAAGCGTGTCTTCTCCGTTGCACTCAGCGACGGGGAGCGTTTGCGTCCCCCTCGCACGGGGAGCGGGAAGGAAGTTTTGCAAAGGGCGCCCGTGGGACGTCTGCCTTTTGGCGCAGACCTGAGATGTTACTCCGCATTAAAAATCTTTGCTTTTAATTTCTGGAGAACGCGTTAAATTAACATAACGATAATAAGCACGGCGCTGCCGAATTTTTCGAAATTAATATTTTTTGTGCATTTGCATGTTAATTCTGTCTTCTGGGAAATAAGCGTCACAATGTAGGCAATGTTTTTTATGAAATAGTTGTACTTTATGTATTTAAATATAAATATATATACATTTATAGTTTCGAAATATACTTAATCAGATCTTTCATTTGACACTAAAAAATATATATTTATGTTAACTTATTGACATTTGGACATTTAGGCAACTATTTACTTATTATTTGGGCAATCAAGGTGCTCTATGACACTCGGGATGGCATAACGTTTCTAACAATAACACACATCTTCTAAATCTGTTCAAGCTTTTAGAAGTTATGGTGGAATAAACATATGGAATACATACATAGATGAACCCTGAACACATTACATTCCTTTTTTGTTGGGCAGTCGTGTAAAAAAGGTATGTTACGCTTTTTATATATAGACATACAATTTATTAATGATGATCTTGTTATGACCTTTCAGTATGTTGTAGATATGGATAGTCAAAACAACCGTTCAACTTGAGCTCCTCGATAAAATCTACTAAACTGTAAAATTATAATATTATGAAAAATTAATTATCATCTACTGTGTTAATAAATAAAAATACGCTGCTGAAAATTCCAAACATGTTTCACATCATTGCTTGAACAAGAAAATGAAAATGTACGAAAACAATGTAACGACTCTAAAGTGTGTAGCTGCGCATATCTCAATGGGGGCGTAAAGAGCAGCGGCGGAGTACAAATTAACATAATGCGCTGACCTTAATATTCATTACATACCAAATGAGGTGAAAATTCGCAAACGCGGCAAGGCTTGAACATTGTCGCGGTATAAATAAGGACGCACGTGTTTGGTTAATTATTGTTGTGAATGTGTAAAACTTATATAGGTCCTCAAGTTATAGTATGCTCGTTACATGCCAATTATCCGCTGCGGATGAATGGGAACGTTTGTGAGGTCATCTCGGTAACGACTTATGAGTATTGTAATGACGTCATCGTGCCTACTTTTATGTCACATCCATACGCTTGCCACAAACCGCTTGTAAAAACGATTGGAAAGCAAGCAACCGTGTGGATGACTCGCAAGTGTTTGCCACAAGCTTCCTTTCGACCCCGGAACCGACGCGATCGGATCGGCGGCAAGCGCTTGCAAGCCTACACAACCCAAGACAAACGTCAGACCCTGCTGCATCCACACTCTTGCCGCAAACCGCTTGTACAAACGCTTAGCCATCCACGTGCTTGCGAGCACTTTAGTTAGTCATGAGACTCCAAGCATGTTAGGTTGAAGCTGACGTTAAAGTAACTATGGCGGCCGCTATTTCTAAATTCACAAACAAATTGGTTTCAATTTGGACAAGACAACGTCTGTCGGGTCAGCTAATATTATAATAATAATAATTATTATAATCATATTGCTCCGAGGAAAGATGATTTAGACCTCTCAAATCGGTCCTCTAACTCCTTTTACACTTTTTTGAAGTTCAAAATATTCTATGCAAACAAGCAAAAGCAATTGCCATTATAGCAAACTACTAACGATTTGAATAGATTCATTTAATATCTACTGCCTAACAACTGGATTAACATATTGTATTGTTTGTATGTTTAAAGACGTTCTTATTTTCATAATTACTATGTTTACTGATCTCATTTTTTTTGCTATCTTATTCGTTGTTCGTGGTTCTATGATCGACTGGAAATCTTGACCATTGAATATGGGAAAAATCAATTACTATTTTTTTATATGGTATGGGTACGATAGGTAGGGGTACGATACGATATGCGGCTTTTAATGATCGCTTACTCTTGATTGCTGATTGGTGATTTGGTTGGTTGCGCCACGAATAACAATTACCGAAATTAAGTTTCGGTAAGGCTGACGATTGTTTGTGACTTGCTATTGAGGAGTACCACTTCAGCCACTTGCCTCGATAATAATTTTTCTGATTGTGTAAATATAGATGAAGCAATTATTAACGGTTCAAATCAGACCACAATAGACAAATTGCAACATTTTTATATAAAAGTAAAAGTTTTAATATAAAAGTAAAAGTGGATTATTATATATATTAAAATGAGGTTGGTGCTAAGTAGAGTAATTATATCAATATGCTAACAAACAGTATATTACAAACAGAAATTCAAAATATTCTATGCAAACAAGCAAAAGCAATTCCCATTATAGCAAACCACTGACGATTTGAATAGGTTCATTTAATATCTACTGCCTAACTCGGGTAAATTCTCGCATTTCGCGCGCGGTATCCTCTGACGCCGTCATCTACCTAGCCATTTTGGAAATTATCATTCGCCACGTTTTAGCATAATCCCAAACTTGAATACCCAGTTGGAGTTCCAGGATGAGTCAATTTGAATATTCATGCGTCCTTTCTGGCAGTCGTCGGTCGGTGCATGATCCGTTATTAGCATGGCGAGTGATAAAATCATATGCGATACACTGCTCACTAACACGTAACCTACCCTCTTATAGGCCGGGAGCCGATCGTAGAGGCACAGCTGTTGAATGAAATCTTGAACCCATTCTGTTCAGGGCTGGTCACACTCACGGGTCAACACCCATCCGACGGCCTCCACGCATGAAATGCGAGCCTGGGTAGGACTCTGGCCTTAGCGTTAGTTTCCCCTAGGAATCAACTTTCTGGCGCTCCTGGACGGTCTGCGCACCGTGCGGCATAAGCCAATCGATTGCGCACTCTGACTAACAGTCGGGGGAGTCTGGAAGCAGTACTGTTTCCTATGGAGCGGGGGTGGTTGCGGACCTTACGGCGACTGCTCTTGAAACGACCATCGGATACCCGATCCTGGGTGAACAGCCGGGCAAAGGATGCCGTGGTCCGCGATAGATTCGGTATACACCGTTTCACCGCTTCGTAAGGGAGAGGACCGCGCAAGCGACCTCGAACTCGTAACCAATAGAGAGACTGGAGTAATATGGTCGCAATTGGAAGTAAGGGCGTGTGTGTAAGCCCGCTGGGTAACACTCTTGGCTATCTCACGGTTAAGGCGTTGACCTCTTACGGGTTTGTGGCGGAGCTTGACGGTGGACTGTTTTGTCCAAGTCTTCTGCGCTCACTCCAGGGAGATAGAACGACTAATCGTTAAAACTTCCTGAGGTGACGGGCTCGCCCGATGTAGTTGACAACTCTAGTTGTTGAATAAAATCAATGTGAAACGTTATATTATCGCCCAAACGCAACAAATAGTAGTACCACGTACGTTCAAGTTACAAAAAGTATTAAGAAATAAAAAACCTGAAACCCACAAAGCGTACGTGATACGTCAAATTGTTCCTATGATTCTAAATGCAAAAAAGGTCATCAATGGATTTATTGTGTAAAAGAAAATATCTAGTATATTGTAAACAAAAGCTGTTATTAAGACATCTGATGAAAAAACCTAACGATGTATTGCATACTTTTTGAACAATATCCCAAAGGTATGGTGGTTAAAGAAATTTGCAGTTTTTATCATACAATTATATTTTTTTATTTTACAAGTATCTTAAATAATTTACAACTTTTTAATGTTTCACCCAAAGTTTCAGCGTTGTTGCAACCGCCGTTGTTCTGGATAGACAGTATACTCTGGATAACGGTGTTTGCAACATCGGTCAAATATGCTACGGGTGCTACAAACTTCTCGCGGTAAATTGGCTTTATCTTATTTATCCCATAATATTATTGATATGTAGCCAAATCATTCCCTAATTTGATGCCCTTTAATTTATTGTAGTACTACTATCAAACGGGCTATTAACTACTTATAATAGTTCTAGGTTCTACTTATAATATAATAGTTCAGTGCGCCTTGGAAACTGCCTAGTGCGGCCCTTGGGTGGATGTTAATCTGTGCATCTAGAAAATGCCAGGGGAGTCTGGAAACGTTTGTTTCCTCATAACGTGGCGGTTCATGTTTACTTAAGTCACCTATTCTTAGTAACGACCTTTTGGCGATTCGATCTCGAGTGAGTTGCAAAAAAGAGCGCCACGGGCCCACGACTAATCTACTGCAAGTAAATCAGGTGAAGGTCCGCAGACAGCACTGAAAAAATTACGTACATAAGCTCCTTAATTAAATTACGACCTTCATAACAGCAATAATAGCTAAACAAGGACGCGGTTTAAGACCATTGACACAGTGGTGTAAGACTTATTAGTGCTGAACATCAGATAGCCGAATTTGCGTTCCTGGTAGACTTTCAACTCCGATTTTCATACATAATAATCTCTTGTAAAAATGCTCCTAATGTCCAAAAATAAGTCTAAACAGAATTTCTTGTTTAGTTTGATTTACAGAATCAGCCCTTGAAAAATATGCCCATACGATAACAATCCACCATATAAAAGGGTAAGGGAAATTTATTTCTTTTTTGCCATTTTTTAAAGTTCTTCTTCACTTGAAATCTACTTCTACTTCTACATTTACATTGTTACCTTCTAAACTGACATTAATTGTACTTGAATAATATTGCGTTCGAAAACAGAACTTGAAATTATTAATTACTCCTTTTTTTGCTTACTTGTGGAAGTTCCAAACGGTAGAATAGTCAATGGTTATACTTTGTAAATGTTTTGAAACAGGAGATGTAACCATAAATAAATCTAGTAAAACAATAGACATAATTAGGCTCTTAAATGTGTACCATTAACTGATCAAATGTAGGTAGTTAAAAATTACCTGAGTAATAAAAATGTAAATCACTTTTTTTGGGGCCTGTCCGGGGCCCCCTTGATAACCTATCGCCGATTGGCCAGTCCGGGCCTGAAGGATCGTATACGCCTAGAAAATGCATATTCCAAAAGCGTCTTTCATATAAGTCTTTCCTAGTAATGTGTGTGGCCAATTTATTTTCCGATTCCGCGATTCATTAATACAACGAAATCGTATACTGAGTAAACTAGTCATCTGTCATCCATTTAAGGCAAATGAAGAGCGTATTGTTTCATGATATTTCGGTGATAATTCACCTTACACCGTTACTTTTGAGATTAGGCATTACCAAATGCCTGTGAACATTTTGGTAAAGGTAAATACATAAGACCGTAAATTAATAGCGACGAACTCTAATATTGGTTGAAAAAGAGTCTGCGCCAAAACGTAAGCTTTTAAAAGTCGTTTAACATTCCTCTAAAAGCCATCACGACAGTTTACCCACCCAAACGAATCCCAGCGGCGGCTGCGACGGAAAAAAGCAATGAGGAAATCGTTATGAATTAATTTATATGTAAATGGGAGCGAGATAGCGAGGTATGCATGCACTTCCATTCCGCTACGACCAGAGAAACACCGAGACAGTAAAGAAAATTACATGGCAAGCGCAGCTCGTTTCATTTCCAGCGGCAAATGTGATTTGTTGCTCGTAATGGACACTGCTTATATTTACTCTGCTGTTTTGTAATATTTCTGCAAGCTTTGAAAACGTTATTTCATACGCAATAGAGTACAATCTATTGCCTATTTGGACCTATTGCCCAGTGGCAATATCTTACGACCATACCGTCATGGTTATTATAACTAAATGTTTATGTAGGCGAATTATTATATACACTGAGAAAAATATTGGATTCCTTATTACATTACCGTTTTGTTATTATTAATAATAATAATAAACTCTTTATTTGCACTTAATTAGTATACGAAAAGGCGAGTAGTATTGCCACATGGCAATGTCTTACAACTAACCTATACACAGTGGTACATGCGCGCATTGTGAAAATAAAGATTATTACATAACATACAGACAAGTGGAAGAATTTAAAACTAATAATGCCCGAGGAGAGGAAATTGGGAGAGGAAGAGGAGAGAAAGGGAAGATCTGGTTACTTCTTAGAAAGGTAGTAATCCTTAAGGTGAGTCTTAAATGATGGTAAAGAATGCGAGTTTCGTATATTTGCTGGGAAATCGTTCCAGAGTCTTGCACCATGGACACAGAAAGAATAGGATCAGAAATCACTATTAGGACTCGGAATTTTTAATAAACTGTCAGAGGCTGACCGAAGTACGAGACCGTGGGAACTTAGTGGTTCAAAAGCTCGTGGAGATAGGATGGTGTTAATTGGGAGAGTACACGATATAGAAGAGCAAGTATATGAATATTTCTAATCCGTTATTACGGATTTATTCAGAATAATGATGCTGCAATCGTAATTTTCTTGAATTACTAGATTTTTTGATGAAACTCTATTACTCGATTATATGTTTCACCATGCTCCGTATGGGTAATACAAAAATAGAGGTATAATGTAGCTTTAACATGATTCATGTAACTGACTATAATAACCTTACGTATGTAATGACATGCTGCCATGGTAAAAGCAAGATCTCGTTGTGCGCTGTAATGAATGTGCAGTGTAGTTACCATGCCTGTGAGATGGTAACTACACCGTTATGCGTCATGTTGATTCATATGTACGGACCACAGTCCACGTAATCCTTAATTAATTAATTACGTATATACGTAATCCTTTTTAAAAACATGTGTATTTTCATGTATTACAGCGTTATATTTTTCTCAGTGTAGAAAGTGTAATTTTTATTAAGTAGTGTTCATAATAAATCAGTATAATTATGTAATAAATATAATAATGAAAATAAGACAGAAAATAATAACATATGTCAACTCAATATCGAAGGAAGGAATGGGATATAAGGATAAGCTAGGAGACGGCTGGAGGGGGCGGAGGGTATGTATACTATACATTAGGTAAGTAATTGTCTAAGTGGTAAAGCACAGGGTTCCATATTCGGGCTGCCTGCACTGCAAATTACTTGGACATGAACGTTGATGAATGTTGAGTTATATTCAAAGATATATTTTCCTAAGATCGTAATGGAAGGCTGTGAGATGAAAGCGGATAGGACATATGCGAACAAAAAGACACGTTTGAATGAAGTATAAGAAAGAGTTGGATGAGTATGTAAAAATCCCGACATCGTCTAATGGGGAACGTTATGAATCCTTGCCAGTTTATTGAGTAGCGCCTCATTCGCGCCTAGGTGACTTTAACATACAAAATTCTGAATTGTGTATAATTTATGTCTGGAACAAAAAAAAAATAATTTGTGTAATAATAAAATTTCCATTCACGCCATATTATTTAGTTATTATAGCTTGAAATTATAGTCGTAAATATAACTCACCATTGCATATTCATACCAAACCGCAATAAACCATTTGTATCTTAGCTGGGTTCGTTGTACGAGCAAATGCAGCGCTGTGAGAATAATTTCAAAATTATGCAGCGGGGGTGTAATTAACCAGGGCTTGTTTTTCATAATTTAAGGTAGAGACGTCTGACGTTGGGGTAGTGAGAATGTTGCTATTATTTTTGAAAGAAAAATAGTTCTGAATATTTTTTTTTCTTACTGCTTAAGATTAGTACCTCATCATAATTTACATATAGGTAGTTGTGATAGTTTACACTGTGATATCCTATATTAGATTCCTGCATTAAACATTTAATAAACAGAAACTCATAACCATAAAGAAGATGTAATGTCGCTAGCCTCGTTCAAATACTACTCTTCTTAGGTCACAAAAGTTAAGCAGCTTCGGTCGCGGTCAGTACAATGATGGGTGATTGTGTACATCCATGTGATTTATTTATTGTAATATATATACAGAATTCACAAAATTATATTCTATAAAATAATTTACGTTTAAAAAGCTAATGATATTTTATTTGATTGTGAACTCGAAATATTCAGCAAAATGCATAATTATATGAATAGTCAATAAAAAAACTAAAATAATCGGAAATAAATGAATCGGTCATTCCGAAAGGATATTTTGTGAAACTGTTTCAAAAAGCTTGTTTTAGTCGGGATCACTTTTCCACCTTCCACGTTTTTGTTTTCCTTAAAGATTAGAGTCGTTATCATCAGCATGTAATATTTTTTGTTCACTTTGAGGCATGTCATGTGGGAAATCGTTGAAAATAACTGAAATAATAATGGACCTAGAACGAAGCCATGGGGTTCGTCTATCAAAATTCCAGTTTCTTGATTTAGGTCTATGCCCACTCGTGAACTGTATTTTATGTGTGAGATTATGGTGGAATCAAAGAGTTCGCAATTCCTCATATATGCAATATTTTTACGTGGAAGACTTGTATAGTAACGTGTAGCCGTGTATAGTAGAAGTGTATAGTAAAAGCTGATGATCGACACAGTCAAAAGCTTTGGAGAGGTCGCAGAATACTCTTACGGTTTGTAACATTTATTTCAAATGCTTCGAGAAAACCTTTAGTTACATGGCGGCATGGTAGATAAGTTCTTGTGAAAGCTAAATTGATACTATATTAAATTAAATGTAAAATAAGGTAGTAGCCGGAGGAATAAAGTATTTACTTAGTGGTTCTAGTGCCACGGATAGGCGTATTCACGATTCGAAATACTCGCATGGGAATCTGAAATAATTTCTTCGTAAAATAGAAACCATTTGAATTCGCTGCTCAGAAATATTATTCGTATTATTACGATAGATCGCTCACATTATAAAATAACGCCACTTTACACAATTTTGTTTATACATATCTACTACGCAATGATAAAACACTAAATTCGTTTCGTTTATTTATCAAATAATATAAAGAATAATTAATATAAAACATCACAGTATTCCTGACCAACTCCTCGTTTGTTTCGTTGTATTCTACTAGAACCATGGCATGTTGTTTCAAGTTCGAATACAGCTCAAGGCAATTTAGAATTCTGAATTGATGAGGTATACTCCGGAACAAATAACCGTATTGCATTTCCAGAAGAAAATCGCATTTTCCGATGAGAAAGACATCTCAGAATACCCAAGGCACCCAGCATTGGATCCGCTTCGTTTTCAATTATTGCTTGAAAGAATTATAGAGTGGTTCCATGTCACCGGGAATAAAAGCGGAAGCCCGACGTCTCCGGCTAATAATTAATTATTTCTGCGCGTTGGCGTCGTGCGGCGCCGCGACGCCCACTGAGTTTCCGGTTGTGAAAGACCAGTCAAATGGCACAGCAGCCAAGTAGTCTGCTCTGCGCTTTATATTTTCATTACCTATGCTATTAAGCTGCGAATGTCATTTTCCATTCGCTTGCTGCCACTTGGCGACGCGTCTGTTTTCATTTATTCATTCTATGGCGTCTTGGTGAATGAGCAATTCATTAACCCCTTCAGTAAGCATTAAAAAATATAAAAAAGGAAAAAAGATATCTTTTTAATGAATGAATTTTATTTACATAGGATATATATACAAGATTTATAAAAGCAATTTCAAGCTTAAAATAGGATTGAATGCTGATATGATGGTGCATAGTGTGGGTTTAGAAATAAAGGAAATTCATTAAAAAATATTAATTTTTTATTCATCATAATTAATAATTATGCCTTATTAATTAAATAAAAATATTTTTAAGAAACATCAAAATTGGTCTTTAGTGTGGTAAATTCTAAAACGAGCGTTCAAAACACACAACCTCGCTGCTCAAAACACTGGGCAGTACTAACATCGCGTGATGTCACCCGATTTACAGAGATTGGGAGAAACGTACCGCGCTGCCCGGTGCAATTGCAACGGAACCCAACCGGGTTGGTCCGCCGCCTGTGAGAGAGCGCATTATTAACTAAGTAACTAAGTATTATGTAGCTAAGTCATTGTGATTTTACGCTTTCGCCGCAATATGTTTTTATAATGTTTTAATGAATGTTTTTTTTATTGCCTACTTGAGTAGCTAAACTGTAAGCGATCTTTGTAGAAAAATGTACACCTAAAAGGCAGGTTGTGCCGCGCCGAATACTCCACGGTATTACACCGCAATCACAATTAAAAAAACAAATATAAATTACAATTGAATTGAATACGTTTAAGAGGTGAACGTAAACATGCAGAAAGATTACAAAACAACAGAAAAATTATTTACATAAAATGATTACGTAAAATCTCCCAACTAACAATGCGGCGATTCAGTAACAGGATGAGTTTTTATCTTTTAGGTAATTGAATCAGTACGAGCAAATAGGCGATATTTAATAATAAATTGTGAAAAAGTCGTGTTTTTATTTTATTTTTTTGGTTCTGAAAAATAGTATTAAAAGCGTTGAGCACGTTGCGCCATTTAGCAGTAGGTAAAATATCACTGATATAGTTTACTAGCGATAGATGATTGCTAAATGGCGCAGCGCGGTCAGCGCTTCTTATTTTTTTATTCAATATGTACGATTTACAAATTTAACAAAAGAAAGTTTTGTTTTTTCCATTATTTTTAATTAAAAGTTGGTTAAGTGCTTGTATTGATTCAATGATGCCGTAACTTCCTTCTTCAAGGATGCCGGTAACTAAGAACTCAGCCTGTATAAAGGACTTAATCTGGCTTAAATGACCATTTATTTCATTATACGTGTCTGTTAGTATGTGATTCAATATTCATCTTTATCTTTACGAAAGACGTACAACCCGACAACAAAAAACAGAATATAATGTATCGCTTCCACAATAATAATAATTAGAATATATATCTAAAAATCCAGTATAATTTATTTCTTTTTTATATTATTACGCAAAAAAAAAATTCAACTAGTTTTAAATGTCGACAGTGGGGCTTCGTTTTAAGTTCGTGGGACTATGTTAGTAGGAATAAGTCAATTTATCCTTAATATTGTACTCACATATAAAATGAGCTGGCGTTCTCGCCGGCAAAAAATAGAATAAATGCCTTTTCCGGCTGGAAAGTGAGATAGAAGGCATAGCGATGTACTCCTCTGATCCTCTGGGAATATCCTTTTCCGTCTGGTATTTTCCCCGCGCTTTCCGTCCCTTTCGTTCTTGCGGCGATCGTTTGTTCTCCCGCTCGCTCAGTTGTTTTTGCTTTGTGAAACCTGTCACGACTAATCAAGCCGGTTGACATATGAAATAATAACGTGATGGGACGTTACGTGTAACTCTGAAACAAGAATACAGGTAACAAGTCGCAATGACGTAATACCCTGGTCTATGTATAGGTATGTATGTATAAAGATACGCTTGAGTAAAGCAAAATAGGTTGGGTGGGCCTAAAGTACTTATTTATAACATGGATCGTTATTGTGATTAAAGAAGACACAATGGCTCGTACTCTGTTGCTCGCAGGCTTATACTAAGCTGGTGCTAATATAGAGGAACTTAAGCATCCTTGTTATTTTGTTGGTTTTCTGTTTCTGTCACCAAAATTAAGTACCGGTCTCAAGTATTAAAAAAATCTTTTTGTCTGGCTGCTTCAAAGTCTCTCTGTCACTCACTCACCCGCTCACCCGTCGCGTTGTCCCGTCACCGCACGCTGATGGTCGCCACGTTTTCGTTTGTTTCAAAATATACAAATATACAAGATTTTTTATATATGCAAGGCTTAAATACGAACACACAATATACAAGGCAAAAAAATATGCAAGGCTTTTCAGGGCAAAATATGGATATTAATTAAAGATTGCTAACGACAATTATCAGCGTCCCTTATTCTTATAGGGGATTCTTCGATTTAGAAGCCAATGCTGAACAAACATCTCTCAATTCGCGACAATAAAATCTTCTAAATCACGAGAGAAACAAGAGCTGCTCGATTTAGACAGTTCTTAGTTAAGGCGACATGAGACCTCAGAAAAATATCCGAAATGGGCGGACACGCAAATAAATAGGCGGGGTCAATTTTGTAGGGTTCGACCAATAAAAATCCAGCGTTGACGAAAAGTCAGGCAGAAATTCCACGTCCGCTCGCGCCGGCGACCAGGCGCTAACCAAGTCGGGCGAACCAAGTCGGACTTAAAGGCGAACCAAGTCGTCCTTTTCGAATAGATAGGATGAAAAATATTTTAAAGCTATTCTACAAAACATCAAAACGATGCAACAACCAGGATTCAAACAGACATTAAAGCACTGGCTCAAAAATAAATGCTATTATAGCGTGAATGAGTTTTTAAACGATAATGACAAATAAATAATATAATATATTCTTATTGTAATTCTCAAACTTTATATTTCATTCTAGCTCTAAATCTGACAAACCGTAGATAGCCTAATAATTGCAGTTTGACATTTTAATTTAAGAACAAACTGACATTTACTTTATATATAGTAATGGGAATTTACTAAATTTATAGATAATAGTTCTAATAATTATTTTTGTTAATATGTCTAAACGTAAAACTGATCGGATTTGTTTTCTTTCAACTTGCGATGTGAAAATATATTTAATTATAGAAAAATAAATATTGCATGCCTGATTGGTTAACTGTATAGCACATAAAATAGTACCTATCCATTTTGTACGACCTACTTACAGTTCACAATAAAGAAATTATTATTATTATATACCTGGAGAAACTAAATCTATTAGAGATAATTTGAATAATCAAATTATCTCTTATAATTTAAAAAAAATGTGCGTGTCAGCTCCGACGCGCGACTGGAGTGTGATTCTCTCAGATTGCAATGTGCTGATTTGATACATGTCTTATTTCATCATTCGACAAATGTATGGTCAGTATGGGTTGGCTCGGAAGCTGGCAAACTGCATCAAAGTTATGGTCTCGTTTTGGGTACCTATTGTTGCAATCTTTTCAATTTTCAAACTTTACTGACATTAAATCAAAGATTTTTGTTAAAGTTTTAATGTTTGATTGTACTATTTATTAAATTCTCATACCGTAGATACTTATAGTTATGCTTCCTATAAGTATAGATAGATAGAGTACTTATAGATAGACTTCAGAAACCGCCAAACAGAAAGCAAACACTCCACCAAAGCGATTCCTCATAAAGTTGCAACGCTGTCCCAGCATATGCAAATGTTCCGTGTAAGGCTTTCCAACCGATAAATTACGCCTGGTCTAACCGACGCTGGGCGAATAAATCAACAGAAGAGAAAGATTTAAAAACCTCACTCACGTGACTCTTTCACTACTTCCTTGCGCGCTGCCGCCCCGGTAGGGTAGGATTTTTGCATTGTTGCATTGTTTTCACCCGGAATCGGTACCATTCAATGACTTAAATAGACGTAGATGTGCCCCTTCGTGTTGATGTACCCCATGGGAGCTAATGGGCCCTTGCTGAGTTGGCCAGGAAGACCCATTTGTTCGGGGTCGGTCACACCCACGGGTCAACACCCATCCGGCGGCCTCCGCGCATGAAGCGCGAGCCCGGGTAGGACTCTGAGTTTAGGGCTAGTTTCCCCTAGGAGTCAACCTTCTGGTGCTCCTAAGCCAATCGATTGTGTATTCTGACTAACAGAAGGGGCAGTCTGGATGCAGCACTGTTTCCTATAGAGCGGGGGTGGTTGCTGACCTTACGGCGACTGCTCTTCAAACGACCATCGGCTACCCGATTCCGGGTGAACAGCCGGGTAAAGGATGCCGTGGTCCGCGATAGATTCGGCTGACACCGTTTCACCGCTACGTAAGGAAGAGGACCGTGCAAGCGACTTAGAACTCGTAACCAGTCGAGAGACCGGAGTAATCTGGTCGCAACTGGAAGTGATGTAATTTAAATACAAACTACAATTTTTTGATTATTATTGTTTCCTTAGTTTTGTTTAATCGGGACACAAAATTGCTAAAAATTCAGCTCCCGAGTATTACTATAATAATATTTTTCTTTCAATATTTCCTTGATATAATTTTCTATCCACAATCGCATTGGGTAGTATTGTAACGCGTTTAGCGATGTGGGCTGCGCGATGGTATACTTAATAAAGATATGCGATAGCCTTCTCTGTTGTTTTTATGAAGATCCCGTTTCGCAACCGGACCGGGTTGTTGCGTGTAGCCTTAAAAATCCAACGATTGTATGCTGGAATTTAGTCACATTTCAATTTTCCGCGTTGGACATGCAAATGCTGATTGCTCGTAAAATGGTATATTAGGTGTCCAGTAGGATAACAAACGCAGAACCTAACTTTACTGAACATTATTACATACCTACATGTTTAAGATGATTTTGACTTGTTGATACCATTTGCTGCATATGTGTAAAAAGGCCTAAGGCTGCTGATTTATTCCCGATGTATTTTTTCCATAATAATTATTCAAAATCACATTGATTCTGCCTTCCTAACTAGGCAGCGCCTGTTCCAAGGAAGAGCCCAATTTTATATAAGAGCAATATGTAATATGTAATTTTATGAAAAGCTGTTCTAATATGTTTGTTTCATAAACTAAAATCAAAATGGTTACAAAATTGTTACAGCAAATTAAAAAATAAAACAAGCAAAATTAACGTTAATTAACGTGTCCTATTCAGGTTAGGACACGTCTCTCTAAAGTATGCGGCCTGGATGGCCTTGTCGTTCGTATAGAGAAAGTCATGTCGTTCGTATGCAAGCAGGATAGAAGTTCGTCTTCATCCTACAGCGTTCTACAGTCGCATATTGGATTCTCTGGGTAGCCCCAGCGGATTGGCTCGGCATCTTGTCACAAATTACAATATTGTACCATCTGCATCATGCGCATCTAGATACAGGCCTGAGAAGCCTCGTTAGATGTGCATAGCTCAATTTGTTACGTAAGCTGTGTCAATCTTAAGCTGTTCTTTACAATGTATATAAGTTCTTTACTTCAATAACAATGTAACTACTTTTCTTTGTAAAAGTATTAAATTAAATAAATAAATAAATAAATAAATAAATAAGCATCAATTATAAAATTTCGTTTCATATTTATTTCATTTCATTAAATTCTATCCTGTAAGGCGTAAGCCATTAAGCATATAAGCTAATTAAAATAAATAATGAAATAGTATTGCGAAATTATTATAAAATTGTAACTTTAAGTATGAAATCTTTATTATGTATTATCCGCTTATGGTAATTATATCTATTCATCTCTATTCTAACACTTAACCGCCGTACCTATACTAACGTACATGATACGTCCTCTATATTATCACATAGAACAATTTATATAAAAATATACAGAGGTATATACATAAAAGTTTAAATAAAAGCGTTATATAAAAATCTCTACATATTTGCTATGATACATTTTAAAGAAGTATTGTTATGTAGAAATTTAATTAAAAAGTCCGAAGGATTTACCTTCTTTTTGAATAATAACCCAAAGGTAGGGCGATAGTCTTGTGCAACATGCATTATAATATACTTCTTATTGTATACATACGTTCAATATTATTCCATATTCATTTTATCAAACCTTTTTTTTTATTGATGATGACAATGAGCTTTAAAAGAATCCACCACATATTCATGTTGCACCTCCCTGCTAAAATAGTTTGGTGACTTTATCGGCGTTGAGTAAATAAACTTATGAACTTTTTTTCATGGGCAAATTTATACTACAAGCGGTCGACTTTTCATATTTGTGATATTTTTTTCTGATGTATTTATACTTCCTGATAAAAATGGACAAAGTTTCGACAATCGGCATTCCCAATCCCTTGGCCATGTTTCTGTATAAGAAGCAACATCGAAGTTAAAATCTATATCTTCATTTAGTTTGTACCTTGGTTGTACCTTCATTGTTCTTTCATTTGTACCTTCATTTATACATTCATTCAGACTGCAATATTACATGTTAGTATTTGAGAAAGTACTAGTTTTTGTTTCTGCTTTTAAATCTACTTTTTATTATTTTATGAGATATATTTTTCCTGTTTAAATAATGATTGTCATTAAGGATAAACGGAGACCTTAAGATTTTCGTGAGTTGTGATTTCAATCGGGCAATTCGGTAACCTTTATCCTAAATTGCCTGACTTTGATATTATCATATTACTTACGAAACAGTAGACTATCAGGATTATTCGTTATCTTGTCCGCCGCCGTTGTCAATGGTTAGACTGAAGTGCTGTTAGTTGTCTCCCGATGCTGTTCTGTTGGCAGGCGTCAATTCTGCTTTTTATTACGCAGATTATAATGGTGGCGGTAGGGGAGGGGGGGGGGGGGAGGGTATTAAGTTTGTCACGTATGCCAAAGGCCATCACGTTGGAGTTACTTATATGGAGACCGAATATTTACATTGTCAAGTTTAATTTTCAGTTTCTGTGGAGTAGGCAGGTTTTCCGATAGGAAACATAACTCATCCGCGTATATTATTTCTGCAATTTTGTCCCAGAAAGCTTTAGTACGCGCCTTCAGTCTAGCCAGGTTAAAAGAGCGGAAGCGTATATGTGAGAATATTTCCACTGCATCATTAATATGACAGCGAAATAAAGAGAGGGTATATATTACAATCAATTTATAAACTCGCTAGTATCTAATGATGCGCAAAATGTAATTTTCACAAACGTCATTTCAGGGCTCCCTAGACGATCAAAATAGCTTGTCAAGCATTTACGTGCTTGCCAAGCAACTCTTGACGTGGCTTAATGACACATTAAGCATGCTTGTCAAGCATTTATACACTCATTTGCCGGCGAAGCGCCACCGCGTCGCGCGTTAAAAAAACGCGGGCTTGTCAAGCAGTTTTGACTTTCTAGGGAGTCGTGAGCGTGCTTATATTTTTTGACGTGACAACGTCTTATAATTCGATGGAGCCGGCTGCACGCACGAAAAAACATGACTCATGCGGCGTTACCTCGCTCTGAGGCGTTCCATTTAAGGCTTGAAGTGCAAGCGAGAGCGCGGAACGAGCGACAAAGAGGCACAATCGGCCTCCGCGTTCGGCAGCGTTCGACATCTGTCTCTCTCCTATTTGAGTGAGCGATGCGTCCGCGGTGACAGCTGCTATACAATAATACATTTACATGTTTTCGTCAAGTATGAAGTGCAGTGAAAACTGAATGTGGTGTCAATTGTTTATAGCAACGATAATTGCGGCGATAAAGGTAACGATTCTTTCAATATTAAATATATGTTCAGTGATATATTGTCGAATATTTGTGCTTTCATCATTAAAATAAATAGCATCGGTCAGCTAGTGCAGCGATTGTAGGTTATGCTATAATTGACAATACTATATCAATAAGTTAACAGAACTATTTCACGATGAGTAAAAAATCAATGGCTTTACTATTCGATCGAAATAATTATCGAGCGTAGCTATGATTTCAAAAAATTAAAACATAAATGTTAAATCTTCCACATATCATAACAACGTGTCTGAAATGACAGGTTGGACCAGCCAGCCGTCAAAGGGAACAATTTTCTCCTATATCAAACACATTGAGGCGGGCTTTTTAAAAGCTAGAGTTACAAAAAATTTAATGATGTTTCCAAATTTTGAATTTTAAATTTAAGATTTATGAACAATAATTTAATCACAGTTTATTCTTATAATAAATTATTCAAAATTATTACTTTTTTACAACAAATTACAATTAAATTTGCAAAAATAATTAAGTAACTAATTGAACAACAACTTTTATTCAGTTTACTTGCTGAAAAAAAATTGACATAATTGTATTTATGCGTACAAATAAATGTAACTTGATCAATTCAATTGTGATTTCCATTTACCTCCTTCCCTATATCCATACAAAATATCTATCAAACAAATAAAATTTTCTTTTGAAAAATGCAACCATTCCATCAGTATTTTCTTATGACGTTGTCACGTTCAACTATCGTCAGTAAACCGACTTTACAGACAACCGATTTTTTTTCCGGCGCAGCACCTCTGCGTCGCGCGCTGGGAAGCGGAGCAAACTGCAGGAGATAAGCAAATATATGTTTTTTTTTTAATATTTGTTAAAAATGCAAAATTTTGTAGTGTTACAAGGGAGTCATTTTAATTAGACGTAATTTAAAATCCTTATATAACAGGGATCGCTCCGTAGATTTATTACATTGCTATTAGAGTTTGATATATTTTTCTAAGTTAGGTATTTAGATGAACGGTTTACATAAAACTAATTTCTCTAAATAAGTGTTATAGAACAATATTATTTAGGTTTTAGGTTTACCTATATTTTCAGCAAATTAAACACTGCTATTGCTACCTGTTTTCTGGTAAGAACAACTTCGCGTATATGATAGGGAGGAGGTAGCGTTCAGTGCCTTTCCTGGAAGAACCTATCAGCGCAAAGACGCCTATATGTTACGGGGATAAAACGACACGACATAATAAAAGAGTTTTGGAATAGACAGGCCGCAAAAATGAAAATTTTAAACGTAAGTATTCTTAAACTTAACATTTCTTTAATCTAATCTTTAAATTCCTTGTATTCCCTGGAATTATGGAAAAATCATAACACTTAGGTAGAACAGACCCCATATTAGTAGAAATACCGAAAAATCGGAAGATTTAAGACCACTGGATGTGAGTTGATACACGCATTTCTCTAGACTCTAGACGGTCAAGCGAGGCTTAAAAGCATTGCAAAAATATAAAATATGTTATCAAGCATTGTCCACGGCACGTTATTTGATTCTCTAGCCTCAAGCTTAGTTCTAGACTATCAAAATTTCTTGTCAAGCACAAAAAATCACGTACTTGACAAGCAGTTTTGACCGTCTACATTCATCCGACACCTGCATATATAAAAAATATTCGTACCCTATTTTTACATCGTGATTATACATAAAAGGAGTCGTCTTTGAAAAAAGACCTACAGGGTGGGGAATACTTTTCATATTGTAGCAGCGATCGGTTGTTTCTCGCCGGATGCGAGGGATGTTATTGTTGTACGCTTCTTCCGCAGATGGCTTTCTTTGTTCCCTTTCACTTTACGAGCAATACAATTTTTCGTATCAGTAGTTTCACGAATCGGATTACATTTTATTGATGATGCGGTATCTTCGTGAATATCAAGCAGTCTCATACTTTTACATATAGGAATACGATACTGACGGAATTCATTGCCGCTAGTTATACACAAATGTCTGACTTTATAATCCTTTGATTTTATAATGATACTAGTGGCATTGCCCGGATTTGCTCTTGTTATACCCGTGGTCAAATACCTATGTATACCAATTTTCATGGCGATCGGTTTAGCGGTATACTCGTATACGTTTATGTGCTGCAGCGCCACCTAGTGGCGAGTTACAGCAAAGTGAATAGCGCGAAAATAGTATGCGGGCTTAAATGTCTATGTATACCATTGTTCATGACGATCAGTTGAGCGGTATAGAAATTGATGTACTGCAGTGCCAGTTTCTTCGTGAACTAAAATCGGAAATTGGTTCGTGTGAACGAGACAGGGCAATACGTTAGAGCGGAACTTAAAATGACCAGTTGTCACTTTTTCGCATTAAAACTGCCCGCCAAGGTCAAAGCATCTGAATCTAACACCGCGCGAAATATGCTCGAATTTATTCGGATGAGTATATGTAAGTTCGACAGGTAGTATTTATCGACGATCGTTCGTTTCATATTCCACTCTAACGTATTGCTCTGTCTCGTTCGCTTGAACTACTTTTAGATGTAGTTCACAAAGAGACGCAATCGGGCTCAATGTCTATGGTAACCAATTTTCATAGCGATCGGTTGAGCGATATAGAAGTTGATGTTCTGCAGCGTCCTCTAGTGGTAAGTTACGACAAAGCGGATATCATAAAACCTTCTGCATGAAAAAATACATGTATGTGCCAATTTTTATGGTGATCGGTCAAACGGTTTCGGAGTCTATGAAGCTCGGACAGACAGACAGATATACCAACATCCATTTTTATATATAAAGATATGTTTTTATAATCCTATAATATTGAGTTTTATTGATTAAGCAACAATGGTTTAGGGAAGCTTTGCTATAAGAAAACATGTGGTGAATAGATGAAATGAGTTAATTCTTAGACCATTAGAGATATCGTAGATAATGTTAAAGAATGTGGTTTAATAACCAAGATAAAAACGAATTTACCGCGTCAGGTTTGTAGCCCCCGACGTTTCGGTGATGTTAAAACCGTTGTTGTCCAGGGTAGACTAAAAGGACGCCAGTTGTCACCTGTTATTGTTCTGCGGGTAGGCGGCAAACTACTATTGTTTCTACACATATTATAACAGCGGTGGGGCGGCGGGTTCGACACACGTGAATTTTGACATTCCGCCGTGCACATAACAGTCACTATATCTTGTGTCGCGTCCTTGCGTTAGGCGATGAACATTGATAACATTTTAAGAAGAGAGTTCCATGTAGTATAGAGTTTGAAATCGTCGTCTTTATAGACGTCGTCGTCTGTATTCTTCTTATTTCAATGGCTTCCCAGATTAAGCGGGGAAGTAATATTGTTTTTTGGATAGCACAATGGGATTTTGTAACTGCACCTAACCACTAACCACTCTTAGTTCCGTTATCCAATATGTATCCGCAGATCACCGATATTTCTGTACCTATGATATTTTGCTTCTCTCTAGTGGCTATGGTCTGCTCCGTTTGTCCAACGTAGGCTAACCTACAGCTGCATTCGATTTTAGACATATCCGAGGTTTGCAGTGGTATTATATCCTTTACAGTCTTCAGGAATCGAGCTATATTTTGGGTCAGTTTAAAGGTCGTTTTTAAAAATGCTCGTACTGTAATAATGCTCGTGATCTACTCGGTTTTTGAGTTTCGTCTGTATTGGATCGTATGTGTGTCTCGTGATATTTTCTGTGACAATTTTTCCTAATGACGTCCTTGACATGTTCCATCTCATGCCAACAATGCTTAGCAATCATTGACTTCTGTATCTCGAGATAGAGAAGGCAATGTTAGCAATGCATATATCGCCTACTCTATTCACGAGCGACGTTTGCATTGAATGTAGATAGTTGGAATAATAGTGTGAGGTGGTATGCAAATATCTATCTATGGGTTTCCGATTTAAACTATTCGAGTGTATTGTAACTTCTTTTTCTTTCTTTGACATTTCTTTCTTCCCCACCACCATTATAATCTGCCTAGTAACAGAAGCAGCTTGCCGCCTAACTTCAGAACAAGAACGGATGACAATTGGCAGTACTTCATTCTACCTTGGACTACGGCGGTTGCAGCATCGATAAAACGTAGGCTGCTACAAACTTCAAGCGGTAAATTCGTTTTTTCTTATGTCAATATTAATGTCAAACTACCACGATATTCTTTGATTTTTAGATTCCCAAGATATCATGCACTAATAAAGTTCTAATCGAATAGATATTACAAAAAAACTGCTAAAGTCGATTAAACCACGAAAATTGGAATGCTTTGGACACGTTATGAGAGGCAGTATATATTTTGAAACTTTATATCCAGGACCAAATGTCAGACTGGAGAAGCTCAGTAAGACGCAGAATGTTTTGGCGGCAATGATGTTTGGTAGGAGCAAGGATTCCTTATTCCTGCCAACTATATTTAAATTATGATAGTTATCATCTGATCGCACCAGAAGAAGAAGAAACTGATCTAAACCTATACCTGCGAAATATTTGTAGTTAGATGTATAATAAAATAATGTAAAAATCAATTAATTGTTTTCTTCCCAACATATTAATTACTTCTATACCTTCAGTAGTAGGAATATTTTCATTGGTTAGAGAATGTTTGCTGTATTTGTTATTATACAACTTTTTTATGATGTGAGTATTGTAGACCCAACACTCATTAGTAAAAAGAAATATAACAAGATGTCTCCTCTTGGATTTTAAATTTGTGATGTTCTTACTAGAAATTTTAATAATTTGTGATGGTTTTTTGTAAAATATTTATTTTATTTCTGCCATTACATTATCTTTTTGAAATCCTTAGATAGATACTTAGGTACAAAAGACAACGATATAGAATTTAAGAATAATATGAATGTAAGAGTACTTACACTAAACCACATATCAGCCATCACAAACCAATTTACCAAAATATCCAATCGCCAATTTTCCACCCCATGTCTTGTACAAGCACGTCCAAAATTTACTGTTTCGCATATTTTAAAAAAGGTCATAAATCTCATATGAAGTTCATAAAATGTATGAAATACATGTACATATTGGGAGCACGGCATGAATCCCATATCTTTCAGTCGTAAAATAAAGCGAGAGAGATAGGGAAGAGGGAGAGAGAGAATGAGAGTGAGAAGGCTCGACGGGAGAGGAGGAATTTATAGACACGTTTATATCGCCCAGTAATATCTACCTATCTAGGAATCGACGAGGGTTAAAATTGGTGTTGCCATGTTTGTAAGGCAATGTGAAGGTTTTGAACATTTTGTGTATCCGATATTTATTAAGCAAGAATTTACCATTTTTCCTATACATTTCTTTTAATTAGAAAACAAATCGTTTTCGAAATCTCGAGAAAAAAACAGCAAGCTAATTAAAATACGAGTATTATGAACGGCTTTCACCCTTTAAGGACCATTAAATATGTGTATCACAATTCCAAAAATAATTTTATAAATTAGGGAATACGAATGATTTATAAATTATATTTTTTTCCGTGTTACTGAGACATCAGAATCTTAACATTGGAAAATAATAATATGGTTTTAAAATATATCGTTCTTTTTAAATCCACGTTAATGACCAACCAACTCGAATGACCAACAAACGGTGATTTTAAATAAATAAATAAAACATTTGATTTTTACAATTTGAAATTAATATTTTAGTACCTATTGACCCTTATTAACTTACTAAAATCATATTTAATGATATACAAAAATTATTTGCATTTATGGACCACAGAAGCCGAAATTTATTTGCATCACATATGCCTAGTCTATTTATACAAAATCTATTGAGCCAATCTTCCCAAAACTTGACATATGTATACTAGTATGTTACTAGCATCCACCTTTAACAGTTTTATGTATTAGAAATTTCCATACTCTCGCAATGCCTGTGGTACTCGTAGTAAATATGTCATAGTTGGTAAATTTACTTACTCAATAAGAATTAAAATTTTATAATTGCGGGAAAATCGCTCTTGGGTCATTACGAGTGCCGGATGATCCAATAAGCCAAGTAAGCACCAGCCAATGGGCCTCACGTCTCTTAGGGGGCCGCGACAGAGGATCATTAAAATTATATTTTTTTAAATGTTTCTAAGCTACCGGGGGAGTCTGAAAACGACGTTGTTTCCTATAGAGCGAGGGTGGTTGTCAACCTTATGACAGCTGATCTTGAAACGATCAATCGGCCCCCCGATCCCGAGTGGTAGTCGGCCAATGGACGCCGGGGTCTGCTATAGATTTAGTAGATACGAAATCACTGCTGACATAAGGGAGAGGACCGCGCAAGCGACCTTGAACCTCTTCCATAACTTGTAGCAAGGTCACGTGGATGCCTGCCGCTAGATCGCTGGCGAAGCCAGGTAGTTGATTGTCTATGTCTCCAAGTCTTCTATGTTCATTCCAGGCTGAAAGAACGATCATATATTGTTACACCAGCCTGGGGTGACGGGCTCGCCCATTGTAGTCGACACCTCCCAATGCGCCAATCCATGTCTAGTCTGGAACCTAGGATTCCGTTATTTAAAAGAAGACTGCTTTCACATCTGAAGATAGGTTTTAGTGGAATTTAATCCTTTTACCCTGCCAAGGTGAGCTCCTCACCGTAAGCCGTTGGCCCCACGAGGGTTGATAGGCTATTGGCATGTATAATGGCCTACCTTAGGATACTGATAATATATATCATTTATAAATTTGTCCTGGCAACTCTGTTCAGAGGGTTCATAATTTTACAGTGTAACGATTTCGCCGACTCACCATGCCGCTGGAAATCTGGCTTTATAGGTTTTGCGTGACTTGTATGTTTTTTTCCGCCTCGCACAAGAACACCTCTTCCATATCATCGTGGTGTCGGCGGCTGCCGTGTTTTACGATCCTCCTTTAAAACTCCCATTCAGCACTATTACGGCAGCCGCCCGGCAACTGGATAAAATTATTTATAGCATCACTTGAGGGCCGACTTTAAGTGCCGTATTAACAGTGATGCGGGCAAATTTATCGTCTCACGGAATTTTACGTTATAACTTATAACTAATAAAATCGTCAACAATGTCACACGTACAAGAGAAATTAGTGGGGTTGACATTTAACTTAAAACGACCTAAGATAACATACAGTCGTGTGCAAAAGTGAATGAGCATTTGGGGACCACTTTTCCAATAACTGTACACCAATGGAAAGATCCATTTATGTAAAATATTTATTACTAGAACGACTGATCCCAATTATTACCCATTTCTGAGTTATATCCTATTGAATATGGCTAATTAGCCGATATTCTTTAGGGCAACTAGCAAATCCAGGCACTGTATTTTTATTATATGTTCAAACGGAAACCATCGCAGAATACCCAATACGATAAAGTACATACGCTGTGTAAGCACAAACTAAATTCTATGTATATACTCCTAAGAATGCTTGAGTTTGTCAGCAGTATATAATAGGAAATACTGCTTTATGTTGCTTGAACTCTGTAGTGTCTCAGGATTTTATTGCCACTCTGTTTACTGACGTGTATAATATGCTAAGGCCAGCTGTCCAACATGGTGTGCCCAGTGGCCCTACAACATAATAAATTATCTTTTATGGACCTTCACTGCAAATAATATATTTTTAATAAATAATTGGCATCATAGTAACATTGGGTTTTCGTGGAATTAGCCATATTTAAGAAGATTTTGAACTTCAAATCTCCGGAACGGCTAATGGTCGAGGTAAGTTGTAGTAGTCATACACATTTTAGATAAATAGATCTGTCCAATAGTAAATATATTATTGTTATTGAAGAGGAGCGCCCATACATTTTTTCCCATTGCCCTTTATCGAGAAAACGTTTTTTTTATCCAATCAGGTTGTCGTTGTTGTTGTTGGAAACTTTAATTCACACCGAAGTATACAAATAGGTGCTTAATAGCAATATCTACTTGACAAACTACTAGGGCTTATCGATAAGTTGGTACAACTACTAGTGTATGCTGATGATATTGTTATCATTGCACGCTCTTTAGAAGACCTAAAGGAATCCTTTCCATTATTGTACAGAGCGGGGCAGTATGGGCCTACAAATAACAAAAAAATATCAGGGGAAAATCAAACACTTGCTTGCCCACGTTGAAAGAGTGAATCTAGCTTTTGAATAAGGTACATATCTACAAGACACTCATCGAACCAGTCTTAACTTACGCTTTAAAGACATGGATTCCCGCCAAGGAGGATAAAAATGCACTAGATAGCTTTAAACGCAAACTACTTCGCAGGATCTTTGGCGCCGTGCAGGAGAAGTGCATGGCGTGTGGATAAGACGAACAAAAGAAGAACTGTATAGCATAACATACAACATGTATGTTGTGAGATTCCTTGTCGGGTTACCAAGTAAATGCGATTTCAGTTGTTTTTTGAACATGATGAGCGTGGATGATTTGCATATGCAAAGCTGCCTGTACTACATAGGACTAAAAATAAATTAATAGGTAAAAAACAAACCACAAAAACGCGCTTTTGGGCTATGATACGACATTCACATACACACGGCTATGATACGATATTCCATCATAGAATGCCAGTGCCTATCTTCCGGCTTCATCATCAGACCTTGAAACCTAATCGTGGTCAAAGTTCATTACAAGACTTTTCTAACAAGTCCAAACACTGCTATGATACGATGTTCCATCATGAAGTTCCAGTTAATATCTTCCGACTCCATCATCAGATCAGTTCGAGAGTACCATATTATTGTATTGTCATCAGAACTACATACAGCTGCCAATTTTCATGACGCTACGATCCTTGGAAGAAAGTAAAATTAGTTACCTTAGATTCCATTACATAGTTACATACAGGTCGACCTAATAAAAGCGTGTTAAAATAGGGTCAGGCATACATTGGTCAACGGCAAAATGAATACAATTACCCCTACTAACAATTCTAAGAATTTCTAATAAGTTTATAAAAAACTCCTAGAACTTTTTCAGGGGAAAATTAAAAGAAGGCATATTAGCATAAGAAACTTCTGAATTACCTGAATAGGATAGCTTTTATTTAAAAGGGCCCAGCTATATTAAACTTCATTAGACTAAAAAGTCTTGAGTATTGCAGAACCAAATTACAAATAAAATATACTTCATAAGAGATTTTATAATCTTAATAAAATCATAATAGCATTAATAATTACCTTTTTTTAGCAATAAGCAAATAAAATAACTTTTTAGTGTTGAATTGCCAATAGAAAAAGGATAGTGTTTAACCCCTTGAGTATGATACGACCAAATCTGCTTCTGAAACAATTATCCGTTGAGTATGATACGACCAGATCTGGTTCCGCGTTTTTTTCACTTCTTTGACGTTCTCATATTTATTCATAATTATCTAATTGTTTTACAAAATGATATTCCAATATTCTATATTCGAAATTTCAATGCAATCATTGTGCAGTTGTTCTTTTTATGATTGGTGTAGTAGTTTCGTAGTTATAGTACTTTAAGGTCGATGTCGCCGAAAATCCTGCAAAAGAGACAGATGCATCCATGAAAATACCCATTTACTCCAAGGGTTAACTTGCTTAATATTAGCGAAACGAATAATTTGACATTTGGCAACTATCAGGTCTATTCTATTAGCTTCAAACCGTTTTTTCAATTCGTTAATTTCGTCCTGTATCGGATTGCAATCCTCCATTGTCAATATTCCTTTAAATATTTGAAGGTCATCTGCATACATTGCTTAATTTACTGCATACGTCTACGTTCATTGGATAACAGGATGCGAAATTATTATATTATGTAAGAATTCGGGAGAGTAAGTGGGTGATCAATTTAGTGTGATTGGGTTTGTGTATATGTCACTATTACAGAAACTGCGCTTTTACAATTTGTCAGTTGTTATAATTGTATACTACACCTTAACGCGATCATATCAAAGAGATTAAATGGTTAAAATACGCGAATCGATCGTGTAACATAAACCTGTTTGGTGCTTAGCAAACCGCAGACGTGCAGACGTCTGACAATGTAAACCCAAGTTATGTAGAATAGTAATCTCCAAGTTAAATATAACTACTCATTTGTACGGATTCAGGTGGTAAAAACTATGATGTGATTTTTTACTGTCCCAAAAAAATACATTTTTTACACGAAGAATGTAAATAGAGAGTCTTGTTTCAAGCAATATTATAATTCCAAATTTCCATCGGATCCACGTTTGTGATCACGGAGCAAGCTGCTCCGTGATCACGGAGCAAGCTCCGAGATCACGGAGCAAGCTCCGTGTTTGTGATCCTGAGAATGCAGAAAGGGCTTTCTGTGTGTGTGTTTTTTTTCGTGCCATCTGTGTCTGTACTCACTGTATTTTATAAACTACAAGACCAATTAGGATCAAATGACGTATAAATACAGTTCATCCCAATGCCGAGATATAAAAAGCTGATGAAAGATATTCGTATTTTGTTTCAAAATATCGGCATTTTAAAGTTAAAGCAATTATGAATCCGTAAATACTGGTTGTAGAAAACTAACTAAATATAACTTAGAATTCTGAGGACATTGCCTGCAACTCTTGCGTACATCACTTTTCTAAATCTTCAGCGGGTTTTAAATTAAAAATGTAACAATCTGAAAATTGAATACTTTATTCAAAACTTCATTATGTTTATGCTAGAATGGAAAATAAAAGTGTCTTAGAATATTGAGAATAATGCCTCTCACATTGTTAAAAGTCATTTTCTTATATCTTTAGTGGTTTAAAAATTAAATCATAAAATTTTCATATAATGAGTAGAAAATAGAGTTTAAAAGCCGACAAAATATCACTTAAATCCATGAAAAGGAAACAAAAGAGGTTAAAAATTAATTGCATATTAATTATCGCACTAATTAAGCCTCATATCGATTTGCGAGCGCGGCTTGCTGTGACCTGCTCGTAGTGAGCGGCTCGATGGAATTGCATCGGTGAGCGGCTCCAAGTGAGCGTACGAGCCGCTGCGAGCCGGACCCGCGAGTCTCAAAAGACTTTGTTGCAATTTACGCCAAGCGTCCTCTCTTTTACACGACTGGCTCCAAAAAAGGAGTGTAATTTGTTAGGGTTCATGTATGTATGTTTTCCGTTTCATTATTCCACCATAACTTCTAAACGCTTGAACCGATTTAAAAGTATGTGGTAATGTTAGGATCGCTATGTCATCCCGAGTGTCATAGGGTACGTGCGACGAACCCTTGCTCTGATATAAGTAGAATGCAGCATCTTCGATATAAATATGTAGTAATATGTCTTCGATATAAATATGTGT
Source organism: Micropterix aruncella (assembly GCA_944548615.1). Classification (NCBI taxonomy): domain Eukaryota; kingdom Metazoa; phylum Arthropoda; class Insecta; order Lepidoptera; family Micropterigidae; genus Micropterix; species Micropterix aruncella. The sequence continues at coordinate 22,695,135 of OX155953.1, read as the reverse complement.
AAATATGTAGTAATATATAGTAATATGTAGTAATATGTAGTAATATGTCTTCATAATGTATTTTTTTTCCTATGTTCCTCCTTCCCTTCCTGGTCCCTCCCTTCCTATTCTTTTTCTTTTCTCGTTTTTTTTCTGTCTCTTATCATTTAGATAATCTTGATGTTAACATTTAGTGGAAAATTGTCTCTGGTGTAATTTTTATATCTACCTTGTTTGGCTACTTACTTTTATACACTGTTATTTTCCTGAATAAAAGAAAATAAAATAAATCGCCGTATTACGTGTTGGTTGTGTTATGACAGTCATCATTTGATAAATTATTTTTTTTTTCTTTTTCTTCGCGGCCGCCAGGAATAAAACTTGCAGGGCCAGTAACGAATAGGTTTCTGGAAAATAAAAATTTAGTAAAATAAAATATACATATAATGTTTTATTATTATACTCTACAAAATATTATCAATGTTTTATTGGCCGTATCTTACGAATTTATTCCATTCTGACATTTTGAAAAAAAAACAGAAAAAAACAGTATGTAAAAGTGATGAAACCCATTGTTTTCTGAAGACTAGTTCATTTATTACACGACTGCCCATCAAGAAGGAGTGTCTTGTGTTCAGGGTTCATGTAGGTATGTTTTCCGTTTCTTTATTCCACCATAACTTCTAAACGCTTTAACCAATGTAGAAGTGTGTGGTATCGTTAGCAATGTTATGCCATTCCAGGGCATTGCTGTCCCAATGTCAACTAAATAATTGCCCAAATGTCCCTAACGCGTTCTTTTCTGCGCGAACAAATTGTTTGTAATAATTATAAATAGAAGCGTTCACTTTTTGTACCGGCTGTCGTATTTTAAAAGGACTGATTGATTACACAAACTCAGTAATTTAAGCAATCCTAACAATAATAACATTCAATTACTAGCGCCATCTATCGCAATTTAATATATAAATAGTATTACAGAAATATAATAATAATAGTATAATAATCACTGAAATAAAACGGAGAAATAGAATGTCATCTATTAGTCTATCTGAAATTTAAAGTGCGTAATTATTACGTATCGCAAACTGCATATAAAATCAAATAGTAAAATATTTGATTTTAAAAAATCTTTTGTTATTATATTATCATTTCATTTCGAGATATTATACCATAAAATCATGTTTATAGCGCTATCTATAGTGCGACGCCATACTGTCATACTACGAACGCTGCCATGAATTAATCACTATTTGGAACAATGAGTGCCATTGCGTTGCGTTTCGTAGTAAATTCCTAGCTGCTAAAATGTACTATGACATTGAGCAATATGCGACCAAATGGAACTGTCGAATTCCAGTATATTCCTGACATATGATTAACATGGACTTTTAATAACTAGGACAGCAACAAATCTTGAACAGCAAGCCCAAATTTATTTTGGCTATGAGTACTATACTGTTTGAGTATATGGAAGACTGAATATGGCTATCAAAGGCCAATTAAATATTTAAAAATCCGAGATCGCGTACAAGAGACGTATTGAATAAAGCCTCACTTTCATCACAAGGTAGTAGTTGAGGTACATAAACGTATTATATCGATGTTCTTATCTATAACATATAACTTGAGTGCTAACCGTAAATTTTCCGGGGCAGACCATAAATATATGCCCAGCTGCCGGTGTAGACGTGGAAAACATAAAGAGAAAGTGCAGTGTCCCTGATAGACGCGTTGCTATAAAATGCTATTAAGTGAATGTCTACCTTTTTGCTATAAAATATATCAGATTAATGGAAAATCGCCAACAAATATCAACATATCAATCAATGGGGAAAATCGAATTACAAAGCATTTAACTAATATAAATACTGTGCTTATATATTATGACGAACGATATCATAGACAATAATAGTAAATCATAAACAATAATGGTAAGTCATTATTAATATATTTTATTTTCCAACAGTTTTTTTTAAACTCCACTGGAAAAACGGTAAAATAAAATCAGATTGCAATTATTTTTGGTACTATCATTGTCAAGTTAAATCCAGTTTTTAGTCTGAAAGTCCCCTAAAAACATGAAACCGAAAGATTTTTTATTACAAAAAAATCTCCTCGTTTTCGTAGAATTATACTGTGTGTCCAAAAAGTAGCTCTGAAACTATCAAAAATTGCTGAACATACATGGGAATGTTTCAGATATGCTTTTAGGTGCTGTACCTCCCTACCTCGACTTGACGGTACCCTTTGAGACACCCAGTAAATGTGATAAACCGTTTTTTTTTTGTTTTTAGTTTTATTAATACCAGACATATTTATCGTTTAAGGAGTCGTTAATCCTACAGTATTCTTTTTATAAAGTAGATTTTTTAAACGATGCTTAAATTTGAAATCGGACAAAATTTAGGTTTTACAAAACTTCACCCGGTATATTCGTTTTTTTATCGTTTTTTTAACTTAAATTCAAGATGCATAAATTGTTAGACTTGGTAACTCAAAAAAATTAGGCGGCTTTAAAATTTCAAACAAGTATAATAACTAACACAGCGATTTAATCAGGCATTCTAAATTTATAAGTACCTATAAGGACTTTCGAGGTGCAAATATATCAATTATAGCTAATTTAATATCTCTCGGGTTCTTTACTTGTCTTGCTATGCTTTAAATTTTATTCTTTATCGAACTGAAAAAAATCACCATGTATAATATTGTGTCTCACTTTAATGTCTACATATTAATATGTAGTCACTGGGCTCGATTGCGTTTTTTTGTGAACGTGAAATGGACGGTTGTCACTTTTTCGTATTAAAACTACACACAAAAGATAAAGCATCCGAATCTAACACCGCACGACATGTGTTCAAATTTATTCGGACGAGTATAAATTCGACAGGTAGTTTTATCGACGATTGTTCGTTTCATATTCCGCTCTAACCTATTGCTCTATCTCGTTCGCTTGAACTAATTTCAGTTTTAGTTCACAAAAAAACGCAATCGGGCCCACTGTGTTTTTTTTAATTCGGCCAAGGAAGCATTATAATTAATATTATAAGAGTAACACGTCAAGACAATTTTTTGGGAATTGAACGAGCGAGAATCGATTTTGTGGTAGCTAGGGTCGTGACCCCGATACATTGCGAGAGCGCAAAAAACTGTTTCGTTTAAGTATTTAACGGTGTAGCGAGGAAAGGTCCGCATCGCCGGGGGCTCGCGCTGCATTTCGCTAGCAAAGTTTAAAGCGGATCCGTGACGCCCGCGACGCCGACGCACACTCCTTCGATATAGCCCGGGAGCCCACTGTATGTGAAATGTGTCCTACGTCTAGTATCTATTTATTATAATCCTACGTCATATAGCAAACCCACTGTGTTTCGCGTAGAAGATAGCTGGATAAAATTAATTTCAAAACTTTCAAATATATTGCGTCGTTAAAAACAATCTACCGTTAACGAATTCAGGAATTGTTGGTGTAGAAAATTGTAACGTCTGTAGCCGCGTCGAAACTGCCACGCCCGATTACTGCCACGAGATGTTATAAAAATCCGGCCACCTGTAAGTTAATTGTCGTTAGACCTTAAGGTAGTCTTTTACCTTATAATAATAAAGATGATAATTTAAAACAAAATCATTCTCATGAGTAATTTAAACAGCTGGAGGACATAAAATAAAAAAAAGGAGATGCTGATAGGCCACCCTTTCTATAATCTGGCCGAATTTGAGGGACATGATTTTTCAAATATTGTGCTAATTTAAATTACTTAAAAGAGTAGAGCCTTGTTGTCTGATTATTTTATATGATCTTATATCTGTACTTTTAGTTTAAAATGCATAACGTTGATTTAATTTGATTATTTAACATTTTACTGACAATTCGAATATTACGATAAATAATTTTACTACGTATCTTTCGAATTACTAACTACTTCAAATATTAGGCTTCTATTTTGATTATTTACCGTCTATCAAGGCGACACCTCCATCATGGGAATCCCTGCCAAGGGCTGTCCACAGGGTGGAGTCATCTCCCCCCTCTTGTGGAGCATCGTTGTAGACGAACTCCTAACAGATCTACAAAACGTGGAGACGTGGCCATAGTAGTAAGAGGAAACTTCCTATCAATACTTAAGGAGCTCATGGACAAAGTACTTAAGACCACCCAAGACTGGTGCCAGGCCAGAGGTCTGTCCGCTAATCCAAGCAAGACTAAGGCCATGATTTTCACCAGAAAATACAAACCCGAAACCGTTGAGTGTCTCAAGCTCTGGGATAAGGAGATAGAATACGCTACAGTAGTCAAATACCTTGGAGTCTATCTAGACCCAAAGCTCAATTGGAAGCACCACCTCGAGCGCAAGAGTCATGGGAAAAACCTGGGGGTTCAAACCCAGGGTCGCCTTATGGCTCTACAGGGCAGTACTGCTGCCTAGACTAACCTATGCTGCAATAGTCTTTTGGTCCAGGGTGAAAAAGCTTGAGACATTAAAAATGCTTAAAAGCTTTCTATGTAACTACCTGAGGGCTGCAACTGGCGTCATGAAGACCACCCCAACAACGGGATTAGAGGTGGCACTCTGCTGCCCGCCTCTGGACAAGTTCATCATCCACTCCGACAGACTTACAGCATACAGACTGAAGTGTTTGGGCGAGTGGAAACGACGAGGGCACAATCATCCTGAGCTAAACCTCCTCCACTAAAGCCCATTCACTCTGACCCAGGATTGACTACGGAAAAAAAAATCGGTAGAGAAATCCTATAAAATCCTAATCCCCACCAGGGAAGAATGGAAAAATCCGCAGTGGCTTAAAAGCCACAACGCAGACGCCTGGTTCACCGACGGCTCAGGAACAAATGGACGTTTTGGGGCAGGCGTGTATGGACCCAAAACCAACCACAGAATCAGCATCCCCCTTGGACAATACGCCACGGTTTTCCAAGCCGAGGTATTTGCCATATTATAATGCATAAAACTACAAAGTCGACTTGAGGTAAAAAACAGACAAATTCTCATCTTCTCTGACAGCAGAGCAGCCCTGGACGCTCTGGCTAAAGCCACTACAAAATCTTCTGTGGTCTATGCAGGAGCTCAACAAATTGGGAAAATCCAGCAAAATCACCCTAATATGGATACCGGGTCACCAAGGCATACCCGGAAACGAAGAGGCCGACAGACTGGCAAAACTGGGCACACTGGAATGCCCAGTGGAGCCAGTTGTAGGGGTCCCCTTCGCTACAGGTAAGAAAATCATCAGGGACTGCTTGGAGCAGGAACATCGGGCTTCCTGGAAACAGAGTCAGGGATGTCGCCAGGCAAAAGCCATGATGGAGCAACCACTACAGAAGAAAACCAAGGCCCTACTTGACATGAGCAAGAAGAACCTTAGAACCACTATCGGTCTCCTCACCGGGCACACGACCCTTAGAGCTCATCTCTTAAACCTTGGCTTGAATGAGAGCAAGGATTGCCGAATATGTGGCGAGGAACCTGAAGACAGCATACACATTGTTGGTCGCTGTCCAGGGCTCGCCACCAAAAGACATATGTAGTTTACTGGGACGAGCCTTTCTCGAACTCAGCGATCTGCCCAACTTGAAGGTCAGTGACCTACTTGGACTGGTAAGAAGTACCGGGCTACTAGCTGACCACTGACCTAACCACACAGTGGGTAGTTACAAAAGACCTTACAGATCTAGGTGACATCAAGGGCTGGAAACAAGCCCCCCACTCTATCTACTACTAATACTACTACTTGATTATTTACATTTATAGTTTGACAATCTAGTAGTTAATTCTTGACTACCTATGTATGTTCAGTAAAGAGTAGTAACGAAACTTACTACATAACCCAATTATTTTGACACGTCCAAGAGCGGTCTTTAGCCGTCAATTGGAGACGACGAAAATGTAATGTAAATGTAATGTAATGGTGAGAGAGAATTAGAATATTTTATTATAAATAGCTTTTTATAAATAATCTAATTCAGCTTTTTTATAAATAAGCTAATTTCAGATTTTTTATAAATAAATCATTTACAATTCTGTTACACGATCGGAAACATATCTCTGTTTTCGTATTGATATCTTTGTAGTTGTAAGTGATGACTTTATCAATGAAACTAAACACTTTATCAATTTACTTGATGTTTACTATTTATTAAATACAATTTATGTTTCTTTTAAATTAGCAAAAATGTTGCATTTTTCCTTTTTTTGTGAAGTTCACACCACACACCATAACTTTTTTAGACACTAGGCTGTATTTGTACATATTTGTTAGGATCAATATTTATCATTTGACTTACTGCCTTATTATAACCTGCTCTAAATGTGTATTTTAAAAAATTATATAATTATTCCCTATTGCAAAAATTGAGTTCTCCGAGGAAGGGATAAAGCACGCTAAAGACTATGGAATCGCTCCTCTCGCGCCTATTTCATTTTATTGCCACAATATGTGTTCTTGCTTATACTTCTAAAAATAAGTAAACTAAATCTAAGGAATCAATTGACTGCCTTTCCTTGAAATTTGCCGAATTTTTATTTAGTATGTGTAAGTAAGGCAAAAAATAGGCAAAGTATACATTTTCATACATTCACTATTTTCAGATAATTCTCCGTTACGGAATTCCCTTCTGGTTGCAGCGTACCTCAATTTCAAAGCAATTTTCTTTATTCTTTTGGAAAGTAAAACGAACATTGCTTTTGGCCTTCAATTACGATAGAAACAGAAGGACAGATTTTTGTGATTTTCTACGATCTCTACGATCATCTACCGTTTTGTGTCACTTTTTACACGACTGCCTAACAGAAAAGGAGTGTAATTTGTTCAGGGTTCAATTATGTCTATTTTCCGTTTCTGCATTCCACTATAACTTCTTAACGCTCAAACCGATTTAGAAGTATGTGATATTGTTAGAACCGATATGTCATCCCGAGTGTCACAGAGTTTCTTTACCTTCAAAATATGAAGTAAATAGTTGTCCAAACGTCAATAATATATCTCTAAATGTCAATAAATATATCGTGTTTAGTGTTAAATGAAAGGTCTTATTGAGTGCATTCCGATTGAATATAAGTATTTATGTATATGAATAAATACATAAACTACAAATACTTCATAAAAAAACGTATTTTTTAAATTATAAAAACAGTAGTTCAGTTTTTGATGCGGTAGTCGTGTTTTTTATTCATTTTAATATATTTACTTGTTACCATTTGGTCTATTCCTGAGTTCAAAGAGTAGTATTGAAATATTAGACTGGCAGGCAGCAAATGATGAACCAACCCCAAAACTTAGCCATCTAGGTGTTTTAGTTCAGATTAGTTTATTTCGTGTGCCTGATGATTGAAATTGAAGTACATCGGGCTCCCGGCTTATCCGATATGTCTCCTGCGGGAGGGCAGAGTCCGCGTTTTTCGACGCCCGGCTCTCGGCGCGCAACGAGTGTAATGGAAAAGTTTTCCCTTACAAGAAATCCCCGCCGCGGCGTGTTTCCGCACGCATTTGAAAAGTTTAATCGATCATTATGCCCGCCCGAGACAAGTCCTCCTTCCAAACCCCACTTTTCGCCCCTTCTCTCCCCCCCCCCCCCCTCTCCCTATTTGTCAAATGATATTTCTTTTTACGCCCCCGTCAAACTTTCACCCTATTTATTATTAAACACTTAGGAAAAATACAACTGTTGTTTAGCCCATTAGCTTTAAGAAAGAAAATAGATGTAGGTATTTATTTTATATATGGTGGGAATTATATCTATATATTTTAAAACAGTTAGACATAAAATATATAGTGCAACACATGTACCCATACACATGTGCACGGCGGATATTAGTCTTCAAACCATACATATTTGCCTTCGGTAGAATCATTGTTAAAATCAGTTGGAGCAGATTGTCTTAGGGGCCTCTCCAGTGGCTTCTTGGAATGCATTCATCGCCGACTCAGGCCTTGTAAAACGTGTGCCACTAAGTTTGTCTTTAATTTTAGGAAACAGTAGGACGGTGTCGACTACAATGGGCGAATTCGTCACCCCAGGCTGGTATAACGATATAGATCGTTCTTTCAGCCGTGGGATGAGCGTAGAAGACTTGGAGACAAGATAATCTACTGTCTAGTTAACCAACAACCCGTTAGAGACTGACGCCTTACGGCGAGGCACCGGGAAAGGTACCCAGCGGGCAGCTTCACCCCCTAACTACCAGTTTTGGCAGGATATCTCCGTCTGGAATTAACCTTCAGGGTACCTCCGTCCTCCCGACTGGTTACAGGTCCGAAGTCGCTTACGCGACCTCTACCTGTTGTATTACAGCGGTAATTCAGTTAGAATTTATCACGGACCTGGGCGTTCTTAGCCCGTAGTGCCATACGGGATCGAGTGGCCCAAGATCATTTCAAGAGTGGCATGACAACAGGTCAACATCACCCTCGCTGCATTAGGGATCAGTGTATTTCCATAGTCTCCAGACCCCTTCAGCAATTAGTCAGAATGCACAACCGATTGGCTGCGCCGACCGGTGCGCAAACCGTCCAGTGTCGCCGGGATGCAACTCCGCCGGGAGAAACCGGTCCACCAGCTCTGAGGCCTGAGACACGAGAGTCCTACCCGGGTTAGCCTTCCACTCGAGGAGGCTTCTGAATAGGAGCTGAATCGTGAGTTGAGCCGATCCGAGAACAAAATGGATCTTGTGGCCCAAGCTGCACGAAACCGTTCACCACCACGTTTTAGGAAACAAAAATAAGTCGCAAGTGGCAAGATTTAGGCTGTATGGTGGATGCGTCATCAGTTCTACATTTGAAGCCTTCAAATGTCCTGATTTGCCGAAAAAAAGCAACCATTTTCTTACCAATGTTTCGACTTTTCTTTTCTTACGTTGGCAAAACTTCAAAATGAAAGACTCATTCTGCCGATTGGCTTTTTCGTTATGGTTCAAAGTTGAACACTCAGGCTTCGTCACCTGTCAAAATATTATAGACAGCCAATTATTGCCATCCATCAAACTTTGTTATAATTTTACGACACCATTCTACATGCAGTTGTTTCTGATCTTCCGTTAAATCATGCGGTATTCAACGAGTGCAAAGATTCCGTACCTTCAGATACACAAAGCTAAATCTTCAGCGCTTGACTCATTCTAATGCCTAACGGCCGGCCCACACGATGCGGTGCGGCTGCAGCGCGGCGCTGAGCGGTGCCGCTGCGGCGTCCTACATACAAATATCCATGGTATGTCACACGGTGCCTTCCGGCGTCTCACCGCACGCAAACCGGGGATATGCGCCGGAGCGGCACCGCGCAGTTGTTGTGCAGTCGAAGTAGAGTATATGCTTGCCTGTTTATTCGACTCTGTGACCAGTCGGGAGGTTGGAGGTATCCTGATTCCAGACGAAGTCCAAAACTGGTAGTCAGGGGCGAGGCTGCCAACTGAGTACCTTTCCCGGTGCCTCGGTGTAAGGCGTTGGACTCTGACGGGCAGGTGGCGTAACTAGACAGTGTATTGTTTTTCGTCCCAAGTCTTCTGCGCTCACCAATCCAATATCGTTAAAACTTCCCGAGGTGACGGGTTCGCCCGTTGTAGTAGACAGCTCTAGTTGTGGCTCAGTCTAATATGAAACGAATGGGAAACGCACGAAGCACACCGAAGATGTGCATTCTGACTGAAGGGGTCTGGAGACTATGGAAATACACTGTTTCCTAATGGAGCGGGGGTGGATGTTGACCTGTTGTCATGCCACTCTTGATATGATATTGGGCCACTCGATCCCGTATGGAACTACGGGCAAAGAACGCCCAGGTCCGCAATAAATTCAGCGGTGCGGGAAGACTTTGGTCACGCATATTCGAAGCAACTTTGTGTAAAAAAATGCTATTAAAACGTTGTGACGAAATTTCAATTCAATTGAATGACCACTTCTCGAGTTTTGTGAGCACAAAAATACGCAGGCTGAATTTAAATTCAGCCCGCTTATTTAAATATACAAAGAAGAAGATGAAACTTGCTTCCAAGTTATATGAAATCCAAGCTCAGTTGTCCTATTTCCGCAATTGACCCTTTCTAAGCATCTTAAGCCAAAGCGCAATCTTAGACCGAACACGTGTTGTCGAAATTGTCCTCTTAAAGTCGCCGGGTTTGCGAAGAGAGCCGAAGGGCAGGTTGGTGCTCTTCGTTCAGGAATTGAATCGACGGCCGTAGACTTAGCGGTTTATTTCACCCTTTATACCTGAACGTGCATTATCTGGCGGCCGCGGGCGGTCGCTCGCCCCTCGACTCCGGCACAGATCGCCAACGAACCCCTTTAAGCTGCCAACTTATCTACAGCAACCGCTATTCACCCTAATCTCACTACTCTGTGTTGTCTCCTCTGAGGACCTAAATTTGTTACAATTTCGATACAGCATTTTATTAAAGTGCAGTATCCACTGATCAGCCATAGGAATATAAGTACCGTTTTCAGAATAGCTGCACTTGTGCAGGATAGCTAAAACCTATAACAATATAATATTACATTTTCCCTTCTTATACGAGTATGTAGTAGGTAATCCTTATTATCTGAGACGCTAAAATTATTTTCAAAATTGAAGTGATTTATTTTATTCATCGTAAGTAGATACCTACACTGTATACGCATGCTGGACGAAAAACAAAAGGCCGCCGGTAGCATAGTGATTAGGTCGCCTGATGTTAAATTGCCATTTTCCGTTGGGATAAAATTAACGGAATTCCATTTTCAGCTCTGTCGATCGAATGGGCGTTAATGGGCCCTTGCTGAGTTGGTCACGAAGACCCATTCTGTTCAGGGTTGGTCACACTCACGGGTCAACACCTAACCGACGCCTCCACGCATGAAGTCCGAGCCTAGGCAGGACTCTGGCATTATGGTTAGTTTCCCCTCGGAATCAACCATCTGGCGCTCCTCGACGGTCTGCGCTCCGTGCGCATTCTGACTAACAGCCGGGGGAGTCTGGAAGCAGTACTGTTTCCTATAGAGCGGGGGTGGTTGCGGACCTTACGGCGACTGCTCTTGAAACGACCATCGGTTACCCGATCCTGGGTGAACAGCCGGGCAAAGGATGCCGTGGTCCGCGATAGTTTCGGTATACACCGCTTCACCGTTTTGTAAGGGAGAGGACCGCGCAAGCGACCTCGAACTCGTAACCAATCGAGATACTGGAGTAATCTGGTCACAATTGGAAGTAAGGGCGTGAGTGCAAGCCCGCTGGGTAAGGCGTTGGCCTCTTACGGGTTTGTGGCGGAGCTAGACGGTGGACTGTTTTGTCCAAGTCTTCTGCGCTCACTCCAGGTAGATAGAACGACTAATCGTTAAAACTTCCTGAGGTGACGGGCTCGCCCCCTGTAGTCGACAACCATAGTTGTCGATCGAATACAATAACAAAGCAAACACTTATTACAATATTCACGCGGTAAATTAGATTTTTTATCTTATTTATAATAGTAAATGATATTTTATACAATAAAAATTCTGACGAATATGGAAGACGAATTCTGTAAGCCGATTCTGGAATTAACCAGATGACCACTTTTCGGTACTATTATTATTAATTTTTAAGACAACCTAACTAGGAAATTCCCGTACTAAGGTAGATATTTGCATAAAAATAACTAAATGAAAATTGAATTATTGTAGATATGATGAGATTGTTTACAGTAATAATAATAAAAGCGTATTCAAAAAGAAATATCTAGTACATAATGTAACAAATAATAATAATGCAATCACAAGAAAAAACATAATAGGTGAATTAATATTTAAAAAGTAAATAATACAATACAAAAATAACAATTTTATAATCGGAATTATCAATCTACTATGGGAAATTATACAGTCAAATGTTTAAAAGAGTCAAAGTGGTTATATTAACCCTTTGAGGTCCATAAGCTTTGCGGTTGAGTATTGAAATATCTAATACATAAAACTGGTAAACCGGGATGTCAATAACGTGTAGGTATGTCAAGTTTTGTAAAAATTGGTTAAATAGATTTTGTACAAACTGATTGGACATTTATGTCCCTGTCGTCCATAACAGATGTAAATAAATTTTGTATAATAATAAATGTGATTTTATGAACTTAATAAGGCTCAGTACGTACTTAAAATAAATGTTAAATTTAATAAGTTGCGATAAATATTTTATTTATTTATTAAAATTCACCGATCTTTCGTCATTCAAGTTCGTTGGTCATTTGCGTTGTTTTAAAAAAACGATATATTAAAAAATATTTTTTTGTTGCTGCCAATATTAAGATTTCGATGTCCCAATAACATGAAAACAATATAATTTATAAATTATTCGTGTTTGATAATTTATAATATGATTTTCAAATTATGGGACACATATGTCCTATAGTCCTTAGAGGTTTAAAGTGTGCTATCGTTGAGAAAATTCTCATTTTCCTTCTTTCCAAGTTTGATCAACTATTCCGTTGCAGGTTTCCTCCCTTTGACGGTGCCTAGCCTCAGATCGATTCGCATCTAGATTCAGGTGTGGAGACGAACAGCCAGAAAGGAAAAGTACCTTTGTGAAAATTGAGTTATATGCAAGAAAAATACGTGCTGAGACGCTGAAACTGCACGTGTACTAACAGCGTGGGCTACGTGTATATGTCGTTGCTTACGAATGCAGTAAAATAAAGCAATGTTAATAGTGTATAGTTGTCATATCAACAATGCGAAACTCTTTCAATTACTCATCGCTAGGGAATTGGAATAGCATCTTGTTTCAACCTAAATAATTGCTTTTTGGGTTTTAATCAATGGACCTAAATTACAGGTTAGGTCAAATAAACGTGGCCCAGAGAACAGTGTTCCAGGTTACAAAGAGATACAGCAAGGGAAAGGAAGTACTAGTTCGCTAACCTGCCTATAGTAGATGTTGAAAATAACCACTATTTATCTCTTGGCACTTTTGGGCCCTGGTCAGAAAGTTGCTGAAGGCAGATCGAAGCAGGAATTCTGGAATTGCTGCAATCTCATCAGAAATGTTTAGCTGCAGTTCTTGAAGACTATGAGGATTATTGCGATACACCGACTTGAGGGTTCCCCACAAAAATAATCGCACACTGACAGAACCAGACTGAGGGCGGGCTGTATGATCAGTTGCTCCATCCTGTTGGAAGTAACTGTAGGTCTTTACTCCTCAGTTAATGCTGCCACAAATGGATTAAACATCTTAACCGGTTTAGATCACGTGGTATGCGGGTAAATCATTCACGTCCAATCGTACCCACTCGTCCGGGCCACTTTTATTTGCCCCTTCCAGTAGAAAGGGCCACCCCCTTTGTTTAATTAACCCATATGTGAATTTGTTTTTCCCAAGTGCATAGTAAACTATTTTTAGGTAAATTTAAACATATATATTTATAATATGTTTAAACATATATATTATAATACAATCATTTCAAATTCCTCGGCAGAAAAATCACCCATCAGGGAAAAGACGTCTCGGGCGATCATGTTATAGAGCATTTCAAAAGTTGCCTGGCGAAAATAGATGCCTTGCTAATTTCTGGCCCTCGTAAGGCCTGGATCTATGACAATTATCTAACGTCACATTTGTCATGGCCCTTTCTTATTTACGATTTTACCAAAACCCAACTGTCCCGTCTAGATGCGCTGGTGACAGCTAGTTTAAAATCCTGGCTGTCCTTAGCCAAACCAGCTGACCCCTCGACTCTCTTCAGGTCCAAACAAAATTTTGGGCTAGCGCTTAAACTGCCCTCTCTGCTCTACGCCAACTCCAGAATAACCAAAAATTCGATTCTGTGCAATTCCAAAGATCCGGCAATATCGAAGCACGTAATAAGTGGCCGTAGTGATTCAAATGATCTACAAGCCCGCGTAGACTTCCACAAAAAGTTCCTTACTGGAATCAGCCAGAATGGCACTGGTCTGGGGTATGGCAGTACAACCACGAGCGACGTGGACTTGAAGAAGTCTCTTTTGCGGGGAGATTACGACAGCAAGAGTATGGCTCATGCTATTGGCCTTCAATGCCAGAATGATTGGACAACAATTGGGGACTTTTGCATTCCGCCTCCAATGCACTGGAAGGTAATGCTCTATGACTGGACGCCAGAGATGCTGAAATTTTATTTGAATGCCTTTCAGCATACACTTCCAGACCCCAGTAACCTCGCTCGTTGGAGCTTTGCCGAGGATAGTTCTTGTCCCCTCTGTAGCAATACCCCTTGCACAGCTAGACACATTCTAGCTGGCTGCAAGGTGGCCTTAGATCAAGGACGGTACACTTACCGCCATGACAAAGTTCTCGCTGTTATTCGCGAGGTAATTAGTCTCTCAGTGGCTCGTGCCAACAAGGGTTTGACAGTATCCTCCAAACCACCAATACAGTTTGTGCGGGATGGCTCTAAAGGCAAAAAACATTTAACTACAAAACCTTTCTCAATAATCGAGAAAGCTACAGATTGGATTCTGGAGGTTGATTCGGTCTCTAAGCAGTATAAATTCCCTGAAAGTCTCGGATGCACAGCCCTCCGTCCAGATATAACTCTTTACTCTCTATCTCGGAAGGTGGCTCTTATTGTAGAATTAACTGTTCCATGGGAATCAAATATCCCAAAAGACCACGAGTACAAATTAAATAAATACCATGATCTTGCAATGCCGTAACCCGGAACGGCTTCACTGTTCACCTTCACGCGGTGGAAGTTGGCGCTCGTGGCCTGCCAGCTAAATCTCTATTTCACCTCTTTAAAGATCTTGGCCTTTCCAGAAAAATAATCAACTCTTTCTTAGAAAAATTATCTAAAACTGCGATTTGCGCATCTCAAATTCTATGGCTTCGAAGGGGGAGTGAATGGGTGGCAAGGTGAACGCTCACATGTGGCAAGACAGCTGTCCTAAACCTACCACAGCCGGTTCGTAAGTCCGGAATCCACTGCTCACCCCCCAGAAGTGTAAAAAAAATAGTATTATGATGGGCCCGACTCCGGTCGGTGAATTCCATGGCAGCTCCGTTTGTATTTATTTATATTTATTTATTATATATATATATATATATATATATATATATATATATATATATATATATATATATATATATATATATATATATATATATATATATATATATATATATATATATATATATATATATATATATATATATATATATATATATATATATATATATATATATATATATATATATATATATATATATATATATGATAGTTTTGTGTATATATTCTTTTTAGAATTGATCAATAAGATGATTATAAAGTAAATAATTATAAAAGCCACTTACATCGTGACGAAGGATTCCCTTGATCGGATTCGGGAATGCTTTAGGTGTTAACGAGAATGATGAATGCCTCTCACTTGCGGAAAGAGGAGTAGGTTTAAGTTGGGCCCATTTTTCAACTAGTAAACGCTCACCCTTCATCCAATTATCTCAAAAATTAAGCTACAATCCTTCTTTATACGTAAACTCACTCAATTTCCTATTATTTCAGGGGAAATAACAAGACAAGACGAGCTACTTGACAGATGGAAGAATTTAAAATTTCGAATTTCGTTTTTTTATTTTCTAAAGGTGCGATATAAAGAAGCTGCGATCAATATTCAGCTGAAAACTTAAAACTAAAAGCGTGACATGCCCTCATATCAATGAAAGGAAGCAGTCAGCTCTTTCCTATTAGTTGGAAAGATTACCTTTAACCTAAATGGATTATTTACAATGAACGAAACATAAAATATGTAAAAATTCAATATTTTGAAATATTTGATAGTTTTGTGTATATATTCTTTTTAGAATTGATCAATAAGATGATTATAAAGTAAATAATTATAAAAGCCACTTACATCGTGACGAAGGATTCCCTTGATCGGATTCGGGAATGCTTTAGGTGTTAACGAGAATGATGAATGCCTCTCACTTGCGGAAAGAGGAGTAGGTTTAAGTTGGGCCCATTTTTCAACTAGTAAACGCTCACCCTTCATCCAATTATCTCAAAAATTAAGCTACAATCCTTCTTTATACGTAAACTCACTCAATTTCCTATTATTTCAGGGAAAATAACAAGACAAGACGAGCTACTTGACAGATGGAAGAATTTAAAATTTCGAATTTCGTTTTTTTATTATTTTCTAAAAGTGCGATATAAAGAAGCTGCGATCAATAATTAGCTGAAAACTTAAAACTAAAAGCGTGACATGCCCTCATATCAATGAAAGGAAGCAGTCAGCTCTTTCCTATTAGTTGGAAAGATTACCTTTAACCTAAATGGATTATTTACAATGAACGAAACATAAAATATGTAAAAATTCAATATTTTGAAATATTTGATAGTTTTGTGTATATATTCTTTTTAGAATTGATCAATAAGATGATTATAAAGTAAATAATTATAAAAGCCACTTACATCGTGACGAAGGATTCCCTTGATCGGATTCGGGAATGCTTTAGGTGTTAACGAGAATGATGAATGCCTCTCACTTGCGGAAAGAGGAGTAGGTTTAAGTTAAGCCCATTTTTCAACTAGTAAACGCTCACCCTTCATCCAATTATCTCAAAAATTAAGCTACAATCCTTCTTTATACGTAAACTCACTCAATTTCCTATTATTTCAGGGGAAATAACAAGACAAGACGAGCTACTTGACAGATGGAAGAATTTAAAATTTCGAATTTCGTTTTTTTATGTAAGTGGCTTTTATAATTATTTACTTTATAATCATCTTATTGATCAATTCTAAAAAGAATATATACACAAAACTATGAAATATTTCAAAATATTGAATTTTTACATATTTTATGTTTCGTTCATTGTAAATAATCCATTTAGGTTAAAGGTAATCTTTCCAACTAATAGGAAAGAGCTGACTGCTTCCTTTCATTGATATGAGGGCATGTCACGCTTTTAGTTTTAAGTTTTCAGCTGAATATTGATCGCAGCTTCTTTATATCGCACCTTTAGAAAATAAAAAAACGAAATTCGAAATTTTAAATTCTTCCATCTGTCAAGTAGCTCGTCTTGTCTTGTTATTTCCCCTGAAATAATAGGAAATTGAGTGAGTTTACGTATAAAGAAGGATTGTAGCTTAATTTTTGAGATAATTGGATGAAGGGTGAGCGTTTACTAGTTGAAAAATGGGCCCAACTTAAACCTACTCCTCTTTCCGCAAGTGAGAGGCATTCATCATTCTCGTTAACACCTAAAGCATTCCCGAATCCGATCAAGGGAATCCTTCGTCACGATGTAAGTGGCTTTTATAATTATTTACTTTATAATCATCTTATTGATCAATTCTAAAAAGAATATATACACAAAACTATCAAATATTTCAAAATATTGAATTTTTACATATTTTATGTTTCGTTCATTGTAAATAATCCATTTAGGTTAAAGGTAATCTTTCCAACTAATAGGAAAGAGCTGACTGCTTCCTTTCATTGATATGAGGGCATGTCACGCTTTTAGTTTTAAGTTTTCAGCTGAATATTGATCGCAGCTTCTTTATATCGCACCTTTAGAAAATAAAAAAACGAAATTCGAAATTTTAAATTCTTCCATCTGTCAAGTAGCTCGTCTTGTCTTGTTATTTCCCCTGAAATAATAGGAAATTGAGTGAGTTTACGTATAAAGAAGGATTGTAGCTTAATTTTTGAGATAATTGGATGAAGGGTGAGCGTTTACTAGTTGAAAAATGGGCCCAACTTAAACCTACTCCTCTTTCCGCAAGTGAGAGGCATTCATCATTCTCGTTAACACCTAAAGCATTCCCGAATCCGATCAAGGGAATCCTTCGTCACGATGTAAGTGGCTTTTATAATTATTTACTTTATAATCATCTTATTGATCAATTCTAAAAAGAATATATACACAAAACTATCAAATATTTCAAAATATTGAATTTTTACATATTTTATGTTTCGTTCATTGTAAATAATCCATTTAGGTTAAAGGTAATCTTTCCAACTAATAGGAAAGAGCTGACTGCTTCCTTTCATTGATATGAGGGCATGTCACGCTTTTAGTTTTAAGTTTTCAGCTGAATATTGATCGCAGCTTCTTTATATCGCACCTTTAGAAAATAAAAAAACGAAATTCGAAATTTTAAATTCTTCCATCTGTCAAGTAGCTCGTCTTGTCTTGTTATTTCCCCTGAAATAATAGGAAATTGAGTGAGTTTACGTATAAAGAAGGATTGTAGCTTAATTTTTGAGATAATTGGATGAAGGGTGAGCGTTTACTAGTTGAAAAATGGGCCCAACTTAAACCTACTCCTCTTTCCGCAAGTGAGAGGCATTCATCATTCTCGTTAACACCTAAAGCATTCCCGAATCCGATCAAGGGAATCCTTCGTCACGATGTAAGTGGCTTTTATAATTATATATATATATATATATATATATATATATATATATATATATATATATATATATATATATATATATATATATATATATATATATATATATATATATATATATATATATATATATATATATATATATATATATATATATATATATATATATATATATATATATATATATATATATATATATATATATATATATATATAACCTGCCGAACTTTATCGCTCGCCGAGTCTTAAAGGGACTACTTACGGTCTTGAAGGGACACGTTGAGCACAAATATATAGATTCATTAACTCCATTTATCTTTATCAGTTATGTAATCGTCTATTTAATAATATGATTTTCTTCAAGTCGTGTTTTTAATACGAGACCTAAATTATTTCCCCGGCACGTTTTGAGATATAACAAATTAAACACAACCTCAATACTATGAATGGTGTTGTTGATATGAATTTGCCGGCTCAGTTGATGGTCATGAGTTTCGTCTTGCTTCTGTTGATAAAGGGAGTCCCTCCATTCCGAATTCCCTCTATATTATTTGATCACAATTTCTCAATGCATCATAAGTGCATTCTGTTATCCCATTGGTCACTTAGGTCGTCGGGTTAAGTCGATTGTTTTGTACGCTGTGATCGATGAGGCAATAAAACCGCTGGACGCAAAGGCGCTACTCAAGTCGACTTATTGTCTTTCTGACGAAAACAATTACGGTAAAAGTCTCCCCGACTTGACTCTGCTCGGCTGTGAAGAAATAATCGAATTGGAGCAATCGAATGAGTTTAGAGGAACTGCACTCGAGACAATGATTGGACATTTCTGTAACATGTATTGCTATTAATAATAACTGAAATTCTAGATTTTTAAAGGTAGGAAGTGCTTTGATTTTCACTAATAAATGTTATAAGTTAAGCAACGGATTTTACAACGTATCACGATTTATATTCAGCCTATAAACTTTTCAGAATCTTATACAATTCGGAAACATTGCAAATCAAAACAATTTTTTAAATATTTTAATATAGTTCAATCCACTCATTTGAATATAGTTCCACCCACTTCGTCCACTATTCCAGTAACGAAATCAACCTTTTGAAAAATATATCAACGGTTGCTCTGAAAACTAAACCGTCTTGACTCCTTCGTCGCTTGTGAAATGCGGTCTATGTTTTGAAATTGAAAATATTCTGACGACGCTAAGTCTGCACGGTGTGGTGGATGGTGTTCCTAATGGTTGTGTGCAGCTTGGGTGGTGTTGGCCAAAATATTTCTGTCATCTGGCCTGTCCAACTCTCAGTTCAACTCCTATCTGGCAGCCTCCTCGAAGAGGGACTTACCCTGTCAGGGCCGCTGTGAGCTTTCGCCACGACTGTAATTCTGCAGTCGGAGGCGGTTGAGATCAGAAGATAGCGGATTCAGGGAATACCTCGGGCGGAACTGGGCGGTTGAAGCACTATCTGCACTTGCGGGAAAAAAACGGAGAAAGCGCCAGCTGGCAAATAACCAGGGGGTTTGGAGACGTATGTTTCCTATGAAAGCGGAGCGTAGTTGCCGACCTGACGTCTTCGACCCTGGAAACGATCCGTCGGTCACCCGATCTCGAGTGTTTAGAGGAGTAACACGTGCGGACTTGTTTAAACACGCTCAATATTTCCCCTTCATACATTAGAAAAATTATAGATCGAGTTATAGATAGAAAATTATATTAGGAGTTCTTCGCTTTTTCGTATTGGTAAATGCTTTTTCGTATTCGGAGAACTTAACGTCATTAATTCAGTTTGACGATTTATAATTTATTTATTTATTTATTAAGAATTTACTTCTATAAAAAAATGTTATCTACAAAAATAGCAGGAAATGAATGGCAAATCTTCTAACCTAACCTCATGCTTATTTATTTCTTTCATCTAACTGGGGCTAATCCGTTCTAGGGTTAGAGCTATAATAGTACAATAAATTATTTAAACATTGTAGTAAAATGCTCATAAAATTAATTGTCTTAAAATGTGGTCCTAAAAATACCGCAATTCCAATCCTAAAACCGGAAATAAAATTTAACATGAAATTTCGTTAAATAGAGTGAGACAGATAGAACTGACCTTAAACTAAAACAAAGAGAAAAAGAAAGTTATGAGGAAGAATACAAAAAAAGGAAAGAATACCAAGAAAAAAGTCATGTAAAAATATCCATTAGTTATAAATTTGAACTATATGGTAAATAATATATAATTTAGTATAATAATACCTAGTCAAAATAAATAGAATATATGTTCAAAACGATAAACAATAACAAATACGAGTATATTAAGAACTTTTGGAAAGAAAGTTCAATGTTACAATAGAATTATATTTATGTATTCGGTTGCAGTTCTGGAAATGATCGAGTGAATAATTAACAGGCGTATAATGGCGCGAACGTGATGTCACTGCCAGCTCCGGCGCCAGTACACGCTTCGGTATCCGGCATCCGGCTTCCGATCCGGCAACCGCATGGCATCGGGGTCGCGAGGCCGTTGCGGAGACACACCGATCCGGCTGGGCTAAATTTACGACCTTATTGATTTTCACGGCGCGGGCATCCCGCCGCCCCCGACCGCCCGCCGCCCAGCATCAGTCGCTTAAATTATGCAGTCGCGTGTCACGGACCCACAGAGGCAACACAGGCCGAGTATAACCTATCTAACGAACAATTAGCACCGCAGCCACGTAAACAACGCAACAGTGGCTACGAGCGTGGCAACAGCAGCGGCATTGCAGAGTGCCGGAAACTTTTCCCTTACATTTATGAGGTCTTTGAGTTGAAAATTTCGTTGTTTTTTGTGATATTGAAAATTTATTTCGAAGCAATCCATGAATCCAGCCATTTTTCAATATCCTCGAAAGACTGGAAGCGCTGTTCGAAAAGGCCATGGGCCATGGACCGGAACAAATAGTAGTCGGATGACGCAATATCTGTGGAGTACGGCGGGTGAAGTAGGATGTCCCAGCGAAGCGTTTCCAGGAAGTTCTTGACCTGCATCGCGACATGTGGTCGAGCATGGTCATGCTGGAAAATTACATTGTCGTGCCTTTTAGCGTATTCCGGCCGATTTATCTTCACAGCATCGCTCAAATTCTTGAGCTGAGCTCGATAGCGATCGCCCGCGATATTTCTCCCGGTTTCAGCAGCTCGTAATAGATGACAGCCTTTTGGTCCCACCAAATGGCATTACCTTGGATTCGTGGATGTCTCTCTTCGGCGTGGCTGATGAGGTCGATGGAAGCGATTCACCGGGGTACGAGCGATATTTTTTGCGTTTGGGGTTCTCGTAAAAGATCCACTTTTCGTCACCGGTGATTATTCGGTGGAGAAAACCTGTTCTTTTTTGACGGCGAAGGAGCATTTCACAAGTCATGAAAAGTCTTTCGATGTCTCTCGGCTTCAACTCGTGAGGAACCCAATGCACTTCCTTTTGAATGACTCCCATAGACATTAAACGGTTAAGGGATGAACATTAAGCGCTGCTTTTATCTTTGCCAGCGTCAGACTCGAATCTTCATGGAGTATGGACTCCAATTCGGATTCTTAAAATTTTTGCTCCCGGTCTGGGCGATCTTTGTCTTGCAAGTCGAAATCACCACTTTTGAATCGGAAAAACCAAGTCTCAACAGTCCTATCTGTTGGAGTAAATTCCCCGTAAGCCTCCAGCAGCAATCTATGGCATTCTGCGGCAGTTTTCTTAAGATGAAAGAAGAAAAGCAATGCTTCCCGCAAATGACGTTTTGTCGGCTCAAATTTCGACATCTTCGAAGCTAACAAAATTACCGTTGTTGAAACTTCAACGAAATGACACAGACTGATAATTGAAGCCTAACGATGACGCTTTGACATGAAGTATTTTGCAAATTGGTAAATGACTAGAAATATAAGTTACGGTATTTCTTAGGAAATCGAAGTTTTCAATGCCAGGCCCTAATATATATAATTATAATACTTTGACAATTTTTTAATACTTTCTGTATTTTGTAGACAATTCTTATAATAATTGATCGTCTCGAATTTATTATTAGTTATTATAGGGAATGCCACTTAATTGCTCGTAAATAAAATATAATTACCCCATGTTTGAAACATCCTTTAATAAATAAATATTAATATGATTACGATTCGTAACGCTCTTTAATTTGCAACAACTTGTACAACATTCCGAGTTGGAACTTTTGCCGAATAAGTAGCGGTGTAAATGTAAGAATTGTCAGGGGTGTCACGTGACAGAAGTAGCGAGCGGCGAAACGCAACCGCTCCTTATACGCGATTTATGCTTTTAACAAGAATAATCCGATTAGCGGGTAGCGAGCCGGGTAAGTAGCGCGGCTTACATTACTCTCTGCGGTGCGCAGACATTGACAACTGGAAGGGAGTTGGACCTCAAAGCGAGTACACCGGAGACATGGCAGTATTGTTGCAATCTGTCACTCTAAATAAACATCAATACACTCATAAATAAACAAAACACGCAAAGCAACTGTGTTGTAAATCATATTTAAATAGAAAGTAAATAAAGAACCACCAGCCACGTATCCAGACTTCATCATCATCATCATCATCATCATCATCATTTATTCATTCCATAAAAGCATTTCACAATACTGAGGAACATGTCAAATTTTACAATCATAATTTACTGGATGATAAAACCGCTTTGATTAATTAAAAGGAAAAAAAAATAATTGTAATCAGAGGTGATTACTTAAAAATAGTCAAATTTACAAAATAATCAATAATCAAACAAATAATAATCAATACCATAAAAAAAAAAAAAAAAAAAAAAACTGAAACATGCGTAATTAAAAACAATGTCAATAAAATCTAAAACTTAGTTCGAAAGTATAGTCATAATATGGTTATTTATAATCAAGCAATTGTGGACGCAATATCATAAAAGTCGTCCAGTTTGTAAAGGGCATGTTTGACTAACTGATTTTTCAAGCAGATTTTATATGCTGCCATCTCAAGTCTTTTCGTCGATGATGGCAAAGCATTGAACAATTTAAAACTAATATATAAAAATGTTTTTTGATATTTAGTCAAGCGTACTTTAGGCAATAACACATTGTTTTTATGTCGCGTATTATGGCTATGCCGAGTGGAGTGAAGCTCGCAATTTAAAACATTCTCTTTGGCGTATAAAAGGCACTGATATATGTACATGGACGACATGGTAAGGATACCAGCTTTAATAAAAAAAGGGGCGCAATGTGATTCTCTGCTTACACCAAAAATTGTCCTAACGGCTTGCTTTTGTAGCACAAAAACGCGATGGGTATCGGTTGCATTACCCCATAGTAGTATCGCATAAGACATCTTTGAATGGAAGCAGGAGTGATACACACTGATCGCTGCACGTTCGCCAGCCAGAAATTTCACCTTTCTTATAGCATAGACTGCCGATGACAAAGTTGCACACAAATTATTGATATGTTGATTCCAGTTTAAATTTTCATCTAAAGTGATCCCTAAGAATTTAGTATTTCTGACAATATTTATATTTTCTGATTCCATTTTAATCGTTATATTTTTGTCATTCTTTTTAGTAGTTGAAAATTTCATCGCTACCGTTTTTGATGGGTTTATGAAAAGTTGATTTTTTTCAAACCAAGTGTTAGCCACAAGAAGCTGCTCGTTTATCAGCTTTTCCAAGACCTGGGTGTTTTTATTTTCAAAAAAGAAGCTGGTGTCATCGGCGTATAGAAGCGTCTTTACTGGCGGCGTAATTGTCCTATCGATATCATTAATAAAAATAATAAATAGTAGTGGTCCAAGTATAGAGCCCTGAGGTACCCCGCGTGCAATTAATTTTGGCAATGACTTAGCATTGTTTATTTCCACAATTTGATATCTCCTATTTAGATATGATGTGATCAGGCTATGAGCTCTACCGCGGATACCATACCTCTCTAGTTTATCTAGAAGAATCTGGTGATTCACACAGTCGAAGGCCTTCGATAGATCGCAAAAAACGGCTATGGGGTTTTGAGATGTGTCAAGTGATTCTAAAATTTGCTTTACTAACTCGCTAATTGCCATAGTGGTCGACTTATGCTTTCTGAAGCCGAATTGATTTCTTATAATAACATTAAAAGTATCTAAAAAAGTATTTATTCTATTAAATATAATTTTCTCAAAGACCTTTGAGAAACACGGCAACAAAGATATAGGTCGAAAGTTATTTATATCTGTTTTACTGCCTTTTTTAAATATCGGCAAAACCTTTGCTGTTTTCATAGCAGTGGGGAAAATGCCTTGCTTTAGGCATTTATTTAAAATCGGTAATAGGATGGGCGTAATTATTGGCGATATATCCTTGATTAATTTCATGGAGTGGCCCCATATGTCAGTAGCCGACTTGGATTTTAATGATTTAAAACACGCACTAAGTTCACCCTCTGTGATCGGATAGAGGTGTAATGAGGCAGGCAAACTATCCGGTAGACTCACACTTTGATTACTTTTCGCCGTGTCTATAATGATATTACATGTATTAATGAAGTGGTAATTAAAGATGTTTGTAAGTTCCTGTGGATTTGTATATTTTATCTGATTGTGTAGTAATTCGATAGATTCGATGTTTCTTGTAGTTTTGTTTCTACATTCTCTATTTATAATGTCCCATGTCGTCCGACTTTGGTTTTTAGAATTAAGAATTTCATTTTTAATTGATAGTCTCTTTGCGGATATAACAGTCATCCTGTAAACTTGTTTATATTTATTGTAGTAGCATCTTAGGGAGACGCTTTCGTAGCGATTTAGTATATCTTGTAGAAGTTGTAGTTTAGTTTGTGATATTTGAAGTCCACGTGTGATCCAAGATGGTTTCTTGCATTGTTTAGATGTACATAGGCGTTTTGGAAAACTTGACTCAAAAATAAGATTGAATTTTCTAATGAAATTTGTAAAAACATTATCAGGCCCTGAGTTTAAATCTAGTTTCACGCTTGCTACTTGCTTATAAAATATAGCCTTATTTGTATCAGTTATCTGCCGTTTCCAAACATGCCCTTTATATGACATTTTTTTAGTACATAAAGTCTCTAATATCTGTGCATTGTGATCAGAAAAAGTAATAACGACATTATGAATATAAGAATGGTCTGTTGAAACATTAGTGAAGATATTGTCAATGCAAGTCGCACTGCCCGTTGTTTTGTTGATTCTGGTGGGAAAATCCACGATCGTCTGCAGTCCATATGACATAAAGAGATCTTTTAGTGAGTTTGCTTGCGATGATAGCTTCAATAAATCCACGTTGAAGTCCCCGGTAATAACAAATGCTTCATCCTTGCGCTTGCTAATGATACTTAAGATCTTGTCCATTTGGCATAAGAATATGTTGAAATCGCTATTTGGGCTTCGATATATACATACAATGATGTATCTAGTTGTTTTAACCTCAATGCATGATATTTCAATGATTTTTTCAACCGATAAGTCCACAATATCTGGTCTACTTTTTGCTTCAACTGTTTCCTTTGTCAGTATACAGCAACCGCCGCGTATGTGTGTTTGTCGACAGAAATAGCTCGTAAGTCTAAAATCTTTTATATGTAATGTATCGATATTGTAATCATGCAACCAGTGTTCTGTTAAACAGATTATGTCTATTCTGTACTTTTCAGAAATGATTTCCATTTGAAGACTCTTTTTATCAATGCCCTCCACATTAAGGTGAAATATACTAAAGGTACTTTTATTTGGCGTTCTTTTACTTCTATTGGATGTGCCACTATGGATGTTATCTGTGCTGATTGTATTCGATGTTCTATGTATAAGCTTACTCACGTTATTATTTACATGTAGATCGGGAGGGTCAGTTTTCTCGAAAAAACTGAATGTGTGTCACGGTAGGCGCTTTGTCAATTATTGCATCTTTTATTAGTCTGCACAGTTTCCATTTGCCACTGGAGTTTATACAGGATCCTTTCTGAATATAATCATTCTCGATGAGATGGTCAGTTAGCCAGATAAATTTCGCATGCGGATACGTCATCGTGATATTGTGTAGCATTTTATTTAATGATCGTATAGAGTAATTTGCCTTTGAATTATCGAGTCTGTAGGGAATTGAAGTTATGATTGTGTTTGTATGTGATGATGATTTCAACAGCGCGATCAAATTCGTTTGTACTTTCTCTGTAGTCTCTGAGGTCAATTCAGGGGTACGAAAAAAGTTATAGTGAATGCCACCCGTCAATACGCAAAAGTCTTTTTTATCAAGAGCAGCTATAGAGCCCAATTTGATATCCTTTAGTAGAGGATGAGGTGCTCCTGGTTCTACTATACCAAAGGGTCGGTAAGATTTCGGTAATATGGAATCTAATTTAGATGCACACGATTTTCCATTTTCGTCAGAAAGTAGTATAACTTGTTTACTTCCATTGCTATTCTTGTTTTTTTTGGATTTTGTTTCTTTCTTTTTTTTACGCTCTCTTATTTGTGTTCCTGATTTATTTATTGGTGGGATTTCGAATTCAGTTTCGGGGGGACATTCATTCAAACAACGCGCGCGGCACCCACAAAACTAGAATTTGCCCATTCAATGAAACGAAAATAAGACGGATTTCGGAGGGTTAAATCTTAACTACATCTCCCCCCACCCTGAATAAGTGCATGACACTAGGTACATAAGTCGCAGATTCTCCGTGATTCTCAATTTTTTCTCGACTTTATTTTTCACTCAAAAAAAATACGGGGTGTACACGTCCCCTGTGCCCCCTTCCCCCCTGATACGTCCTTGAGGACCACAACAAGAATATAATCGTATTATTGAAGAATATTTTTAGAAGCCAAACCTTTTGTTTTTTTGCAATGGTTACTTGATAATTTTATTATTATTATTAGGTATATCATTTGTTTGTAATTTTTTATCGTAAATTATTTGACTTTGATTATTTATATGTTCTGTTTTTTTTTTGATTCCATAATTTTATTTCAATTTCACTTATAAGTGGTGTCCTGAACTAATAGCAGGTGTGTGTCCTGGAAATCAGGATAAGAGATGTCCTGAGGATAGCACTAAATTGCAGCATTTGTAGATTTATTACACAGTTTCCTTTCAATTTTCAGTTAAACCTTTTTTTTTTTGACTATCTCTCGTGTTGACAGCTGGAAATAAATAATTTATAGATATTATTAACATTTTTTATTTCTGATACAAATACTTTTTTCAATAAATGAAGAAGAGAATGATATTCTCCATAAACCCATACTATGTATAGACAGCGCTTCTGCAAAGACTGCCATACATTTAGGAAATGATTCGTGAGAATAAGTAAACAAGAAAATATAATAGAAATAAACAATGCTTTCCTACATAACGAAGGCCTAAACCAAAAAAGGTTGTTGATAATTTTCAACTAAATTTTTCTTGTAGATAATATCACGTAATTGAGGATCTCATGATTCAAAATAAATGGAAAGAAATTATTCGTCATTTTTGTCTTTATTTGACTTTATTTGACTTATGAATCATTTTTAAAATTTAAGACACTCTTTAGAGAAGCACGGCGTATAAACGAAAATACATCAAATCAAAAGTGTTGATGTGTTAAATTCTTTTTTTATTGGTTATTATTTGAATGAATAAAGTAGTTGAAAAGCCATATACATTTTTTTTTAATTTATAAGATGTCAAGTAGCCGCGTAATATTCTCGCCATTTGAATAAAATAAAATTACCTATTTAGATTTTGAGTAATTGAATTAAAGACGATCGCCGTTTTTTGATGTTACAAATAGGAAAGTTTGCAGCACCCGATGTTTCGTGCGATATTGCAACCGCCATTGTCCAGGGTAGACTGTCTAACAGACTGTTAGACAGTCTACCCTGTACTTATGGCGGTTGCAACATCGCCGAGCGTCGAGTGCTATAAATTTCACGCAGGTAAATTCATTTTTATTTTATTTATTATTACGGGTTAAGATATAATAAAAAATATAACAAAATAAAACCTACAAAATGTGACTACACTAAAGAATATATCGCTGAAAATTACACATCCAAACAGAAAGGTAAATAAAATAATAATAACGCCACAAGCACTCACAGCTGTGGTTTATATTTTTATGTTAAGATTTATAGGCGCAAATGATATTTATATTTCCAATGATTAAACCTCGATTCTAGAAGCCTTAGAAAAAATATTATTTTTACTATCAAGTATAGGAGAAGATAGCTATCTAAAATAACCAATTAAAAGTAAAATATTACCATTTATAAAGGACTATTTAGGGTGATATCCCTTTAAGAGTTTCATACTGCCTCATAACCACAGCTTGAAAGATGTCACTTTGGAGCTTTTGAATTTGGAGCTTTGAATATTAACTGGAAACTACATTCATAACGGTAAGTCCAATTAGGAAGTAGTATAATGAACACTCGCCTAAACATTTCCAGTACTATATCGCAGCACGTTATTATTATATAAGAACTCTAGATATAGAATGCACACACATGTGCCGCTTTCAAACCATCTACTTACCGATTCTCTCTACGGCCATATTTCATTGCTCTCTCGGCGGCTCTAATCGTATAGTCGTATTCTGTTTGTACAGTAGGAATATTTACCTTTTGCTTATGATCAAGTCGTCCAATAATAATAAATAAAGGGATTGTTATTATTTTTTATTTTACTCATTTATTTATCCGTAACGTACGTCATTAACAATTAATTAAGTATTAACTAATGAGTAAAAACCTAATAGTAGAATAAAAAATGAGTAAAGTGCTTACCATCCATGTGGATTTTATTAACTCTAGGCATAGGCCTCTGTCCAGACAGTAGTCTATAGGTGTTCTAAGAGAGTGGTTATGAGCAGCCGTATTTTTGAAAAAATCGTTTGGGTCACTCCAAGACTTTCCTATCATAAAGACAAGGCCCAGCCCTCCCACCCGTCACACCCCTTCGCGCCAACCCCCCTCCCCTATATTTATTTATTTATTTAAGAAATAATTACTATAAAACATTGACTTTGCTTACAAAATTAAAAAGTAACCGAATGGAGAAACCTTAACCTTTTGCTAATTTGATCCTGTCACCCAACTGGGACATGCCCGTTCTAGGGAGGACAGGACTCTAATATTACAATCAATTTTATAAAAGTTTTAGTAAAATGCTAATAACTCTAAATTGCCCTAAAATATGGTCCTAAAAAATTACAATGAAAAAATATTTTAAGATAATATAATAAATAAAATACAATTCCATTATATAATCGCCAATAAATGTAATATGACATTCGATTAAATAGAGAATGACAAACCGAATAGTCTTAAAAGTCTTTAAACCTTGCCTATATTATACAAGATGAGTTTTTAATTAGTGACACCTTGAAGTTGGTGAATAGATACGAGAAAATAAACATTTTTTGATACAAAAATTTGGGAAATAAAAAAAATCTTTTTGTTTTTTTGAAATTCTGAATGATTTGACTGATAAATAAATGTTTGACAAACGTTAATTAAGCGCGCTGCGCTATCTAGCAATAAGTAAAATATCGCGAATAAACAGAACTGGCGATATTTTACATACCGCTAGATGGCGCAACGTGCTCAACTCTTTTTATACTATTTTTCAAGATATGAAATTTTAACAAGATAATAAAGTTAAAAAAAAATATAATACTGTATGTTTAGTAATATATAAAATAATTTAAAACAAATACCATAAATATCAACAACCTCTTGGATATTAAAAAAATAATAATTAAGTAGTTTCTCACAGTAAAAGGTTACCATATGGCAACTGTAAAATGGCCTTGCAGACTTCCCTGTTTATATCGTTTATATCATATTTTATATATCGGTTTATATAGTTTTATTTTCCACTGAATTTCTAGAAGTGTGTAAATTCAAGCGGCAGCACACGTCCTCATTGAGCTCGACTACCCATTGAGAGTTCCTATCGCGCTCTCTTTAATAGTTTTCTTTACGGGGCGGGTCATAAACTGGCGAGCCAGTTACGTGGTGAGACTGCCTAGTGCGATTATCATTTCTCCAGAAAGTGAAATCTCTTATCAAAGACCCTTAAGAGGGGTTGACGGTTCTGTGTTTTTTAAATATAATAATAATTACTTCTTTATGTCGATATCAGGATATTTATACACATCGGAATTGAAATTAGTACTATATTGAAAAGAATGTTGCGTATTAGTCTATGAAGATAAATAGCTATAATTAGAAGGACCTAGATATCAATGCAGTCAAATGAAAAAGGATTTTTTTCATAATGCATATTTGGCGAATAAATTTACAAGTTCTCTAAAACTACCTTAAATTTGCGAAATTACCATTTTAGAGGTTATATATTTATACTATAGTAAAGGTAGCACTAAAACACATTTTTTTTAGATTTATTTTTAACAGATATTTTTTTATAATATGCTGAGAAACAGATCTATTTTTAAACTATGATTCTTGGTGGTACTGACCACCTCTTATGAGTCTGA
Organism: Micropterix aruncella; assembly: GCA_944548615.1. Taxonomy (NCBI): domain Eukaryota; kingdom Metazoa; phylum Arthropoda; class Insecta; order Lepidoptera; family Micropterigidae; genus Micropterix; species Micropterix aruncella. The sequence continues at coordinate 22,664,310 of OX155953.1, read as the reverse complement.
GCCTTCATATAAAAAATAAACATTGGGATGATATGGCGCCATGTATGTAAGTAAAACGGATAAACTTGATAACACACAAATTGGATAATAAATAAATTGGATAAAATGAATTGTCTAAAATTGATATTTAAAAAATATTTTTTTATACGGACATTGTGAAAAAAATATCCGTTTGCTTCATGAGTAATATCAGCGTTAAGGTAATTAAATGCTAGCATTCAAATTTGTTTATTACATCAAAATATTTGTATATATTGTGTTACGTCTATGTATAAATAATATTTAAAAAATGGTGACAGACAAAAATCATTTCTATGAGAGATGGCATCAAGTGTATACTCATATAAACAATAAACAAATTTAAATAAAAGGTTTTTAGCTTTTTAAAAACTCACCTAACATAATAAGTTGAATCTTAGAGAAATCATTACGTCATATCTTTTTCTTTATGCCAATACAATTTTATAATCAAGATTTTTTTTTATCTAATTATGAGTTTTATATTAAAAAATACGCTAAAAATGGTTCTGATCAATAACCGACAATAATTGTATGTCGAATAATAATGGGACTTTAGTTACGAATTATTGTAGCTTGGGCAGCTTGTAAGAAATACTATTATAATTACCTGGCTACTGAAAAAGTTTTACACGAGAGACTTCCATCTCAATAATTCGCGATTTTTTTAAATATCGACTATTTTTTAAAAATTGGAAAACAATTACTATTTAAATTTATAATAGAGATTTAAAATCTTTATAAAATAATTAAAGATGCTAAGATAAGAAACAGCCAAATTAAAATGATTAAAATTTAAAATTACATCAATAACAATGTCACAAAAGAAATAGTCAATATAAATTTATATATTATAATCTATCTTCGATAATTATCAATGACTGTATTTAGTAATGTAAATAATCAAAATTAGAAATTAAAAAAAGAAAAGATTATAGTATAAATAAATATGGAAGATGAGGAAAATCAATACTCTCAAAGTCCTTAAGAGAATATATTGGGTTATTAATAAGCACATTCAGCATCTTTCTCTTAAATTGAACGTCTCCAAGACCCTTGACGCACAATGGAATCTTGTTATAATAAATATTGGACTGATACAGGAAACTATTTCTAACCTTACTTAGTAGCACTTTGCAAGAACGCAAGTCTTCTTTGTATCGCGTGATATGTGAATGAACATCCGAATTTGTTAGAGTGGCACTGATCTTTTTTCTGGCATACATAACACCCTGGTATATATAGGCGGCAGTGTCATGATAGATAGATAGGCCTACAGTATGTTAGCGATGATATGGTAAATAAATTGGGAATCGCTCTTTTTTGAAGTCTAAAGATTCTTACCGAATTTGCCGCCATTCCCCAAATCATGAGACCATAACTTAGTAAAGAATGGAAATAAGCAAAGTATACAGACTTTGCGGCCTCAAAGCCCAACATTTTATTTTTTTAATGGCAAACGTGGCACTACCTAATTTTCCGCTCAATTCATCCAAATCAGTTGACCATTGGTGTTTACTATCTAAATGGATACCTAAAATGGTCATCATTTTCAAGTTCATTTTCACCATAACGGATGCTAATGACGTTATCTCGTGGAGGGCGAAGAGGAAAATTAATTGAATTTGATTTCGAGAAATTAAGGGATAGTCGGTTTACGTGGAACCAAATACCCAACTTTTCACCGTGGCAACAATTCGCTTGTTTAAAATATATAAGTTTGCATCACTGAAAATTAGAGTAGTATCACCTGCATAAAGGGTATTTTTAACATTATCTGAAATCATGCAATCTCGTATGTTATTTATATATATAAGGAAAATAAATGGACCCAGGATGGAGCCTTGTGGAACTCATTGCGTAATTACGCAATTAACTGGGGGTTTACTAACAATATTTTGTATTTTTGCTACCTGGGTTCGTCCTTGGAAATTAGACTCTAGTAGATTGAGTTCCCTGCCTCGAACGCCATAATGCTCTAGTTTACATAGCAAGATGGTGTGATCGACGCAGTTAAAGGCCTTGGATAGATCACAGAATAAACCCAGAATTTTTCCAATTTATCCAGGCTCCAGCCTCCAGAGCAACTTTTCCATATGACCCGCAATCGCATCTATTGTGAGCAACTACTTGCGGAATACGAATTGTTTCGGAGTTAAAATCTTATTTAAAAAAGAGAAATTATTTATTTAGATATTTTGCTAGTTATTTTGCTGTGGTTATATTGCTGAGAATAATTTATATTCTTAATTAGTTATTTTGCTGTAAAATAAGTTTTTAAAATTTTTTACTAAAAGTTGGCAAAAGTTATATTAGACGATAGTTGTTTTTGTCCTCGCGAGCACCTTATTTATAGACAGGAATCACTTTTGCAATTTCATTTTAGAAGGAAATACTCTCCACATATAAGTTGATGAGCTGCAGCGCTATCTAGTGGCGCGTTACAACAACGAGAATAGCGCGAAAATATTATGCTTTCTCAAGTGTCTATGAATACTAATTTTTATGGCGATCGGTTAAGCGGTATAGAAGTTAATATGCTGCAGCGCTACCTGGTGGCGAGTTACAATGAAGTTAATAGTGTGATAATATTATGCGTACTAAAATGTCTGTGTATACCAAGTTTCATGGCGATCGCTTCAGTGGTATAGAAGTTGATGTGCTGCAGCGACATCTAGTGGTAAGTTACAATAAAATGGATACCATAAAACCTTCTCTATAGAAAAATACCTGTATATGCCAACTTTTATGGTGATCGGCAGAACTTTTTCGGAGTATTTTAGGGTAGGACAGACAGATGTAGCAACAACCATTTTTATATATACTTTTGGATAAAATTAATATGAATTTGTGTTAAAAATTTAAAATCTCTACATGTATTGAAGCGGTTAGCTCTTTATATATACAGAATCTGGTATTCCCCTTTTCACGATTTTCAACCGTTTGAGAAGCGTCTTCCAGTTTAGATCTAAGTATTTATTACCTAAGGGTGGTCGTAAAGTATGAATGACCTCAATAAATGAATCTATACAAGCGGTGTGGTATTTGTATTGTGGCCGAGCGGGGCATTATAGCGTTTATGACGGGGGCTGCAAGGGTGAGTGTTACCTCATTTTTTCCGGTCGGTCGTACGGACCGCGCGCGACCGACTACGTGCACTCGATACAAACGAAGGCAGAGATGGTAGGAGGAGGAAGAAGAAAGCGATTGGGAGCAAAGGGATAGCGGAGCGTCTTATTTTATTTTCTTACAAGCACCGACTTTAATGAAACGTACTATACAAACCGACTGCATACGCTCCTGGCGCTATACTATGTAGATCCGGGCTCTTTAGTTCGGTGTTCGTATAGGGGCATCTATATCTGAAAAATCTAGATTAGGATGCCCTCGGCAGCATCGCTAGGAGATACACCTTTACGGGAAGTGGACGAAATTCGTTTCTGGCCTAATTAATAGCCTAATAGAAAAAATATATTAATAGCCTAATGTTAAGCAAAATAATCAATTCATATAATTCTGATATAAAATATTATAATACTATTTTTAAAAATATGAAAGAATAATAGCAGCCTATTAATGGCCTAATAAAAAACAAAATATTTATACGAATTGACCAAATCATTCAAATGATAAAAAAATATTACTTCTGTAAATGCTGGTATTCGTGCAATGATAAAATGATAATCTATTTAAACAAATATGTTTATTGAAAAAATATAAGTCATGAATGTAAGTTGTTTTTGCCTAAAATTTCAAATGCACCTCCTGTCCTAATTGTAATAAAATGTACCTAAAATTTACGTAATAAAATGTACCTAATTGTAGCGATCACCTTGCTTGGCCGACTCTAATGTTACAACGACTTTAGTCGCTTTTGTTTTCGCGATCAGAATAGAAATAATCGCCGTAAATATTAATTACATAATTTTCCACATAAAATAATACAACTTATTGCCTATAGATGAATTTAATCTGTCATCTTTTAGCCCTAACGTTGTCCCCTGTCAGTTATTATAATTACTTGGTAGTTCATGTTAACGACGCCAATGCCTACGCTACATACAGGTTGAGGTTTTAATTAGTGACATCTTTAAAGTGGGTAAATCATTACGAGCAAAAAGGCAACTTTTGATATTAAATTTTGGAAAAAACACAAAAAAAAGTATTTGGCATATTTTTTATTTGGAAAATGTAATGTTTTGAAAAATAGTATAAAAAGAGGTGATTGCATTGCGCCATCTAGCGGTGGGTAAAATATCGCTAATAACGTTTAACGTTTACCTTACCAAACTTTCATTTATCAGTCAAGTTTTTTTTAAGTTACCAAAAAAAACAGAAAGAAGATTTTTCCCATTTTTTTTTGCCTATTTGCTATTATTGATTCACCCACTTCAAGGATGTCACTAATTAAAAACTTACCCTGTATATACATATGTGTGGAAACGGCCGGCTGTTTTTTGGCTGGTCGAACCGCTTGCTTAATTTTCTGGCTGCACAGTGATGGTTATGCAGCTATGAATGCATAAAGTAAACAAAATACATGCTTATCAATAAATAGAGCGAGAATGTATTTTTTTTAGACTGAATGACAACCTTAAATTTCGAATTATTTCGTTTCTCCACCTAAAATGATACCTACGTTGTTTGGTCCTCTAATTTAAAAGCAAACATAGGGCGACTTAACCCCTGCAGCTCCCCTCAAGCCATCGAACCGTACTAAAGACGTAATATTTGATCGGCGCTGGTCCTGAATGATAATAAGACAGTGATATTCCTTGCAGTACGTGCCTAAACTACGCCCTAACTTTGTATTTCGTAATACGTCGAATATAAAAAATAGTTTTTTCACCTACCTATACATTAATATGTATATGTATATAATACGTGAGTCATCAAGAAACAAGTACATTAATGTATTGATGATTGTCATAATATTTTAAATACAACATTAAGAAATACTCTCCATCAGCTCTTATAAATGAGTTCATTCGCGTAGACCAAGTTTAAAACACTCGCAGAAGTCTTCTTTAGGGACGTCAACCAGAACAGAGACATAAAAGCATTTCGAGCATGCTTAAGGCTCTCAATATGAGTTTCATGGAGTCCAAGTATGTTTTTTTGGGAAGAGGAAGAAGTCATACGGAGCTAAATCGGGGGGTGTAAGACGAATGCGATTGCTCTTAAATTTCTACGGTCTTCAAGAAATCAGTGGTGAAAATGGCTTTGTGATGCGGTTCTTTGTCATGATGCTAAAAGAGTCATATCAATCCAGATGGTGGACGTTTTAGTTCCAACTGGTTAAAGAAAAATGGCAACCAGTCTTCGCTCTACCACTTGGCATAGAATATTTTACGATCTTCTAACGAAACAGGAAAAAATATCCTAATAATTTTCTTGCGAATGGTGCACCACGTTTGACTTTCTCTGAGGATTCTTGTTTGGAAACAATTAAGCTATCGACTGCAGCTTGGTTTCTGGCTCGTATTGATAGACCCAAATTTCATCTCCCGTGACAACTTAAAAAAATGTGGTTTTCTCCTTTATTGAATTTAGTGATCATTTCTTTGCACCACCTTACACTGCCTGTTTTTGGTCTGCTGTGAAGGAATGGTGGAGCTAACCTTCACAAAGATTCCTGACGTAGACGGGTTGATACAGAATTTCAATGGCTGGTGGAGGATCGTTGAGAGCTTCGATCTGTTTATAGGTAGATTTTATATTCTCGAACAGTCTTTATTTCACAGCTTCGATGGTTTTTGCAGTGACTGAAGTCGCTAGATGTCCAATTTTCTCGTCATCTTTCAATAAAAATTATTTGCTTCTGAATTGGGAAGACTAATGTAAAACTGGTGCTTAGAAGGAGCAAGATCCCCAAATGCCGCTACAAGCCGATTTGGATAGTCAATTTCCCCTAAGCCGACTTCAAAATTGTAAAAAATAATTGCACGAAAATGTTTACGTTCCATCTTCATTGCTTACAAGACAAGCTGAAACTATAACGTTAAATGAAATGGGTTTCTCCGTCAAATGTCAAGCAATGTTTATGAATTTCGAAGTTTTAATCGCAATTTTACAATTAAGTTAAAAAAGTAAGTTTGCAGTAATACTCGTGTCTTATTTCTTTCCCATTTGCCTATCGTATAAGTAAATAAGTATACAAATGCAGTTGTTTTAACACTGTTGACTTTAAAAAGATCTGTAGTAATTTGTACTATTAATATAGACATGAGGAAGCTTCAGCAACTAGAAACTGCGAAAGAGATTGTTAAAGCATACATTTTTAGAAGGTATGAAGATGTTATGTGCTGATTGAAAAAAAACTTTTTTTTGTCACGTATATGACGGATCTTCGAAATATAATTTTCTGTCTGAGAAAAGTTTACATACAATGACTAGAATAATATGATTGAAACATGTAGGAACATTCACCTAAGTTTTAAGGGCAAAAATATTTTTTGAAATACCGAACCTCAGAAACGATGGTGGTCGTTGATGACAGAATATATACTACTAGTGTGAAATAAGTACAGGGAAGTCCTAGTTTAAAAAAAGCACGTTCATACTATACAAAAAAATGCTAAGGCTGGTAGCAGTGTATCTAATGATTGCGTATAGTTTTGGCGCAATCTGTCAGTAGACAGATTGCGCCAAAACTATACGCAAATTAGACAGATTGCGCCAAAACTATACGCAAATTAGACAGATATACGCAAACTATACTCACAGAGAGCACTGGAGGTATCCAGTGCTCTCTGTGATTTTCTTCGAAAAAGTAACCGCTAACAGGTCGCTAAAGGCGTACTTGAACGAGGCAATTCGGACTTTACATGGCTGAAACTCATGATAACAGATATACAAAAAAGGGATTATGAGTTGGACAAAAGACTAGGAATGGCGTTCTAATGACGATCCGAGTCTGAAAAAAAAACACTAAGATCGCTCGAAAATCGATGACACGTAGATAATTTTCTTTTCATGGTCCCTTACAGTAGTTTTATTTTCAACGCTCTCGGGCCGGTTCAAAGAAGACAACTCATTGCGTCATTCCATAAGATTAATTAATCTATATAATCCTTTAAGCAACATTACTATAATCTATATAATCCTTTAAGCAACATTACAGACAGAAAAGAAAATTTTATGGAAAAAGAGGGTTGGTAGGTAGATAGGTGATACCTAGCTACTTTTCGTAAAACGGTACATTTATTTAAGGCAAATCAGCCGTATATTAACCACCCTACCTTTTGGGTTATTATTAAAAAAGTAGATAAATTCTTGGTTTTTTAAATAAATTTTAACAATAACAATACTTGTTTAAAATATACTAGAGAAATTATGTAGGGGTGTAGATAAGCTTTTTTTTGTATAACCGTTTTATATGAATTTTTATATAATAATATGTATTTTTTATATATTTTAAATAATTTTTCCTATATTATAATATAGCGGATGTATCACGTACGTTCGTATAGGTAGGGCGGTTAATATTTACATTTCAGGATTAATTCCCCTTCCAGCTATTTTGTATGATAAAAAACCTAACTTAAAACTCGCTTAAAGTCACGAACCGACAAACTTACGTAGTGAAGCTCTCTGGAACCAATTTTAAAATGAATATTGATTCGCTGAAGTAGTTTTTACATCAGAAAAGTTTTTTAATACAACTTCGCGTCGTTGCGAGGAAATTAGGAGGCGTCTCCATATTACGTGCTTTGCCGAATGGCTTTCTCCACTCGACTAGAGAAGATTGAAAACTTCAGGAAACATAAAGTACCTACCGAAATGTGAAGAGGCTACATGCAAAATAGACAATTATTAATAAAATGATTCCCTCATTGTTGTGAGGGTAAATAGTATGCCAGCAAACGATGTGCCAGTTTTTGGTTAAAATACGACTTAAGGCGATATAAAACCTGAGAAAATATCTGAAATGGGCGCACCCGCGAAGAAATAGGCGGAGCTACAGTACTCTGATGGACCAATTTCAAATACGATCGTTTCAACTCTTGCCATGACCGAATGGTGCCTGAATGCCAAATTCAGCTCAATAGAGTACACACACACAGACACACAGACTCACAGACAGACTTCAGCCTGAAAATGGTTCTAATCGTCTCAGAGTGTGACAAAATGGATATTTTTATCTTTATCTCAATTTTTTTGCGCTTTTACAATACTTTCCGTAGAGCCAGGAAAGTAAGAAATGAAATTAATGAAAATAAGAACGACAATATTTATCAATGAGAAACCAGAAAAGTTCGTATAGAGCGAGAGAATCAATGAGAAACCAGAAAGTTCGTATAGAAAGAGAGAATCAATGAGAAATCAGAAAAGTTCGTATAGAGAGATAGAATCAATGAGAAACCATAACAGTTCGTATATAGAGAGAGAATCAATGAGAAACCAGAAAAGTTTGTATAGAGAGAGAGAATCAATGAGAAACCAGAAAAGTTTGTATATAGAGAGAGAATCAATGAGAAACCAGAAAAGTTCGTATAGAGAGAGAGAATCAATGAGAAACCAGAAAAGTTCGTATAGACAGAGAGAGAATCAATGAGAAATCAGAAAAGTTCGTATAGAGAGAGAGAAAATCAATGAGAAACCGTAAAAGTTCGTATAGGGAGAGAGAATCAATGAGAAACCAAAAAAGTTGGTATAGAGAGAGAGAATCAATGAGAAACCAGAAAAGTTTGTATAGAGAGAGAATCAATGAGAAACCAGAAAAGTTCGTATAAAGAGAGAGAATCAATGATAAATCAGAAAAGTTCGTATAGAGAGAGAGAATCAATGAGAAACCAGAAAAGTTCGTATAGAGAGAGAGAGAATCAATGAGAAACCATAAAAGTTCGTATAGAGAGAGAGAATCAATGAGAAACCAGAAAAGTTTTTATAGGGAGAGAGAGAATCAATGAGAAACTAGAAAAGCGCCAGTCTCTATTAACAGATTACCCTTTAAAGTTATGTCAACTCACAAAAGATCATCCCCAATATGATAATATACGTAAATTTCCCGGATGTGGCGAGATGGTGTAGACTGTAAACGCACCGAGACGTCAGTCGAGGGGAGATGAGTTTCCCCCTTCCTTTAAGAAAAGGGACAAATTTATGAGCCACGTAAAACAAGCATAAAATCGTTTCTCATAAACTTTGATTTAGAATAGATTGTGAGAAAGCTGGCTTCGGCTATCGATCTGGGTTTAGCTCGTAAGTTCGAAAATAAAAGTGGAGTAGAAGCGTTTCTTTATAGCGATTGTAAGGTGGCATATAATACCATTGGTTATATAGGTTATAAGATTTATGAATGCCATAGTACCTATTGACAACCCTTCTGCGTCGGCGACGTGCAGGTGGCGCTGATAGCATTGCCTGGCGAAACTAATAGCAATTTATTTGAATATCTATAATAACATTGATAATGAGATACACTAACATTGATAATATTTTATCAAAGATTGATTGAATATAAAACATATTGTTTAATTAATTATAACCTTCAATTATTAGTACCTTTTATCGTATTTTTATGAATGCTGGTTACACACCAAATTGAAAATTGACATATTCATGTAAATTATATTAAAATCATAAAAGTTATGATTAAAAGATTGTTTGTTGAGAATTTTATTGTTTATTATTATTTTAATTTGAGATAGGATACCGTAACGGCGTGTTTGGAACGCCATCTATTGGGCTACTGAACATAAAAGAAAATTAATCAATATTTGTAGCTATGAGTGTTGTTCGTCGATATATACGTTGCGTTTCGTAGTAAAATTTTAGCTACCAAGTACGCCACTGAGCATTCTAATACTCTATATAATCAATGATAATCCGTAAATATGTAGCTATGCATGTCGCTGTGCAATGAAAAATCAGACTGAATTCACTGAGATGGTTTCAATTTCAATTTTGAAGGTATTCTTTCAAGTAATCTAGCAATTAGTAATTTACTGAATATTTCGGTAGTATTATTTAGTGAAAATTTAACTTCTTTGATAGAGGAGAGCCATACATTTTGGAATACCATATAGAATTTATAATTTATATATACTGAACTTGTGACAGTACAATTTCATAGTCTTCGTGTACATATGTTTGTCTCACGTCAAGGACTCCGAAGTCCTTGAACATATCGATAGCAGAGAGGAATTTCTGAGCTTTGACCAGTGGATCTAAGCAGGTGAGATGGGCAACATCCCATCCAATTGCATAAGAGAGTATACTGTTCGCAAGTACATTGTGCACTACTATTGGTAGTTGTTGGTTTGGTAGCGTGTTTCTTAGAGACAACAATGCATGGATCAATTTGCTGATTTTTTCAGCTGTTAGGCTAAGAAATACAGTTCACTTCAAATTATTATCAACTACCTGACCCAGCGAACTTCGTACCGCCTAACAGTCAATGATTGTCTCGTTACAGATTAGCTGAACTTAATTTATGATTTTATGGAAGTAATACAATGAATACAAAATAAATATAATGTTCACTGCTTTATTAATATAATAACACAAAAAGAAATATAAAAGTACAAAAATTAAGTATATCAATCGCGTGTTAGCAAGACATGATTGAATTAAACTATATATATATTGTGCAGCATGGAATGCACTCGGTTCAATTCTCTTTATTGAAGCGCCTTGTGATTGCATGACCTTTTTTTTTTTTTTCAGACGCAAGAACAAATAAAGCGGTCGATTTGCTGACACGTGAACATGCCACGTACCATGAGAAAAATACGGATTTACATTTTGTATGGGAAAATGTTTTTTCTTTTATATTAATTTTTCCACTTTTCCAATTTTCGTTTTGATTAGTTATGCTGCTATTCGGGTCGGAGACAAATACTACAAATCAAAAACCATGAAAATCGGTCCAGCCGTTCCCGAGTTATAAGTGTTCGAACAAACCCGACTTTGTTTTAAGTATATATACCTACCTATAGATAGTCAGTACTAGATATTGTATAGTTGTTAAATTCTCTAACGTCACACATCTACAGGTTTTATTCAGTTAGAATAAGCAATGATGAATTTTGATATTTTGGAGTTTTGATTCTGCCCGTGGATTGTCATAAATCCTAAACATCATGACTTTTACTTTCCCCACGATTCGGGAAAGTATTGTGGACGCGCTTCTGTGTGTTTGCCTGTTTCTGTGTATTCCTCCACGATAGAGCCCTCACGCTAATCCGATTCGGCTGAAATTTGGCATGCAGGCATCGTTTGATCGTGGCAAGAGTTTTGATTATAATCGGTCCACCAGGGGGCGCCCTAGTCATATTCCAATCTCGTAATATTAGACTTGGAGACTTGAAATTTGGTACCGTTTGGCCTTGTTGGGCCAAAATCACATTGTTGTTTCGGTTTGAATATCTCATAATAAACAAATATATGGAATATTTCGTAATATATATTATGGAATATCTCATAATATATATATCTCATAATAAGCTAATAAATAATATTTAAATCCCGCAATATATTTTAATCAAATATTAATGCATCGTGCGACGGGGTTCGTTTCTCGGCTAAGGGCCAACAAATGGAACGGAACCCAACCGTGTTTGTCCGCTGACCGAGAGAGGGCGCTTATCGTTTTTTAAATGAAATCGATAATCAGATGAAATCAGTCTTTGGCTACTTGGAGGGAAATTCTTGGGGTGTCACAACCGATTTTATTTTATTAGTGGAGTGAAAAAATATTTTTATCCAAGTTTCTACCTTTTCGAGCCCCCTCTCTGTTGTAGATTTTACGGTTTTCCATGCTTGTTCCCTGAATACCATGACCGTATCATCGGCTTATGATATTGCCTCCCTCATCAATTAAGCAAATACGCAGATACTCCGGTACGTGCCTGATTACATAAGAACGCAAATGATTAATTTCGAGACTAATAGAAGACGATCAGAAGTTTGTGCAAATTTTCATCACTTTCATATCTGATTGGTTTTTGTTCAAAGCCATATTATATCACTAGATAGTCGTCTGTGTAGATTTCTCTACTGGTAAATCTTTGTATACACTGCATATGTGCACTCGACAAGTTGAAAGACAAATATTAGGCGACGCTCTCGCAGCGGCGACGCGGCGTGCTTTCGAGTGTACAACGGTAACAGTATGTGCCCTGCGCAACACAGAATAGTAATTACTCCTATACCTATAGAAACGACACCGACCCTTTTTAGTTAATGTGTCCTATGTCGTTATAGCGGGGCATTTAAGGGCGGTATTTAACAATAGAGAAAATCGGGGAGAATCACGGCAAGCCAGTATTTTAACGAATGAATCAGTTCATATCGTCGTTTGCAGTATTCTTTCTACGAGATGTGCTACTGGGTCTGTAGAGATTGCTTCAGATTTCGCTCTGACATTTGCGCTGATTCTTTCACATGTGTTTTCTATATAATATATTTTTTTTCGGTAGCTCTCTTATTTCGTAAAGAATTCACATTCAGCGGAAAAAGGCGACTCCCACTGCCCACCTATCACCCTAAAGATCAATCCCTCAAATATCAACCTTACCCCGTCCCTCGGAATTTCTGAACTCGACCACCTTGTAGGTATGTATGTAATGTAAATTATTCCTCGACTTCAAACTGCTATTGTTGCTTAACTATATATTTTTATTAATGTAATAAGCTTTGCCCAGTTTGCCCAGTTTGAAATTGTGGCCAAGATAAATATAGTCGAACTAGGCAAAGACAACCAACATGCAGAAGTAGTCAGACGCGTGGGATTGACTTCGGCGGCCTTCGGAAACCTTACCTTCATCCTGAGAGACCCAGCGATGCCCATCAATCTAAAACGGAAAGTTTATGAGACATGCATGCTGCCAGTAGCAACGTACGACCTTCAAACAGTGCCTCTAAAGCAGAGCAGTGCCAACCGCCTCAGAGTATGCCAAAGGGCCATGGACAGAGCATTGCTGGACATCAGTCGCCGCGACAGAGTGCGCAATGAAGAGATACGAAGACGCACGGGAGTGACAAACGTCATGAAACGTATCGCCAGTCTGAAGTGGGGCTGGGCAGGTCACGTCGCAAGGCAGGATGACGCGAGGTGGCCGAAGAGGCTTGTCCATTGGAAACCAAGAACCACAAAGCGAGGCGTAGGGAGACCACAATTACGATGGCTGGACGACATCAGAAAAGCAGAAAGGACCAACTGGCTGAGGGCAGCAGCTGACAGACAGACGTGGAAGTAGAAGGAGGAGGCCTACGTCTAGGAGTGGACTAAACCAGGCCGAGGAAGAAGAAGAATAAGCTTTAGTTCTAAAAAAGAGCCAGTGTTCACGTATTCCAAATTGTTGGTTTCATTGTTATTTCGGTGGCAAGGCAAGGCTATTTTTTTGCAAATACTGTATTTCTATTTTGGGGGAAATGACCCAATGTATATCACTAGAATGTAACCCCATTAATAACGAGATGTTTGCTATGCATAGAAGCAGGATTTGGACTTAAGTTTATTGTTCGACTTCTACTTTATAATTAATAATCATCATGCATCGTTTTACTCATAGATAGCAGGTAAAAAGTATCAACCAATGGTGTAAATCGAAGCGATACATCCGAATAGTCCGCTCCGAGTGTTGAGACTACTAGGTGCTGACCTGACTGGCTGATACACTAAAAGACTGATAACTCCACTGAGGCCATCCAACGGCCTGGGTGAACGTTTCCAACCTTCAATTTTGGCATGAATCTATCTAAGATTTCATTTATTTTAATCGCTCGCTGGCAACGTTTACAGAAGTGGCATGGCGGCTTATCAGATGGAATCCATTAGTCTCTTTCATTGCCATCGTACCTCAGATTTCATTTGTTCTAATCGTTTAAAGTTGGCAACGGTAACAAAAGCGGCAGCGATGTGGCATAGCGTCTTATCACACGGAATCCATTTGTCTCATTCACGCGCCAACGTACTAGAAAGAAAACGGTCGCTAGCAGTATAGTTGATTTCAATTTTAATAATGTCGCTTAACGTTTCTAACCGTAATATTTGGGTCTACGCTGGGAATTACTACATACGTTTTAAGACCATTTCTAAATTGAAGACTGACTGTATGTCTGTGTGTATGTATTCCACCACGATAGCGCCCAAACGCTTAATCCGATCGAGCTGAAATTTGGTACGCAGGCAGATTTGGTCATGGCGCCGTTCATCTACTACAGGGACATAGCATTACTATAGAGCGGATTACTATAAAGCGGCGCACATTTACATTTATATTTATATTTATATAAATTTATATACATTTTGTATACATTTTGCCAAGGCATCCCTTAAGGGACGCCTCACATTTGAGGGGTTTAATGGCTAAACATCACATTTGGTTATAACCCGGTACGGCAACGGGAAAAGTCGGCGAAAAATAAAAGAAATGGTTGTGTCATCCCAAGTAATTCCCGGCAAGCAGCCATGGCCGGATTTCATCTGAATATAAATTTCATTAATAAACTCGACAGACATACTCTCAGCCGGCGATCGAACCCGGTTGAGTGCCATAGCGATACCTTACGCCGCGCGGTTTGTTTCTCGGCTATCATCGGGTAACTCAACAATGGCGGAAATTCAATTTTATCATTCAAGCTTGTGTATGAGATACTTCAACCGAAAATTCACTAAGTGATTTTGGCCCAACAAGTCAACAAACAAAATTTCAAGTCTCCAAGTCTAATATTTCGAGGATGATATATGACTAGTGCGCCCCCTGGTACGCCGATTTTTAAGCACAATCTTTTCAACTCTTGCCATGACCAAATATGCCTGCGTACCAAATTTCAGCTCGATCGGATTAAGCGTTTGGGCGCTATCGTGGTGGAATACATACACACAGACATACAGTCAGTCTTCAATTTAGAAATAGTCTTAATCGTGTCAGGGAGACTCAAAAAGATATTTCCGTATTCATCTTGAAAAATAAAATTGTGCGTTCACATTACTTTTTCTCCTGCTCGGTTGGTGGGCCTGGAAAGTAAAATACTAATGAATTTCAGATGAGTGTTGTCGTTGGGATTATTCGTATTTAAATTCATCTTGTTTTGCATTACCGAGATGATTAAGACCATTTCCAGACTGAAGTATGTCTGTTAGTCTGGGTGTGTGTCTGCGCGCGCGCGCGCGTGTGTGTGTGTGTGTCTGTTTGCGGGTATTTATGCACGATAGCGCCTAAACGCTTCATCCGATTGAGCTGAAATATGGCATGTAGGCATCATGTTCATGGCAAGAGTTGAAAAGACTGTAGTTGAAATCAGTCCACCAGAGGGCACGCTAGTCATACTTCAATCTCGAAATATTGCAGTTAGAGACTTGAAATTTGGTACAAAGATGCGCTGTTGGACCGAAATTGTTTGTTTGTTTTGTTTTCTACACTTTATTGTGAAATTTCACAATGGGCGGGTTTATTGTCATATGACAATCTCTTACAACCAACCCTACTATGAAATGTTTATATGTACATATGTGTGCATGTAACATGTGTGTAAGTGTGTGTCTTGTTATTGCATTTCATCGACAGAGTTGAAAATGCAATTCCGTTAATTTGATCCCAACGAAAATCGGACCCGGAACTTACAATGTAAGATCAGGCTACCTAACCACTACGCCACCGGGCCGTGTGGTTAGGTAGACGAAATCATGTTTTGGTTCGAATATATCGTATGGAAGCAATGCAAATAATATTTAAAGTACGACATATTTTAGAAAATACTATTTAATTTTTGGAAAAATATAATTTTTATGCCACGGAAAATACTACAAATATGCTACGAATTGGCGCGTGGGGGGAGGTTGGGTTGACGCGGGGGGAAGGGCTTGTCTACTTGCCGGGAAAATCTTGGGGTAACACAAACATTTTTTTACGATACATCTGACTGATAACTGAGTTTTACATGCAGTAATAAAGTTCCATTCCTCTTTATCATATTGGCGTGAAATAGCTTTTAGTTAGACGGTCATCCACGGATCTCTTTATTCTGTGCCACTGAAGATTCGGCAGCTGAAATCCCGTCGCTGACGGCTTTCGGCGCGCTCACCGCCGCCACTAGAGGCACGTTCGATTTTCAAGTTCACGCTGATTTTCACTTCCGCCTGCAGCCCTCGGCGCCAGCGGGTTTTCAGGAGGGCGCGGGCCTGAAAGGGTGGCCGACTCCCCTGGAAACCGGCGGGATTTCATGGCAGCTGTTATATACGACGCTACTAGATCGCTTTGACTGATAAGCCCGCCTTTGAGCGTCTGCGAATAGGTTTAGTTTAAAAGCTGGCTTCCGCCATGATTTCTCATTCTCAGAAATGTGGCATTTACTATCGGCCGTTTGGAAACAGAGCTTCCCCTCGTGCATATTTATTTGAAAAATGCTTTAACACAGCTGCTAATGTACCCGCTTTACTCCTTAATTTGTAGTTAATGGATGCTTTCTTATACGCAAACGAATAATTATATGTATTTCAACGATGCGCGGGACGCGTAATGACTTTTCTTTGAATTAGTACATATTTCGTTAAAACGAAGAATTAAATTAAATGCAGAAACATTTGTATACTATTTTTCCATATATTTTATCCATTTTCTTTTGGAAAATTGAGAAAAATCCATATCTCTACTAGGAAATTTCTTTGTTTTTTTATCATTCCGCCATACTGGGTACATTTAAAAATACAATGTAGATTTGTTAGAAGCATTAGATTCTAATCTAATGCTTCTAACAATCTACATGAATTTGGCAGTTCATAAAGGGCTTTGGTATTCCGCCATATAAGCCTAGGCTAGATTAAAATGATCCATGTACCTACACGAATAATCGATATTGTGAAAAATTGCTTTTATCGTTATAATCACATGATCATCATTTATATACCCCTAAATTATATCAAATAAATTTAAAAGTAATATAAAAGATTCTGTTTAAAATTAGGACTATACACTAGGCTGTATTGGAACTACTGAAAATAGCAACAATTGGAACAACTGAAAATAAATTATTCATGGAAATATAATATTCATTTAAATAGATCAAAATATAGAAACATACCAATTACGCATAAATTATAATAAAAAATAATACAAAACGAAATTAAAAGGAAATTATAATTTTATTGCTCTACTAACAGATGGTTAAATATATCCAATCTCACCTTTGTCTGAATTTATATTTTTTTTTAAATTGAAATATATATTTTAAATAATCGAAATATTGATTATTATTTTCTATGCGAGGTTGATTTTATCCCATATAAAAAATATAAGGTTGAAATCTATTGAAGCAAGGCCTGAAGAGCGCGGTGGGCCTCGAATAGTCTCCAGACGCTACTCCTGCAACTTGACGACTGTTTGCTGTGAAGGGTGTGGTCGTGTCGTGTCGTGCAGAAGCATTGGCGAAGAACGATTGACCAGGCTCGGTTAATCTGGAGCTTATCCGTCATTATTTTCATTTCTTGATAGCGCACACTTGCGTTAACTGTAGTGCCAGACTACAAGAAGTTATAATAGATAACACCAGCACAGAACCGCCCGACAGTCACCATGCGCTTCTTCTGAAAAAAATGCTTTTGTCTATTGTCTAGCTGCATCTCCAGGATTCAGATACTGTAATAAACGCTTGAGGTACAAGATATTATTCAGTAGAGTAGATATACATATTTAGTAGACGAGATAACAATCAAGTTCCAGCTCTTTTTACTAATGCTCGTTTTACTAACATTATTTTTATACCAAATTTTCATTCTCACTAGGGTAGTGACTTGGCAATACGTCGTTTCAGACGAAAAATAATAAAACAGTGAGTCTGAATAATATTACATATTTTTCTTTCAGTAGCAACACTTTTATTTTGTAATATGTCAACACGCGTTTTACCCGTCACCGTTCACTTTTGACGTGACATTCACCTAAAGTTGACATCTTCATCATGTGATCCGTATCTGTGGACTGGAATTTACGACACAATGTGAGACATTGTACTGTAGTCATGACTTTTATTCATATTTAAAGTTTCAGTGAGAAATAGTTCCGTTTCATGAATAATTAATGTATAATCCATATAAAAATATTTTAACTACCCATGTCAATATAACTTGAAAAGATTATTGTAAAAATTGTTCTGACAAAAAATGTTTTTGGTTGATTTTTAATACCTATGCAATTGAGTTACTAAAATAAATATTTACTGTTCAATTATTGGGTTTTCATTACCTGGTGTTTTAAGGTCTTTTTTGATAAATTGTTGAATATTTCGAAAACTAAACAAAACATCTAAGAAAACGAAATAACCGAATAATATTTAATTATTAATAACTAGCTGACCCGGCGAACTTCGTACCGCCTAACAGCCAATGAATGTCGTGTTACAGATTAACTGAACTTAATTTATGATTTTATGAAAGTAATACAATGAATACAAAAAAAATATTAACTTCACTACTTTATTAAGATAATAACACAAAAAGAAATATAAAAGTACAAAAATTAGGTATATCAATCGCGTGTCAGCAAGACATCATTGAATTAAACTATATAAATATTGTGCAGCATGGGATGCACTCGGTTTAATTGTCTTCATTGAAGCACCTTGTGATATACAACATTTTTTGTTTCTTTATCAGGCGCAAAAACAAATAAATCGGATGATTTTCCGACACGTGAACATGCCATGTACAACTGACCATGAGAAAAACACGGATTTACATTTTGTTTGGGAAATGTTCTTCCTTTTATTTTAATTTTTGAAAATTTTTAAAATTTCGTTTTTAATAGTTATTCTGCTATTCGCGACGGAGACAAATACAACAAATCCAAAACCATGAAAATCGGTCCAGCCGTTCTCGAGTTATTAGTGTTCGAACAAACCCGACTTTGTTTTTTATATGTATATAGATGACATTAAAGGACGTATGTAAATAGCTTGGCACCGACATCGCTTTGGATGATTTTTAAAAATTAAGGGATCTCTTTAGGGTTCATTCACTGAAGTCACTACCCTATACTAAGAACCTAAATAAATTAAACAATATCTATTAATTATGATTGATTCAGATCTATTCATATTTTCTCACATAATAAATACAATTTTAGGGATTCAAATAAGAAGTCTTTGCAACCTAGATCCCCCTTGCTCTTGCTCGGAAATTAATCCGTGTGAATGAGATAGGGCAATATGCTAGAGCGGGGTATGAGATGACCGGTTGTCACTTTTTCCCATTAAAACTGCCCGCCATGGTCAAATCTTACACCGCACGAAATATGCTCGAATTTATTCGGGCGAGTATAAGTTCGGCAGGTAGTATTTATCGACGATCGTTCGATTCATATTCCGCTCTAACGTATTGCTCTGTCTCGTTCGCTTGGAATGATTTTAGTTTTAGTTCACAAAGAAACGCAATCGGGCCCATTATCTGAGTACGAACAAAGAAAATGTGAGATGCATATGAGCACCTTTCTATTTCAACGTATAACTTAAACTGTAATTGCATATAATACACTTTTTTGCATTTCGTGCACTTCATGTTCACATGCTTACTTGAGAGTAAATATAACTTTATTTTTTAATTTTTATCTAGTAATTATTTTAATATTGTGTGCGTAATTGGAAAATTAATTTAACATATAATTGGTCATTGTATTGTAATTTGTCTCAAAATTAATTTATGCTAACGCTGCTTACCTGCCTGAAAAGAAATAAAATAAACTATCTATTATTCGTCGTGAGATGCCTTTATCCCTTTCGGCGATAGGACAGTGAAGAAATGCATGCGTCGATGCGTTCTTGCATCTGGCATTCATTTAGCTCATACGGTACCCGCTTTTCGAGCATCTTTTCTTTGTCAATTTTTATCAATATTGTTTCGTCACTTAGGTTGGAAGCCGCTCTTAGTTAGTCGTTTCATGGGCGGAACGAATAGCCCTATGTGCAGAGCATGCATGGAGGCGGAAGAAACCACAAAACACATTCTGCTAGATTGTAAACAGGTAGAAGTATACAGGACAAAACACCTTGGGACTCCAGGCACCCTGCGCGAGGCAGCAGGAAACCTGAAAGCCCTGCTGGCTTTCGTCGAGGAGCTGGGGTGGGTGGAATAGCGCTACCCCCGTTACACGCAAAATAGGCACACTGGATGTCGACTTGCGGAGGAACGCCCAGTACAACTAACTAACTAACTAACTAACTAGTTAGTCGTTTTGCAAAGGATCCACTTTTACTGTCATCCCTATTTCATAATCATCAATTTTACTCTTCGGCCGTCTAACGATTGGCTTTCGAGGTCGAAATTAACAGAACGGAACCAATCAAACCAGTAACGTATAATATTTTCCTTCGTTGTGATTGGTCTATAGATATTATGGATATTGCGGGCCATCTCTTCTGCGTCACTGACGTCAATCGCCAAGACGAAACGCAAATAAAAAACTGCGAATATAAAATTTTCCATGATTGTAAACACATAAAAATTAAAGCAATGATAGAAATACGAAAAAAAAACTGATTTTGAAAAATAGATATGCTTATGAAATGGGAATGAAATGAAATGCTTAAAATCGAAATTTATTTTAACGCTCAAACCAAATTTATTCAAGTTCAAATAGCGATATTTTCGAGTACTTATCCCCTTTACTCCACATGCCCTCAGGTTCATCTTGTTCGGCCCTTGCCCTTACCACCTTTCCACCTCCTCCCTCCTACCCTTCCCTCACTCTCCCTCTCATCGCAGTGGGAAGCGTAGAGACACTCACCGCTCTTATCGACGACAATCTACAAATCCAATTTCCTAAAATAGGGAATCGATCCTACAAATCATACCGCCACGTGAGGGAGCTGCTGTGTCACCGTGGTGAGGAAACAGGGCTGCCTCAACATAAAATTAAAAAAAAACTGTTTTTCTTGCGTACATCTCTTTAAATTTGCTGAATTTAAATATACCATTCAGCATTCGAGCAAGGTGTTCGAGACCGAAAATCCTTTTTTTCAAGGGGTTATTCTGTACATCAAACTGACATAAATATATAAATATAAAAATAGGTCAGAAGATTTTTTACAGCAGATAATTTTATATAAAAAACTGAGATATTTAAAGGCACAGCAGATGGAAGATGTACCTACCAGATGCAGAAATAAGCCCAGGTAAATAGGCAACATAATCAGTTGAACCAGAAATATCAATCATAATCGGCACTTGTAAACACTAATCTATAGGGAATCTGGAAAAATAAATCTTAAAATTGAATTACGCAATGTCATAAATTACGGTATGCGGTAAGCATTTTGCCGTTTTCCTCGTCAAATCGGTTTTCGTATGGAAAATTTAACGCGATAACAGAATAGAAACAATGCAGAAGTTACGACATAGGGCCTATGGTTAACCTATGGTAAAATTATTGATGACGTCATAAAAGCAGTGGCGGTTTCGAAAACCGCATTGATGACGCAATCTGCGCGCAACTGCCGATCGTCAATACGGCGCTAAAAGAGCCTAATGGAAGGCATACATTAATTTTGAAACTGTTCCATACAATTTAGGAGACCACACAAAAATATATGGCACAATGCGTAGAGCTACTTTAGTTAGCGTATATTATAATGGGTAGATACTAAAATCGGTATTTTTTATTTTTAGCAGAATAGACATGATCGCAATAGACTAACTGTGAAAAAAATGTTTTGACGCAATAGTAAGCGTATTTTTTTTGTAGGTGGCTTTATCGGCGATTCACCCATTGAGTTGTGAAGTGAGCGATGCACTGCGCGAGGCAGCATCGATCATCCGCACAAAGCTCGGCCAGTTGACCTCCGCAGTACTCTCAGATGACTGGCATAATTTTGAGTCACATTATTGAAAACCTAAAAAATTACAATTTTCGAACACAAGATTCCCACGACTCTCGCCAAACTACAAAAAAAGACGGTTATGTCACCCCAAGACTTTCCAAGCAAGCAGTCAACCTCCCCCTCGCGCAAAACATTTAACCCCAACCCCACCCCCTACCCCTAACCCCCTTCCCCCACCCAAAGCCCCGCCTCCCATTCCAAATGATACCCTAAATACCACTACAAATATATTTCGACGTATCGAAAACTCATAGTTTTTTAATTGGGTTAAAATTAAATAGAATAATAGTTACCTGCTTAATAAATACCTGAAAATGGCTTATTTTCATGAAAGGCAGTTAAGATAATTCTCAATAATTAACCTAAATACTATAATTATTATTTTGAAATAATATGAAGAATAAAAGAAGTAGCCATTTAATTGAAATAGATAAAGATAATTACAATATGTAGGTTATAATACTAGTTTTGTATATAGTAATAAAAAGACCTTGAGCAAAATTATATAGATTGATTAACACCATGCATATTTAACATTTAAGTAGTCGCTTACTTCAATTATGAAGTAGGCGATTAGGATATGTTCTTTAAAACATGTTAATACTTTTGAAACCGTGTGTTTTAATGAGAATCCTAAATTGTTTTCCCGTTAAGGTTAAAATAAATGCCATATTTTCAGTGTCCAACTATGTCTTTTATTTTACGAGCATTCCCACCCTTTTGCAAAGTGGTGTTCTTGAGAAGAGAATACGAGGAGTGCAATAATCGATAGAAATGAGTGCTATTAGCGAAAGAAAAAGTTTCTCCGCTAAGCTTAATCGAATCATTATTGTAACGGCTATAACTAAGCTGAAACTCTTGTAGTTGATAAGAAAGTTACAATAAGATTATTTCTGCAAACAAACTGCACATATACTACTCGACATTTAATAGATCCATCTAGGTTTTATTCAATTCAATTCAATTCAATTCATTTATTTCAAAAAATCTTTACAGATTGTCGAAACTAAAACTAGGTGTTAGGTACATTTAATATTATTTACAATTTAATTCCTTCGTGATTTCATTTCCGTTCAGTTCTAAAGTTCACTTCGTAAATAATACAAGTCATATACAGATATAAATTAATAACGATAGAGACAGAGTTCAATTTGTAGATAAAAAATATAGATGGAAGTCATGTTTGTTAGATTATATACGCATACTTGAACAAGTGCTATTTATAGTCTAGAAGATTATTATTAAAATTCATTATTATTAATTTTTGTCATTAAAACGATTATTAAAGATTATTAAAATTAAAATATAATGAAAATTCATTTATGTCATATAATTCCTTATAAATTAGTAGCTTTCTGACTTCCGAATAGAAAACTAATATTTTCTTTTCCCTACATATTAGGTCTTTTAGGTTTTGTGGCAGTTTATTAAAAAAGGACAGTCCCACGTAGTTAGGGTCTCTGCGTAAAATTTCTAGGTTCGGACGAGGTAATAGTAGATTGTTCCTCGACCTAGTCGTGATTATGTACTTCTACAGGTTTCTTAAATTTAGATATGTCTTTAGCTACTAGTTTGATGCACTCAAATAAATATAGAGATGGCAGGGTGAGTATATTTTGATTCCTGAATGATCCACGACACGATTGAAAGCTGTCCATGTTATTTAGAATTCTTATTGCGCGTTTCTGCAGGGAGAAAATATGCTGCCTAAATTCCATGGTAAACTGAGCCCATTGCTTTATCTATTGCTGGTTGTAAGTTGATGTCTAAAAAAATATTTCCTCTTTGTTTAATAATACGTTTGATTCTCTAACTGCAGTAAGAGAACGTTTGTCATGTTTTTCCTAATAAATTAGGACGTATCTGTACCTCGACGTATACAGAGAGTAAAGAAACACAATATTAATATTTGGACAGTTTAAATAAAGGTTAAAAGCTAATGAGAGAGGCGAGATTTGTGATAAACGGACAATATTTTTACATAAACAATGTAGAACACGGCTACAATATGAGAAATCAACATGCCTTCTAGGCACCCAATCCAAATTTAACTTTACATAAAAAAGACCAAATTTACCTTTATATAACTTATCAAGATCAGTGGAAAAGATAGGGAATCAAATTGCTGTATACCGTTTACCCGATACACTAACCCTCGCAGTAAGCACAAAATCATGTAGCTTGGAATCTAAAACAAGAAAAGCCAGGAATCTATCTGCACCTGAAAGGTTATATATAACTCGTGAGAAATAGTATAACTCACGAAAACGTTAACGAAGCGCTTCATTTGGTGTCGTTTAAATATAATACCCTTTTGTTTATTCTACAAAATTACAGTTTTTACTTTGCCGGCTGAGGGAAAGTATCGTGAACGCACTGGGCCTGTGTGTGTAAGTATGTCTTCCTCCACGATAGCGACCAAACGCTTCTTCCTATTGAGCCAAAATTCAGCATGCAGGCATCATTTAACATGGCCAGAGTTGAAAAGATTGTGGTTGAAATCGGCCTACCAGAGGGCGTACTAGTCATGCATCAATCTCGAAAAATTGGACTTTAAGTTTTGAAATTCGGTACACGGATGTATTGTCGAGCCAAAACCACATTGAGAAATTTTGGTTTGGAATATTTCATATGCAAGCGACACATTTTTTTTAAATACCGCCGTATTCAAAAAAATATTACGTCATATTGGACTAATACCATTTTAATATACCACGGAAAAATAATACAAATATAGTAAGAATATACTACTAGAGAGGATTGACGCGCGGGAGGGGTTACGCGGCGGGGGAGGGGGAGGGGGTTTGCAGAGCGTGGGGTAGGCGAATATTTGGTAGGGGGGGGGGGGGGCAGCGGGGGGCATATTTAATTGCCGGGAAATTCTTAGGCTTACCCTTTTTTTATGCTGGTGCCTGAATGACAAGAATAGAAACCGAAATTAGGAAAATAGGAAATATTGGACACACCACTTTACACTTTTAAGGAAATCCATGTCATTTAGAGTTGATCATAAGGGTAAGCTACTTGACATGCCGTTCAACAGCGGGCTTGTTAAAAAAATCAGATGTATTTTTTTACAGATGAATGAGGATGTTTATTGACAATTATATTGCCATCAACATTTTATTTATGTATCTGCCAACCTCGTTGTATATTTTTATTGCTCTATACATATATTATTAGAAAAATAAATTTTATTATTATTATTATTAAAACACATGTCATGTGTGTACATTATGTCAGTAATGAGACAAAAAATGAAATGCATAGGTTAAAAAATATAGTCTATTGCTCTCAGAAATAAGTATCTCTATCTATGGTCCCTGAGCAGACTATTCAGCAGAGCCATAGACTAAAAAGGAGATTTATGGACCAATCGACGCTAACTTTAAAATGTTGTTCGCGTACATCCCCATTGGACGGAAAACGAAAAATAGCATAATAAAATATTACCTTTGAATTTCGGTGTTGTCAACTTATCAATAATTGGAAATTTGTAGAAAGATTGCCAGCAACAGTGACGTAACATATAAATAGTGACGATAATGATATAAAATTTAAAAATAATGCAACGTTATTGGTTATTAAAAAAAAAGTGGCTAGGATATCAGATTGTTATAATTTTTAACTCAAAACGATCCTCTCGGTTACAGAAATATAAAATGCAATGATAAATATGGTGTTGGTAAATATGGACAAACAATGGTAAATAAAGAGAGCTCTGTGTTAGGAGTAATGTGTTTTTTCCAGTAATGCAACTAAAGTGTCACCCGTTCGTTTTTTTTTAATTTCAGAGCCCATTATCAACGTGTAAATAGTCGCTGGACGATGCCGACGACGCTGAGGTGGCCTATTCCGGCGCGGCCGGCGTCGGCGTCGTGTCCCCCGCGGCTACAGAAGCCTCGTATGGTAGGGGCCATTATTTACGACCAAGGCATCGAGCCATATTTTACAGGACAAGCCAATCGATATCATTTAGGTGCAGAATGTTCGGCCGCCGGCTTGGCTAAATGCGTCTGCTAAATGTAGTTAGCAAAGCATCATAATATGTCTGGAAAAAGAAATAGTAATTATTTATTTATAAAGGTAATGTAGAGTATTATTTGTCATTACTACTGTATCAATAACAACAATAAATTTATTTTTATATCACGATCTATGGGACTGACTCTAATGACTGTATAGGTGCTAGCTAAGGAGTGTTTTACCTGTGTTTATTATTTTGTCTTTGTGCTTGTACTCTGTTCACTTGAAACTGTGTCAATAAAACGCTCGCTGTTATGCTGAAATGCATTACATTTACGGATTGTGTAATGGTAACGCTCGACATCCTGCCAGGGAATACCGTAATCATTTCCGAGATCGTGAACACTATCCCGATCACAAGTTGGTTTTACGCGTACAAGCAGTGTGAAATACCTTGTTTTCCGCGCCGAGAGGGTCGACCAGTGATAGACCGGGAAGAAATAGTGCAAGCAATGGTGAGTGATGACTCTTCTAGAAGTATTCGTAGCATCTCGCGATGGCTTGGTATTGCAAAGTCCGTAGTGCATCGAATGTTAGAAAGAAAGGAGTTTTATCCTTACCATGAGTATCTTGTGCAGGCACTCCTGTCCGCCGACCATTTTGAATTTAGTTTAAATATTTTACTTTTCTATGTAAGAGTTTGGATTTTAATTTATTTGAAGATTCCTTGTTTTTTATTTTTAATATACCGTTAATATTTGTAGTAGGTCTCTGGTTTATTAGGCATTAATTTATGGCAGACGTTATATCTTTTATCATGATAATTATTTTCTTTGTATTTTATACGCATGGAAAGCGTATAATATACAAAGGAATTAAAAAATTAAAAATAAATATTTGATTTCATTTCAGTACGTTGTTGTGCACAAGCTGTGGCAAAGAGCGATTTACCAGGCTCGGTTCTTGCGATTTACCAGGCTCGCAACTTCTCCATCGTTGTCTAAAGTTTTTACAGGAGATATTTGCATTAACTCTATATAGTGCCTTTGGTTCGTGCAGCTTGGTCCATAAGATCCAATGGGTTCTCGGGTCGGCCCAACTCACGATTCAGCCCCCCGTGTGAGGGACTACCCCGGGATGGACTCTAGCGTACCTCACGTCCCACGGCTATATAATTTAGTAAAATATCTAAATTGTGGTAGCGGTGCCTCTGGCACGGCCGATCGGTGGTCGGTGACCCAGGACTGTAAAAAGAGGTCCCACCGATCGCCGCTTGTCCGATTTTTCGGACGGCCACGTCACCGGAGCAAAGCCTCGATAGCCTCAGCAACCTTCTATTACCACTGTCAATTTCCCTTCTCCTCCCAGCACCAATAAAATACGATAATTGTCTATACGGCTTTATTCGCCTATAAATCACACACGTCTATGCGAATTAGTAATTAAAGAGATGGTAAGTATAAAAACATATATAAATCACAAGTTGCATAAATTAAACAAGATGGAACACAGGTGCAAAAAATACCTTAAGCTGTAAAACAATTAACAGTTTGTAAAACATATATGACATAAACAAGTTGTAACATGAAACACAAAGTTAAATTATGGCTTTATCTCGCTAGTGAACTTACAGTCATGACAGTACTGTACTCGCTTTAATAATTCGTTCAATTCTTGCACATCATTGCAATCAATAATTTTAGCGCTTAAAGCTGCGGCCTTAGCGCTCACAGCTGCCAGTTCTCTGGCTAATAATAATTTCTTTGTCAACAACACCTCGTTGTCGTGGTGGAAAGAGTCGTAGGGGTTAGGTTCCACACACAGAACGTGCGTGGCGTCAATTTCGCCGATAGTCTGGGTGGCGACGCTTTTACCCCTACTAGATGGCGTCGGACGCGCTTGATCGCGCTCCGGGCTTCTCGGTGAAGTGGGCGCAGCCGTCCTTGGATATTTGTGTGTGGTCCGTCCTAGTTCGTTCCAGTGACTCCTGTCACCGGCGCTGATGGCCTGGTTGATTTGACCCTCAGGATGTTGGTTTCCGGCCGCGACGAATGCGATCCCTCGCACTGGTGGTTTTCCGGTCGTCGTGGGACGCGGATTCCGTCGTTTATTATAGGGGCATACATCCCCTATGTACCCCCTATGCAGCAAACCCTCAAGCGGCCTCGATTTGTAGGATCGGAGCTGCGAGGGATTGCTCTGTGGACGTCCAATGGTGTTGACGGTCCCTTCGCTAAAACTCGCGGTTGCGACAGTTTTAGGGGTATTGACCCTATGCACAGGCGTCAATCTTGGCGACACGGTCCGTGTCGCCGAACTTTTTGGTGCAGATGTCAGCGACAATCCACTTTACTTTACTGGTATTCGCTATTGCGACATTCCCAGGAGCATTTCGGGCCGGGTCCTTGTTGACTTCCTTTTGGTTTCCTTCCTTGGGATCTTTGAGGGCCAGCTGCCCGAAGATGACTGATTTGATGCCGTAAATATCTACCTCCTGGGTGAGCACATCCTGTGCGGACCCAGTGGCATTTCCCAACACGCGATGCGTTTATTTGGGGCGTCAGAGGTGACCGGCCCACAGACCGGTCATGCTTTCTTGTATGCTACTAGGGTAGCGGGCTTCCATTTAGGCTACTCACGTAGTTGAACAGGTGTCTTGTGTAGACGCGGCGATCAGCTGGGCGGCGGCGGACGCGGCCGCTGATTCCGCGGAGTACCCACGTCCTCCGCTTACTGAGCCACGGGCCAAGGGCTTGAGACGCGACGATCAGCTGGTCGGCACGATTGCGGCCAAATCGCGCTACCGATGCGTCGCGGGGTGCTGGGGCTTGAAGACACATCGATCAGCTGGGTCGGCGGCGTGCGGCGCGGGATGGGCCGGGACCGGGACGGGTAGGATACAGCGCACGCGGCTACTGATGACGCGGGCCAGGGCTTGAGAAGCGACGACAGCTGGGACACGGAGTTCGGCCTACTCGCGATGCTGGTTCGACGCGGGGCGGCGTTGAGAGGAAAAGACGTAGACCGGCGGCGGCAACTAGCCAGTGTCCACTCACGTTGCCGCGCAAGCGGCCTACGGACCGGGCGGCAATTGCAAGACACGACCAGCGCGGACGGCGCGAAGCGCGTCCGCGCGGCGCGGGTAGCAGAACGACACTGATTTGATGCCCGATTTTGCTCACACCTAACGACGTTTTCCCGCCCGGGTCCGTATTTGCGTGTTTCGAAGGTGTTCATCAGGTCCAGTATGGGGGGCCAATCACGGCGCTCGACGCTCTTTTGGCGCTGGGGAGGGGGTAGATTTCGTTTAACGCCGCTATGCGTACACGTCATCATGGGTTGACAATTTCTGGTTTCTTCATACGATTTCGCACATGATCCTAGGGGCAAATCGTATTTTCGGGTTATCGACCCCACGCTTCCCCATCCCCATGTTTCGCCAGCCAATCAAATGCGCCGTAGATGACGCCATATAATCGGCGGCGGTTTTTATACTAGAATTGCTCTCTCGCTCTTGCCGTATGGCGCTGTCTTGTTCACTCTTTTGAAAAACTCGCGTTTCCTCAGCTCGGTTATGGAAAACTCATTTTCCGTGATTGTGGAAAAATCGCTTCAGGTACCGACTTGCTTCCTGCCAAGTTTTTTCGCACTATGACTTCTTTTCGCCTCATGGCATTAATTTTGTGACAGCCTAAAAATATACCATGATTTTAAGCAAATTGCCATCTGGCCGAGCTCACCGCCATCGCCGCACTCGTGAAAGGGCCTTTATTAATGTGCTAAAGCAGGGTGGTGGTACCTTGATCCGTAACCGCTACAGTTTAAGGGTGCCTTTGCCTATTTTATATGTCATCTGGACATGGGTACTAGGTCTTTTGATGCCGGCACGCCTTTTTCGGTTAACCCGACTTAGCCGTCCGTAGCATCCTAGTGTTTTATGTGTGGCAGCCCGCCGCAACATAAATAATATGCATAAAATAAAAATAATTATTTTATAAGTGTAACAATATGTATGTGGATTTGTGTGAGTATGCGAGGGAGAGTATGTAAGAGGGTAGGTATCGGTGTAGTTTTTTGCCTTATATACAACCAGTATATAATTAGCCTTATATACAACCAGTATATAACCAGCACGAAATAACCACAGGGGTGTGTAGTTTATATTTATATAATAAAACATAAAAATAAATTAAATTCATGAAATATAAGGACGAACCTAGTTATATACTTGTATTATACAAATGGAGTAAAAAAGGACATTATATTTTGAAAATATTATTCGGTAGTTTTAAGGCCTTTTCCCTACCGTTTTCAAAGATTCAGAATAGCAAAGCAGTTTCAAAATAATTTAATTTCCCCCTTTCTCTCGATTAGCGTTGGCCATAGATATGGCTCAATTTGTACGGCTAAATTCCGAAAATAGACAAAGTAAAATATTACTAATTACTTTGATGACTATTTTATATTTTTACTGTACTTACTGGTCCAGAAATGTGAAAGATTGATTTGACATTCGCCGCGGACACCACTGATAATCCCTGAAGACACTTTTTAATATGACGAGATCGTTTAAAATTAAAAGAGAGCCGCTCTCGCGGAAAATGATTTATTGAGACGTTTCAGAGGATTTCATCCTGTTCTAGAATTTCCCAGACGTTTTCCCGGGAGAAATTTCCCAAGTTATTATCACTGACGCGTACGCGGCAAATTTTTTCCCGTTCACGATTTTAAATAGAGCGAATTTTCGCAACTGTAAATTCTTGGAAGAAAATGAAGTGCTCCCTTAAGCATATGATAGAGATGGTGCGGTTGCTCGAAAAGTTAGTGTAGAGAAAGGAAGAAAACTTAGTCTGAAAATTAGACGTATATTAGTGGCAGTTTTTCTTTTTCACAGAAGTTTGTGTTAGATTTCACAGAAGTTTGTGTTAGATTACGTACGTGAAAAATTCTGCATATAAGGAAAAATGGAATAAATGATGTGACGAAGATTAAACTAGATTATTCTTCTTAAAGTGCCATCTCCAAGTCGGCGTTCATTATGGCCACTTAGGCCCGTGATGTTCCGGCGCGGAACAACTCGGTGGTGCTTGAGTTGAACCATTCAACGAGGTTTTGTAGCCAGTGGGTTCTTCTTTGGCCAGGTCTTCGGCGGCCTTTTATCTTTCCTTGCAGTATTATTTGGAGAAGGTGGTATTTGTTACCATGAATTACGTGGCCAATGTATTGTAATTTTCTATTCTTTATGGTCTTCAGCAGAGGCGGCTCGTGAATATTTTTTATGGGTGTGCAATAAAAAAAACAGGATATAATTACTTACATTTATTTGTAAATAAAATCCATTCGCCGGTCTTTTTGTCCAGCGAAAACATCTATCACTTTCTTGTGAAAGTCTGAGATGGAATTAATTAAGCGTTTTTCTATGCTTATCATACACAATGCATTCAGACGATCTTGTGCCATAGTATTGCGTGAAAACGTTTTGACTTTATTTAACGTCGAAAAACAGCGCTCACTTTCTACTGACGTCATAGGAATGGTACAAATAATTTTTAGCAGTTTCATGCTTTCAGCAAATACGGATTCTAATGCAAATTCCATAAAATGTTGAAGTAAAGCAACGGCGCCGTCAGCGTTGTGAAAATCTTCTCTGCTATAAATGACTAATAGCTCATTTTTCAGTTTAGTTTTTTCCAGGTAATCATACGTGTTTACCACTTTCTTAAAATCATCATCCGGAAAACTCTTATTGTAGTCTAAAAATTTGTCAGTGTAAAACAATTTGGACGCCAATAAATGGTCTGTATGAACAAATCTGTCTTTTATCTGCATTCGTAATATGTCACACACTTCTTTTCTCATAGCTGAATGATTCACGTTATCAGGCCGACGTTTTTTCTTAGGCGAAGGCGGTGGAACAGCATCACGTAATTCATTGACGACCTTTTCAAATTTAGTGACTTCTTTCATAATTTTAATTGAGTCAAGGGATCGAGACTGCAAACACTTGAACAGCATTTCACAGTGGGGCATGAGCGTCGCGAAAAAGTTTAGCCAATATAAAAAATTGTCTTCATTTAAATATGAAAGGAGCATTTGAGCTTGATTAAATGTTTTTGGGTCACTGTTACGACTGTCCATTATTGCTTGCATACACTCTTTCAGGGGCTCTAAGTTATCGTATAAAACTTTTACTGTACGTGTATTATAATTCCATCTTGTCTGTGGAGCGGCAGGTATTCTTTTGTGGACGATTTCTTTTAAAAATTCGGATCTTTTCGGCGATCGCGTGAAAAACGATGGAAATGCATCCAAATTGCAAAAGAAGCTTCGTACTGTGTGGTTAATCGATGCACATTTTTCTAAAATTAAATTGAGTTGATGCGCGTAACAATGTACATAATAAGCATATGGGTAGATATTTCTAATAATCTTTTGGACGCCATTTATACTTCCACTCATGACGGCAGCTCCGTCGTAGCTCTGTCCAATTATTTTTTTTTAATCAATATTTAAAGAATCAAGCTCTTTCATTATTTCAGCCGCTATTACTTCTGATGTATAACCCTTAGGTTGTAAAAATTTCAAAAATCGTTCGTAAATTTTACCATCATGTATATACCTTATAATAAACACCAGCTGTTGAATAGTAGAACAATCAGTTGATTCGTCTGCCTGAATTGCAACAAAATCTGCATTTTTTATTTGTATCTGTATTTCACATCTGCAAACTTCATAAATAGCATCCAAAATATCGTTTTGAATTGATTTAGACGTACCTTTAAAAACAGAACTGCTTGATAAGTGCTGCTTCATGGCCAAATCGATCTCTGACACAAAATCAACCAAGCCTCTATATATTCCGGGATTCAGAGATTCCGTAGATTCATCGTGTCCCCGTAATGCAATTTGGAATGCACCACAGAATACCACGCAATCTATTAAGCGACGTAAAATATATCGATTTTCATCAACACGCTCATTGAACTCTCGAATAGATTTTCGATAAGCAGAATCGAGCGCCTTTCGAATATCTTGTCGCCCGATAGATGCCAATTGCACTTCATTTAACATATGAAATCGAGATTGCGAATGTTTTTTCACTTTAATTGAAAGATGCGCTAAATCTTGAACACCAGTTTCTGTCCATACAGTCTCGCCACCACCGCCCGCGCCGGCTCCAAACACAAGACATGGAAAACAAAACAATTTGTTCGTTTCTTCACACCCACATAACCACGGTGTTTTGGTATACTGCTCAGGTTTGAAAACACGTGTATAAGTTTTAGATTTTGTACTACACGTTTGTGTTAGCGTTATTTCAGGACGCGGTCGCCCCTTTGATTTTAGTTCGAGACGCACTTCTAAAGTCTTTTCACAGTTTTTTATGTACGACACACTGTATTGTTCCATTGTTACCGCCAAATAACATGCAAACAAGCTATTTTTCTAATTATTTACAGTCAAACAGTGCCAAAATTCGATATTGCCTCGCGCGCGAGTGTCAATTATTGACACTGACTGACATTTAATTTTGTTTACGTTCGGCAACAGTATGAACGTAGCCGCACTGGCTACGTCCCGGTGGGAGCGAGATAGCGAGCCGAGAGCGCATGCGCGTTGTTCACCCGTTGGAGCGGCGCTCTTAATACTGCTAAATTTCGATACAAAATCTTTTGTTTCACGTGCAGGAGATTGTCGATTTTTCTCTTTCGCACTCGTTACATTCAGTGCTGTTTGTTGTACTGAACATTAATTCATAGGAGCGTATTCGCTGGCGCTCCACTTAGTCGGTCGGATTATTGTTCCTAGCGATGGATTATTTTAAAAAAAGTGTACAGGGTAATTATTGATTTAATTGCTTAAATTTTTGTGGGAGTGCACCGCACCAGCGCTCCTTAGGACGAGCCGTCACTGGTCTTCAGTAATTCCAATCCTTTGTGCATTCTTTGCAGCACCGTCTCATTTGTAACTCTATCCGTCCAAGATATTTTCAGCATTTTCCTGTAAATCCACATTCCGAAAGCTTCTAACCTTTTGCACAAAGTCTTGGTTAAAGTCCACGCTTCTACTCCATACAGGAGGACTTAAAATATGTAACACCGCACCAGGCGATATCTAGTCGATAGTTTGAGACTATGGTTGCAGAAAAGTTGGCTCATTTTGATAAACGCAGCTCTATCTTGTTCTATGGTCTCCTTGATCATTCACAATACAGCCAAGGCGTTCTTGATGTGAAGGGTGGCATCTGGCGATTAACGTCCGATAACCATGAACTTGGTATTCTTAATGTTTATTATATTCAGACCATTTTGTGCACTGATCGACTCAACCCTATTAAGCAGAATTTGTAAGTCTTCGACCTACAAAGGAACTGAATAACAGAATATAAAATGAAATGAAAAATAAATGGTGGAAACAAACGCAATGGTTTGGTATCGATGTGTATATACTAAAGATATAACGAACGAAATATCTTACAAAATATTATGTGTGTATTATTTGTCTTTTCAAAAAAAAACCTTCTATCTATTTGGTAGGTTTATCACAACAAAAAGTTGTTTCTTTTTTGCTCATATCTATAGATATCAAAATAAATATTATTTTTATTATTACAAATTACGTGTACAATAATGTACATTCACCCGCTAGCGTTACTTTGGAAGTAACCAATTATTTATATTGGCGGCATAAAGCTAAAACATGGTACATATTGCATCTAAAGAGTAGGTATATATCTAGTCTTATGATAAGAATTACAATAAATTGAATAATAACATTACAACACTCATTGCCAATATAACTACATTTTATCTTAATACTACCTAATATTTAATATTATCTACTTATTTTACTAGGAATTATTATATTTAATATTATAATACTTACCATATATAAAATTTTATTGACCTTTTTAATATTTTTCTTACGACTCTTTAATATCTTTCTCTTCTTCCTTATAACATTATTTTTCTTTTTTTTACTTTCAAGTCCATTCTATTTATTACCGATTTTATAATGAAAATACGTTTACAATTTAGGGCAACTTCGTGTTATGACCATTTTACTAAAACTTTCAAATAATTTATTGTAATATTAGAGCAAAGGTTTTACCATTTGGTTTCTGTTATTTTTGTAAGTAAATTCAATGTTTTATAGTAGTTCTTAAATAAATAAAAAAATTAAAATAAGTCTGACAAAGCAATTTTCTGTATTAAATATTAAAATATTATTTATGCAGTAACTTCAGAAACGGTCAACATCACTCTGAAGACATATTTCGTCACTTGCTGATTTCATTTGTTTGAATATTTGTATATCTTCTGCATGCATAAGAAATCTAATATGATGACAAATTTGTCAGATGTGACGTAAAGTGCTTTACGAGTAAAGAGAACAAGATTCGTCCCCATATGGCTACCGTGTTGAAGGCCTGAAGAAGCCAGTATTCGATTTAATTTTTATATCCTGCTATTACTAGCGTTTGAGTTCTCTTTTAAATGTACCTACAATTCAAACCACCTGCATGGAGTTAATGTGGCTACGGAAAAAGTTAAAAGTTTATATAATTGCTATCCTATTTCGTGTTCTCTCCCAATCAACTGCATCATACATCCACGAGTATTAATTACAGCAATTAATTCAAATTCAAATTTAAATCCTTTATTCATCAAAAATCATAGATATAAATGAACCTAACCTAACTGGATCGCACGCGACGTCTACACTAAGGTAGGCTCAGATACGTATAATTAAATACGGTCTAATGTTAATTAAATCATACATTGAAGAATGCCGTGAAATCAAATTAAAATATTCGCAAATAACTAGAATCACACAGATAGGTACTACAATTTTAAACTATCAATTGCAATAAAAATATTAATAGAAATAAAATAAAATAAAATAATAAAGTATAAAAATGAGTAAAAAATAAACCTTTAATAATAAATAAAATTTCAAATTATCCTAAAAAGTATACCTACGTGATAATAATAATAATAATGTAACAAAAAGTTTTTGCAATAGTTCGACCACGTTAGCTGCTTTCGTGAGCAACTTCATTGGCTTCCTATTCGCGATCAAAGAAATTTGCATACGTTGTAGCTACTCTACAACATACTCAATAACCCCACTTCACCCTCCTATCTCAAGGAGAATTTCCACCCTTTGGGAGGCCACGGTCTTCCACTTCGATCAAGCCTGGTTAACACACTCGCCATTCGGATACATCATTCTTCTGTTTACACGCACTCTTTTACATTTGCTTTTACATTTATTTTTACACAACCACTAACCAAATACCTCACCTTGTCCTCTCCTTTATCCTTCCCTGGGCAACCTTAGCATAAGTTACTGACATATATTTGTATAAGTTTATTTTAAATTGAACTAACTATTTCTTTGTGTATTCTACTGTGAAAATTAGGAAATATTTTATCAAATGTTTGACTGTAAGATATCGCTATAGCGATAAGTCCGCCATTTGTGCTGTGCATAAATGGTATTTTTTATACAAAAAATATAATATTCATGTTATGTTATGTTATGTTTTTATAGCACAATAAAGTTATTCTGTTCTATTCTAAAAAGCATGCCAATTATCTATTTATGGTAGGTAAATAATAATAATAAAAATCGTTACAATATTTGGAATGGATGTTAGCTAGGAATAAAACAAATTAGTCTTTCAGTCCCTTTTCTTCCCTGGGTGACCAACCAGTGGGTTAGTCTTTTTTTCTTTATAGTTATACCTTGAGCATTAATGCGAGGTATATCCTAAATTTAATTGAAGAATTCATTTTATTAGTTTATAGTCGGTTTGAGAATCAATAATAATTAAAAATAATGTAATAATGAATATTGCTGATTAAATAAAGGTGCCAATAATATCATAGTAAATGATATGGATATCATGTACCAATAGATACATAGTAATGACCTAATATGTATCTATTGATAGATACATCACCTATGTATCTATTGATAATACATAGGTGTTACTTATGAACCACCTTAATAAAAACTGATTTCTTGAGATCGTGCCTTTTAATAATTATTTCCATTTGTATAGAAAACCAAGCCGCGACAGCAGACAAGCTCAGCATCTACAATTATGTATTTATTTATCTAGTTCTCGAGAAAACATACAGCGTTGATTTAAATAATTTTACATAGATGAATTTAAGAATGTATGTAAGGCCGTTTACTTGTTTTAACGTTTTACAATAAATGATTAGCAATTTTAATTTATTTTATCTAAAACTGGAGGATCAGGAGGAGTAGGGATTGAAGGGAATTGGCTTGTATTTTACACATACATAGATAGACAAATACATACATCAATAAAATACGTACGTTTAAAATTACAGAAAATAAATACATACATACATAAGTTTACAAAAAATAAATATTAAATTAAACTCTGTGCCTATTTCTATCGTTCTATATAATTCTATTATAAAAGCAGATTTATTATATAAATTAATATCTATATGTTGGAACATAGTATTATACAGGGTGCGGCAGTGAGGACGGACGGTTTTAAAAAAATCATAAAATAGTTAATTTTTACTCAAAAACATATTTATTGATGGAATCAGGTTCCCAAGGAAATAGCATTTGAGACAGTCAAAAGTGAAAAATCACATCAGGCATGTGGTGGCCGAAATCGTTGATGCAGTGCTGGAGGTGTTCTTGGAAATTCGCGTAGACTCTCTCCAACATCGCTCTTTTAACTTGGGGCGACTTCCACGCGAATTGCGTCCTTCAATTCGTCCAGAGTTCGGGGTTTGTTCTCGTATACTCTAGCCTTGAGGTGTCCCCATAAGAAAAAAACGCATATGGATAAATCTGGGGACCGAGGAGGCCAATGAACATCGCCAAACCTGGAAATAAGGCGACCAGGGAAGAGAGGGCGAGTAACGTCCATTGATGCTCTGGCTGTGTGGACGGTCGCCCCATCCTGCTGGAACCACACACGTCGCCGTCGGATTGGAACACGTCGCCGTCGTAATTTAGGGAAAAAGAAGTTGGTGATCATTTCGACGCTCTGAGTTCACGGTAACAGCACGACTATTACCGTCTTCGAAGAAGTAAGGGCCAATGGTTTGGTGCGCTGTATACAAGAACAAGCCCCGAACTCTGGACGAATTGAAGGACCCAATTCGCGTGGAAGTCGCCCAAGTTGAAAGAGCGATGTTGGAGAGAGTCTACGCGAATTTCCAAGAACACCTCCAGCACTGCATCAACGATTTCGGCCACCACATGCCTGATGTGATTTTCCACCCTTGACTGTCTCAAATGCTATTTCCTTGCGAACCTGATTCCATCAATAAATATGTTTTTGAGTAAAAATTAACTATTTTATGATTTTTTTTAAACCGTCTGTCCTCACTGCCGCACCCTGTATAAGGCCATGAGATGATAAATAAGGGTCTTTCGTGGATAATTTGTATTTGCGCATTGCAATTCGAATTTTCGAGGTGACCCTAATGGTTCGAGGTGGAACGAAAAATGATAGGTTTTCTACGAGATATGGGCTGTCGATGCTATTATTAATTATTTTATAAAGGAAAACCATATCCGCAACCATTATTCCATTCGATCGATAGTCACAACGCATTTAATCTACGCCATCACCCTCTGACAACCGCGAGTATACTACGCTTGATATAGTTTATTGTGGGTCTCAAGTCGGGTTTCCTGCGCGTGTTTTTTTCGAAACAATACACAAAAATATCGAAACAAAGGGGCTTGTCCATACACATTTGTGTATGCGATGACAATGATTATGTTTCCCGTGTCACTTGGAAAACATTCCCCGCGCGGGTGGAGGGGAGGGGTTTGTTTCATTATCAAGCGCTGCGCGCATGCTCAAAACTGTCAGTTAACGCTGTTTTTTAGTTTTTATTGTCTTGTGATCTCTTTGTGATAAGAAATCGACATTGGATTCGAGTTGTTACTTCTCCTCGATATTACGTCGATAATTGCTAAAACTGAAAGTTAGGTCCTCCTCTTTGATATCTATTATACATAAAATGTTTGTTTAAAGATGAAACATTTTTATACGGTGTTACAGGTGGCTTCTGAATGACGGTCGGGATATTAGCCACCAACTATTTGTCATTCTTATATAATTTAATTTAAAGAAATTGAATTATTATTATTATTATTTTGTTAAATCGCTGTTCTTGTATTTTTGTTCTTTTTTTAATTGAATTATATTGAAATATGTATTTTACCTTGTAACATGGACATTTTACATATAATTGTATCCTCGGACTACATTTGATTCTTTAACTATTTATTGCGATATCATTTTTCAATTTATTTCTTTTCATTATTATTATTATTTATATTTTTTGTATTTATTACGACATTATATTATTATCATTCAATTTGATTATTTCACCATTTATTGAATGTTATTTTTCCAGCACATTTTTCCATTATTTCGATTCATTATTATTATTTATATTTTTTGTATTTATTACGACATTATATTAATATTATTAAATTTGATTATTTCCCCATTTATTGAATGGTATTTTTCCAGCA
The DNA here is from genome assembly GCA_944548615.1 of Micropterix aruncella. Lineage (NCBI taxonomy): Eukaryota > Metazoa > Arthropoda > Insecta > Lepidoptera > Micropterigidae > Micropterix > Micropterix aruncella. Next base: position 22,624,950 of record OX155953.1, on the reverse strand, counting down.
CATTTATTTATTTATTTATTTATTTAGTAACACATCTAGTAAACAATTAGTGTCATATTTGTAAGTAAGATGTTAGCAAGAAATTGATGCGACATTATTTTTTGTTTGACACAGTCGCCTAACTAGGCCTAGGCCTGTTCTAAGGCAGACTTTTAATGACTATATTAGTGTGCACTGTCAACTTAAACTATAGTTAGTACTTATTTTTAAATCGACAAATATGAAACTACAAATATTTACGCATATACAAATACAGATAGATACTCATATACATCTATAGATAAAATATATATCCATATATGCACACATACACATACATATATGTATACGAAAATAATAATAAAACCAAAATAAATAAAAATTAAAACTAAAATAATATACATATATAAATTAATTACATATTGATATAACGCTTACATACCTATTACAGCTACAGTTACATCACACTACACTACACTACAGTTACATCACACTACACTCAAATTACAGTGTTTATTATTATTAGTTAATTTTTAATATTATTTGATGCCTAGCATATTTTTAAAAATTAAGTAGTCTAAAGTATTCACAAGCCACTGTCTACTTGGTACGCTTGCCTTAGTACGGGCCTAGGCCTAGTCAGGCGGCGTTGATTTGAAAAAAATGTGGTCTGCGGCTCTTTCTATTTTGCTATTATTTACATTTAAGCCTCTAATGTTAAACTTACAATGTACTGCCGTGAAAAATGTGCTTTTCTTTAATAACAAATAAAATAAATAAAAATACGCAGGAGACAGCTTGTGTATGAAAACAATTGTTTTTGTGTAATGATTTCTGTGTATTGTTTCGGAAAAACACGCGCAGGAGACCCGGCCTAACATACACATACACAATCTATAATGTTCTTGGGAATAAACATTTCGGAAGCAGTCGATTCGGTTTGAACTGGGTCGCTTAAGAATGCGCGATGTGTCCCCGCCTCCGGGCAGAGCGCGAAGCGGTCCATTACAAACTGCTGCTCAGGCACGTGTGAAATTGAAATTGCCCCCCCCCCCTTCCACGATTCCCTAGGCTGGCTTGTTTTCTGGTTTTTATTCCCGCAATTCGACTCGCCTGCGAATCCGTGTTTGTCTACCGAGCAGACACGTTGACTCGATAATACTCTCATGTCATTAAGGCGCATACGGCTGTTGTTGTATTTTCAGGATTCCCTTACACGGAAGCCTTTTGCAGTGGATAGAACACTGTATATCAACCGTTAAACAGCTGGTAAAATTCAACCTCAGAAAATACAGATTTTCCAAGTCTTTGATATTACATAACGTCGTTTTATTTCCATCAGCGAAGCAGGTCGGTTCGAAGTTAATCGAAATTATAGATTTCTGCTACTGTCAGTAGGATGTCAATTAATTGAATACTTACATCTTCCATACGAACATAAAAATTAATATTATGCTCGATTGCGTTTATTTGTGGACTAAAATCGGGAATTAGTTATTCGTGTGAACGAGACAGGGCAATCAATACGCTAGAGCGGAAAGTGAAATGATCGGTCGTCACTCTTTCGCATTAAAACTACCCAAACCATCTGAATCTACTAGCACTGCACAAAATGTGTTCACATTTATTCCGACGAGTAAAAGTTCGGCTCTAACGTATTGCTCTATCTCGTTCGCTTGAACTAATTTCAGTTTTAGTTCACAAAGAAACGCAATCGGGCTCATTATATGACAATCTATTGTGAGATTGATTTTTGACGCAAGCCTATATGCCTATCGTCTCCATTTATTTCAGAAAAATATTGTGTTTCTTTTGGATAAATACTTCATACAATATGTACAAAATCCGTAGTAAATTTCTAACGAATTCTAATAGCAAATTAAATTTTGCACAAGACTGCATACATTATTTTTTAGTATGAGCTTTAAATTTTCCTTTTCCGTACCACCAACCTACGATGAGGGAAAGTATTGTGAACGGAACAATTTTTTTTCGAGATTAAGACGTAATTATTTTGAGCCCTTTTGATACGATTAAGGCCATTTCGAGGTGGATGTTTTTCTGTATCTGCCTCATCCTCTGTGTTTGTATTCCTCCACGATAACGCCCAAACGCTTGATCTGATTGAACTGAAATTTGGCAATCTATCTATTCTATCATTAATTAATGACAAGAGTTGAAAAGGCTGTGGATAAAATGGGTCCACCAAGGGGCGCACTAGTCATACCTTAATCTCGAAATATTAGACTTAAAAACTTGAAATTTGGTATACAGATGGCTTGTTGGGCCAAAATCACATTGTGAAATTTTTGTTGAAATATCTCATATACAAGCTACACTAATAATATTTAAATTACGCTAGGCGTTTTAATCAAATTCAAATTCAAATTCAAATTCAACATTCTTTATTTATCTATAATATTACATGTATTTTTAAAATTCAAAGCCATCCTAACTAGGCCTCGCCTGTACTAAGGTAGGCTTAATATAAAAAAAGGTATAGTGGTTTTCGTAACTATCTGTAATACATCTTTGTATATTATTATGGTACATTTGAGAAGTTAAAAATAGAATAAGAAAGCGTAATAATATTAAATTTAGGTACATACATATAAATATAACATACATATATAAATAAATATATACTTTATAGATAAATATAAAATAATACTATATATATATATATATATATATATATATATACATATATCTCACAAATCGTGCACTATTTTAATATATATGTTATTAATGTCTCCGTTTCATGTCGACCCATAGTCAAAAGTGACTTAGTTAGGTTTTTCTTTACGCCGTGACTATTCCTAGATTTTAATCCTGCAGGAAAAAGTGTATTCATTTTGTTGAACAGTCGAGGAGCAATGTAAGAGAAGTGTTTTTGTGCAAAACTTGTTCTCTTTTTTTGGATTAAGTGCTGTCTGGTTGTTGTTACTCGTATTCCTTTATGGTGTGTTGAATATAGATGATTATTGTCATGATTATAGTAGTAGAGTAGGACTACCTTAGCGTATATTTGACGAACGTCAAGGACTTTAGATTCATTGTACAAGCTCTCAGAAGGATACCGGAAGGGTTTTTTGTGTATTACTCTTAATAGTGACTTTTGGGCTTTAATTAGATGATCAAGTGCTTGCAGCGAGGCTCCACCCCAAGCTATGATTCCGTATGCTAGTAAGTTATGGGCCAAAGCGAAATATATCGTTCGTACTAAATCTTTGGATACGGCATCAAATAAATCGGCCTCAATCAAATAAAAAATACAAAAAACCCCGCCCTTAGCTGATAAAATAACCGCGCCGCCCGAGGCTTTTCAACGGAACCGAACAGGGTTTGTCCAATTGTGAAATTATTATCATATTAAAAGCAGTCTTTGGCAACTTAACGGAAAAGTCTTTGGGGGACACAACCGATTTTTTGTATAGAAGATTGTCAAACTATCGACACAAAACAAACAAAAGTATCGACAAGGAAAAAATAGTTTTAAAAATGATATCATTTACATCTGATAGTATATCAAGCACTTACATCTGATAATCAGTAACACCTCTGGTTGTAATGACTTGTCCCAGGAGGGCGCAGATAAAGCAGCCTCTTGGCCAAAAGGATTTGAGGGTGTAGCAATGTAAAAATCGTAATCTTTTATCACACAATTCCATTCACACATTAAAAGAATTCCAAGATTCTAAGATGAGATACATTAATATTGCTTTATAATAAAATAATATTATGAATAACAATACAATTTGTTTATTTTACAGTTTATTGTTATCCATCGCTGCGGATCTTGTCCACCATACCAGGAAATTATAACGCTCTTGGCGTCTTGCCACTATGAAATACATCGCATAGACATATATTGACAATAGCAATCTACCGTACAGTTTCTCCGCGGCCCGGCAGAAATTTACTTCGCGTAAGATCCAGATATGCATTTTTTAACTTATAAACGGTACCAATCTCGCAAGCCAGTGAGGCACAACGGGTCCCGACAGGGCGCAGATAGTTGATCTAAGGGAAAAGCAAAATGAGCTGATGTCGGTTAAAAGTTTTTTTTTAACGTGTCCGGGCCTTTTTACGACATGTATCTCCAAAAATATGCGGCCTGGATGACCTTATCGTTTGCCTCTTGTAGATCCTGGTGTGTTATAGAGGTTGACAGTTGTGAGCAGGATTGGAGGTGTTCTTCATACTGCAGCGTTCCACATATGCATATAGGATTCTCTGTGTATCCCCAGCGAACCAGATTAGCCCGGTATCTTGTCACACCCACGCCCCCCCACCCTCAGTCTGCTGAGACTGCGCTAGGTGGTGTAGGGCAAATGGGACTCCGGTGCTACTATTCCTTAACATCCTCGCCATATAAAAGATTTATTTAATAATATGTGAGAAGCAGGCGAGCATATTTCTCGCCCAACAAAAATATGGACTGTTTGTAAATTATCTCATGTCCTGACTACATATATTTGACATGATCTGCGCGCTGTTAACAATAGCACGCGGGAGATTTAAATATTTTTTTTTTGATGGGGACTAAATAATAAATTTTATGCATTTTGACGGAGTCCCTATATCATATTGACTATCGTCATCTACTGGTGCTCGAAAACAATTGCAAGAGAAGAGTGAAGATCCCAACCCCCGCCTTGCCGCACCAGTATTCTAATCAAATTAAATAAAATATTTTTTTATTATCTTAAATACTAGTGCATACTTGTGTAGACATTATTTCATTTGTATTACAAAAATCAAAAATCATGTAAAATCATGATTTTTTAAATTCTTTATTGTTGGTTTGTTTATTTGTTTGTTTATACTCTTTATTGTGAAAATGTCACAATTGGCGGGTTTATTGTCATATGACAATCTCTTACAACCAACTCTACTACTATGACGTGTTATATGTATGTGTGCGTGTAACATGTCTGTAAGTGTGTGTCTTGTTATGGCATTCGATCGACAGAATTGAAAATGCAATTCCGTTAATTTGATCCCAACGGAAAATGGTGACCCAGCCGGGAATCTAATACCAATCAAAAAATAATGCTTATTTGAAAGAAAGTTTCTAATGTACATGGGATTTATAGAATCAAATCGATGGTCACCGTTTGATAACATTTAATTGAAATAATAATTGTTATTGTCAGATAGATAATACATATATAAGTAAGTTATACAAAATGGTCGGGGGGACATTCACCATTCAAATTAAAAGTTATTTTCGTATGTCTATTAGAGTAGAAATTAAGGCGGTATAGAATTATTATTCTTCTGGAGTTTACACTTTGGCAGTTTGCCATAATCAGCAAAATTTAAACCAGCATCTTTATTCATCGTATCTGTCATAGTAGAGGAAAATGGGAGTTTTAATACATCCTATGATTACAATTTTTTGATTTCCGTCATACATTTCTAACATAGATGTTGCATGTACTTCCTTATATATGTAAGTGTATGTAACTTCTATGTAAGAAGTGTATGTCATAAATCAGAAATCAGTAATCATAGAATGTATTAAAACTCCCATATTTCCTCTACTATGATAGATACGATGAATGAAGACGCTGGTTAAAATTTCGCTGATTATGGCAAACTTCCAAAGTGTAAACTCGAGAAGAATAATAATTCTAAACCGCCCTAATTTCTACTTTTAAATAAACAAACGAAAGTAACTTTTAATTTGAATGGTGAATTTCCCCCCGACCACGGTAATAATGATTACCTCCGCGGCGGGACATTGACTCGCAGTCTGACAGAACGGCTTTTTCTTCTGGTAAACTTTAACCTATTTTCGAATTCGCAGCGGCGCCGGTTCGTTAAGATATTTTCTTCCCCTTCTGAAGGCGGGGGTCCACAATGGAATAAATTTTCTTACACCTCAGTGATCTGATTTCGTTTAAAAGTTTCGGATCGTCCCCCGGGCGCCGCGTTAATTTAACAAACTGTCAGCGTCGCACGGTGGCTCCACCAGAACTAGTGGATCTTTTTATAGGAACGTAGAAAAGTAGCTTCTAGCTTCTATGGAGACAAAACCTGCCAGAGGAGTTTTGCAGCCTGGTTGTTCAACGTGTAAATAGTTGAACAACGGCGGAATCATAACCGTGAATAAATTATACTAAAATAAATAAATAGATTCTAATATGTGGGTACTTTACAAAATGAGACGAAATCGATGCGCGCAAATCCCTCAAACATCAACACGTAATCAGATATATGTCTGTAAAACACCGACTGACCTGTGATGATGATCCTCGCCTATCTGGAAGTCCTAGCACTGCTTCAGACCCTCGAGGTGCCTGCTGGTGGATTTCTCATGCAAGTATCTTCGAAAATGTCACACACGACCCACTCGACGCGGATTAGTTTTTTCGTGGAGTTTTTATTCTTGTTTTTGCGGTGCGGTTTAATAAGGCGATAAATAAAAGCGGTACAGAGTTGCGAGAGTATGCAAAAACCTCTGAAAAATATATATGCTGTCGTTCTGACAGCGCTGGGGATAATTATAAAAACTAGCGGGGGGTAGGCATTTTCGAGCAAACGCAGTACTGGCAGCGTTCAAGACGTTCTTCTTCTTCTTCTTCGGAATCAACATCTGTCAGTGAAGGCGAACATCCACATAAACTAATCAAATGCTGATGCAAAAGATACTTTGCGCGCAACCACAGCCTTTGAAACTTATTTTGGTCTACTTTGCCTAACTTTCGCGGTCCTGAGCACATTTTATTAGCTAATTTTTAAATTGTATTGAATAACCCCTAGAAAAAACAGGTATTTTATAAAAAATAAGCAAAAAATGTGACTCTTCAGAAATATGGAATTATGGGTATTTCCCTACATTAGACGCCGGGTTCTAATGATATGTAAAGTAAAATTATAAGCAATGGTTTTTTGTAATCACTATTTACAAGCGTTTATTTACCTTCAAATGTTTGATAGTATGTTATTTTGTTAAGGTCAAATCTTGCAAGCTGAATTAGAACCACTTCCTCTAATCCTATGAAGTTGAAATTTTACATATTGGTTAAGTTCCGATGACAATGCATTTTATCGCGAGCAGGGCCTGATAATACACCCAGGATCAGCTATAGATGAGGCTACTCTTCCGCGGTCAACAGCACACACATATTTGTTTATACGCATTCAATTATGATAGCCCGTTGTAAATTTCACCATGATATGGCTTCTGCCCCCAGGGTTGGCTTCCGACGAGGAGACTCTTCGACGGTCAACAGCACAGAAACGAAATTTTTGTATACGCGTTCAATTATGATAGCCCGTTCTGAGTTTTACTGCGATAGGACTGCTGCATCCAGGGTTGTCTCAGGACAGAGTATTTTATTAAAAGCTTGGTTTAAATAATATGTTTTACTATGAACTTATTTTATGATTGAATTGTTAAGTAAAGAAGTTTTATAAAAAAATATCGCTTATGTTTGCATAGTTTTTCAAATACATTTTCAAATTCATATTATTCAAATAATTTATGTAGTAAAAGTCAAAGGGCAAAGGGATTGCGTTTCTTCGTGAACTAATATCGGAAATAGTTCATACGAGCGAGACATAGCAGTGCGTTAGAGCGGAATGTAAAATGAACGATCGTATCTTTTCCTACATAAAAACTACCTGCCGCATATAAAATAATCTGAATTAGTTTTAAAAAATTTCGTTCTGTCTTACATTATCACGCTTTATGTTCGGTTGGTGTCTTTATTTAGGAAAAGTGATTCATTTCATATTCCACTCTAACGTATTGGCCTGGCTCACTCGCATGAACCAATTTACGAAGAACGCAATAGGGATGACTGCCGTGTTTGAGGTGTTCCCTAAAAGCCAATCATCTGCTCATCAACTGATACATTTATTGATCTGGTGCTTAGAAGAGAACAGCTACGAACACGTTTGGTGAGCGGCTGGTAGTGACGATTACTTCATCTCCAAGTTTTGAATCAATCCTGAAAATTTTGAGTTATACTGCTGTTAATTCAAATTTATTTTAGTAGGTTTTGAAATGCTATTAAATATATATGCTGGTTATGCTGGTTATGCTATTAAATATATAATTTGAAATACACTTATTAAAATAATATTCACATATTAGCTCCATACCAATACAAGGATTTCAGTTTTATTTGGGTAAAGGTGGATAAGGTTGTAATCCTATTTCCGTCCTGTATTTGCAATATACTTTTCGGCTGATTTATGATGATGTACCGGAATCGGGAAGAGGTTGTTTAGCCTCACCGTCATCGTATTATTTAATTGTTTCTTTAACATCCGGTAAAATATTTGGGTCGTCGAGATCATCATCATCAGATATTTCCATGCATTCTTTGTTATCTACATCCAAGAAAAGAATATTAATCAGAAAAACTACCAATTAAAAAAAACATATTTTTAATGTCATTGGGACCTGGCGTCCATTGATGGCGACATTGACATTGACATTAACAGCTCAAGAAATTCGAACAGTGAAAACAAATAAAGTAATGTTAGTTAGGTATTTAATATTAATAGTAAAATATTTTTTAATTATGAAAAATCGCCAAAATTTTATTAACTATCATTAATTACCGACGACGACAAGGTGTCTCTAGGGTCGGTTACTATCCTCCATATTAAAGGGCCTAAATTCACGTATTAACATATTTTTATCACTCCATTCTACAAATTACTTTTTCTGACATCTATCGGCAGTAGTCTAAATCACAAAGCGAAACATATTGCTCATATCCCTATAGATTTCGATCCATGCATTTTAGAAAATTGCGTTTTATGTCCTATAGCGAATGAGCGGTTCAAGGAGTATCAGTATATAGGGTCCATTTACGCAGTCCATTTACATAAAGATCGGTGATCGTCTATATTCATGAAGATATACACTGATTTGATTGACACTTTGGACGACAAAAACACTATTCAGATGGTAAAATGTATTAAACACACAACAAATATAAATTTAAATTTTGTTGCAGGCCACTACTGACCACATAAAATTATCATTTGAAACCCGTCTGGACCTACTACCTAGAGGATGAATTGATATAGCTACAATTTGGCTTTTGAAAGAGCTAGATGAAAACATACACCTATACAAAAATAAAGCATATCTTAAATAATACATAAAGACTTGCTTCATGCGTTACTAATATTGAAACATACACTAAAGTTTATAAATTTGTAGTACATAGTACTGGACGCCAGGTCCCAATACATAAAATCAACAAAAAATCTAATCCAGATATTGTCAAATTACTGGACTCGATAAATATCGTATAAAGAGAAAGGAGAATTTTTGGAACATAATCTGAATTCATTTATCCTAATGACGATTATTTTAACGCCACTGCCCAACAACAAAGGAGTGAAATGTCTTCAGGGTTGATTTATGTATGTTTTCAGTTTCTTTATTCTACCCTAACATCTAAAAGCTCAAACCGATTTAGAAGTATACAATATATTTAGAATCGTTATTTGCCTCGAGTATTATAGGGTACCTTAACTGATCACATATCTACTAAATAGTTATCTAAATGTCCAAATCTCTAAATGTCCATAAATTAACATAAATATCTTGTTTACCGTTAAATGAAAGGTCTGATTGAGTATATTCCGAAAATATATATGTATCTAGAGGGATAAATACATAACCACACATATTTCATAAAAAGACCGTAACATCAATTATTATAAATATAGTAAGTAGTTAATTTTTTGTAACGGCATTTGCGTTTTTATTCATTTAGATATATTTACCTGTTAATATTATTATTTAAAATCAATATTCATACAAATAAAAAAAAATGTAATGGCCCATACAGATTTCGATTTGGAACCACTGTGCGTCTTGTTGCCAGACCTCTCCCGGTCAAAACACCCGGACGCAGCCGCAGCGTCCTCGTCCTATGCAGAGATCAAGGCGGCTCATTTGGGGGCAATGTCACAGAACGAATGGCGACCTGGCAAACAATGCGAACTTAAAGCGGGGAATCAACGCCTTTGCCCTTATTCGTATATAGGTACATGAAGGCATTCTTTCTAGATAGGTACCCATGTTTTGCGGCAGGCAAAACATTAGCAATAAATTATAAGTTGATGTCGGCAAATCTGCATAATTATAGGTAGGCAGCAAAGCAAAGGCAGCGTCCATCAGGATATGTTATTATTCCAAGAAATAAAATAGTTATTTCAAGACGGGCTTAAGCTAGGGTTAAGATCACAAATTAAAAAAGGTAGGATAGGGGAACCAAAATGCTTGACAAATAGGATAAACACCCGGTGCAAAAGGTGCAACAACATTTCAATTCAATTCAAAACATTTCAATACTTAAAAAGGCAATTTTTATATTAAGATAGGTACTTAAACATATTTTAAAAAATAAACACAACAAACAACCTAAAAGTATGTTAGCCACACAACAATTTTTAAATATAACAAAAAAATACACAAAAATCATGAGAAAAGAAATATAAAAAAATATTTATATGTACCTACTATAAAAATACAGACGAAATATCCTATTCCTATAGGCTCTAAATAATTAGATTTAATGTATCAAAATATTACGGTTTTGTAAACCATTAAATATGTAGTTCCATGGTCATTTTTGCTGTTTTTAAAAATATATGCGCTTTTTTTTAAACAATAATTTACTTTTAATTTCTTTTTGTTTTTGTCAATATTAAGATTCCGGCGTTTTAATACCATGAAAAATATAATTTATAAATTATTCATATTCGATAATTTATAAAATAATTTTTGAAGTGATGGGACACATGTCTCATGGTCCTTAAAGGGTTATTTCGAAAACAGACATTACGATATATTCTTACCTATTTTCATTTTGATCTTTCTTGTTATGTATATGATCATCAAATAAGATCGAGTTTATCATGATTGCGATCCATACCATGATTTACGACTGAGCTCCGAGGGGAACGAGATGGCTGGGTGGAGTCTACTTAGATTAGGACCTACAACTAATGGTGGAAGATATTGTTTTCTGAATTTGATGCATACTGAAATTCAAAAGTCCTGAAGTTCAGTGATTAGCGAGAATTAGGTGGTATAAAATTATTATCACTTTGGGATGATATGAAATTTTAGTTATTATTAATTTTGTCATGTATTATTGAAATTTTAATTTGTCTGATTTCTGTTGATTTTATTTTATTTTTTTTTACAAAAATAATTCTATAAAATTTGATAGTTTTAAATCAACTTGTAATACTTTACCTATTTGTGTGACTAGGTTTTGTGAATATGTATTTTTACAAGCTTTTATTTACCTTGCAATGTTTGTTAGTATGTTTGTATAGGTCAAATCTTGCAAGCAGAATTAGTTGAAAGTTGAAATTTTACATATTGGTTCAGTTCCGATGACAATGCATTTTTATGGTAAGCATGACCTGATTTTGCATCCAGGATTGGCTCCCGACATGGGGACTCCTCAGCGGTCAATAGCACAGACACACAATTTTTTATACACATTTAATTATGATAGCCCGTTCTAAATTTCACCATGACGGGCTGCTACGCATTCAATTATGATAGCCCGCTATGAGTTTTATCATGTCAGGGCTGCTGAGCCCAGGGTTAGCTCCCGACGAGGGGTTTCCTTAACGGTCAACAGTACAGTCACGAAATTTTGAATACACATTCAATTAGGATAGCCCGTTCTAAGTTTCACAATGACATGGCTGCTGCGCCCAGGGTTGCCTCCCGACGAGGGGACTCCTCAGCGGTCAACAGCAGAGGCACGAAATTTTGTACATGCATTCAATTATGATGGCCCGTTATAAGTTTCAGCATGACATGGCTGCTGCGCCTAAGATTGGCTCCCGACGTGGGGACTCCTCAACGGTCAACAGCACGGAAACGAAATTTTGTATACGCCTTCAATTATGATAGCCCATTCTCATGTTGATCATGGCATGGATGCTGAGCCCATGGTTGGCTCCCGACCTGGGGACTCCTCAACAGTCAACAGCACAGTCGCAAAATTTTGTATACGCATTAAATTATGATAGCCCGTTCTAAGATTCACTATGACATGATATCCAGCTGCACCCAGGGTTGGCTCGGGAGAGAGCATTTTAATAAAAGCTTGTTTTTTAAAATGTGTTTTTACTATTAACTTATTAATTAATTTCATGACATTCTACAATCAATTATTTTATTTATATTTTTTTCTTCTCGAAGTGCCTCTCCATTACTGGAGGTTGGCTGTTAGCTCTGAATACTTTTGTCGGTCTTGCGCCATCCGGAAAAACTGTTTCGTACTGGTGATCCCGGACCAGTTTTCCACCCGGGGATTCTTAGCACCCCTGACCCATTAAAGGGCCGCCGGGCACTCGGGGCCATGGCTATTTTTGACTTTTCTATTGCTAACTACTAGGAATATATAGTGCAGTGGTCTCCCGTTGTCTTCTGCACTAGGCAACATTAGGCAGTATTAATTAGTCATCTGAGCGTACCTTAGTGCGGACATCTCGTGCGATCCAGTTAGGTTGGGTTTAATTAATATATATTATATCTGTTACTATGATTTAAAAAAAAAATAAGAATTTGAATTTGAATTTGAGTTTTGTGCTCCAGCGACAAATTTGTAACTGGAGCTGACAATAGTTTCACAGGATGTAAATATTTTATATTATTTTGTTCTTCAGATAATTTTCCTATGGAGGATCACATACAAAACTCTTCACCAAACGGCAACGAAGTGTCCCTCGGAGCCTAACTTTGTTACTATTTCGCTAGTTAGTGACACTAAGCGCGTCACCGCTTGGGCGGTATTTTCGGGCTGATGAAAGCCTCCGTCCGTGTCGTTACAGTATAAAACGTGAACGTAAAACCGTGACGCCTATAAAATTTATTGTCGCAAAACAACGAAAACATCTGGTGCCAAGCAGGGGTGCGGCATCCGGGGTGCTAGGGGACTATCGCGGCCGCCCGCCGCCGCTTCCCGCCCGCCTTCCGCTCCTAATATGAGAAAAATGCCAGCGCGCTGTTCAGCCGCGCCAAAATAAAACACCGGATAGTTAGGGAGGCATCATATGAGGGCGTGAAAATGCGGCGTGGAGTGCATTTCATTTTTTCATCAGGTGTTATGCAAATTAAAACATTCATTTGATAGTGGCCACTGTTGAAGCGTAGCAACGTAGCAGCGTAGCATCGTAGGGTATTTTTAATACGGTTCTTATATAATATATTATATAAACATAGATGTTGGTATATCTGTTCGAGCCTAATAGACTCCGAAACCGTTTGACCGATTACCATGAAAGTTGGCACATATATGTATTTTTTCATGGAGAAAGCTTTTATGATATTTGCTTTGTTGTAACTTATTACTAGATGGCGCTGCAGCACGCTAACTTCTATAGCGCTCAACTGATAGCCATGAAAATTGGTATACGTAGACATTTAAGGCCGCATAATATTAATAACTGTATTGTCGCCACCAGATGGCACTGCGGCCAACCTATACCGTTCAACCAATCGCTGTGAAAATTGGTAGACATAATATGTAGGTATTTGAGCACGGACAATATTTTCGCGCTTTCCACGTTGTTGTAACTTGTCACTAGATGGCGCGGCAGCAGATCAACTTTTATTCCGTTCAACCGATCGCTATAAAAAAATATAAATTCGAAAGTTAAAGGAACGGCGATTAACATATGCTACTTAGGGGGGGAGAGAAGGTGGAGTGGCAGGGGGAAGGAAACGGATACCCGAGCATCGCCGGGTAACATTCCACTAGTATGGTATAGTTTTTATTTAGATTATTTGGACCGGCGTATACGGTCCTGATACTATCATGCACTTTAGACAAAGCGACAAATTTATCTTTTATAATGACGTTTATCGGCCCCCGATGACAATTATAACATCTTATTGCAATCGATTGCGTTTCTTTGCGAATTAATATCGGAAATTAATTGAAGCGAACGAGACAGAGCATCGCAACCCCTCAAGCCCCGATTGGCCGATATCGGCCATAATACGATTCAGCGTGACGGCCCCGTTTTAATTTTATTTTAATTTAATTTGTTTTATTTTATTATGTTTTATTATCTTAATATGTTTCATTTGAATTATGGATACAGCGGTTTGGCATTAATTAATATTTTGGTGAGACAGTGTCGTAATTCAATTTTTTTACTAATTTTTACTAAAATTTTTTGGGACAGCAACTTGTCAATCGTCTGAGGGGCCGAGGCCTGAAAGGTTAAAGCGGATGTAAAATGAACGATCGTATCATTTCCCGCCCAAAAACAATCTGCTCAACATAAAACCATCGGAATTAGTTTGAAAACAACTCGCCTGGTTTAGATTATGCCGCTGTATATTCGATTGGTAGCTTTGGAAAATTGACGACCGTAAATTTTATATTCCACTCTAACTTATGGCCCTGTCCCGCCTGGCATGAACTAATTCCGATTATAGTTCGCGAAGAAACATAATCGGTCCATTGTGGCATATTCCCGAAGCAGCAGGATATAAGCGAATAGTACTCACGCACAGACACACGCGAAGTGACATAATTTTGTCGTCATGCTGCGTAAAAATGATGACGTCAATAGGATGTACATTATGTCAAATAATAAAGACAGATCTTCTGACTTTTCCACTTCTCGCCATAAAAATCATACTTCTATGTGATAACGTCAGTTTATGTAACAAAGTGATGTTTTATTGCAATGGCGATGCATCCGAATTGACGTCACCATGTAACGCGTACCCCTCGTCAGGGGAGCCTGGCGCGCCGCCTGCATTAAAGTGATACTATTCAAAGAGGCATTCAATAAACCAGATACCAGACATACATACCTCACCTTTTGGATTACTGCTGTCGCCCGGTATTCCTTTGTTTTAGACTACGCGCATGCCGCATTTGGTCTTTGATGAAAATTTACTTATTATACATTCGGGAGCAATGAATCCGGCTCACCAACACACATGTATGAATATCGTGGAAACTAAGAGAGCTAGCTTGTTTAATGATAATAATTACCATAATAATAATAAATATTAGATCCTAGTAGCGCTTATTGTATTTTTTTGATATGAAAGTAAGGGGGCACTTTTAGTAAGGGGGCACTTGCAAAAATCATATGTAATTAAATATGTTATGACAAGATCGCTTATCACTTTGAAAGGATAGCACCTACCGGCGTTATTTTATTACCATTATTTAGAAAATAGAAGCTATTACTCGGTAGTGCATATGTCGCTGGCGTAAATAGCGCTCTAATAGCGCGCAGCAGGACGCATTCGGAACTAAATTTACCATCGCGCACTGTGTTTATTTAGTTATTACTCAGCAGGACATTGATCGATACGAGCGGAAAAACTCGCCTTTGGCAGAGCTCATGACGTTATATTAGGTGTGATACATAGAAGTCATACTTTCACCATTAGAAGTTGTAGAGTTTAAAAATAGGTGTGGTTTTTTGCAGAAATTTGGCGACAGCTCTACTATGGCGCCAACGCGTGCGATACGTAGCATACAAAACTAGCGTGCAAGAGCTCGGGTAGCAAGAGAGATTCCGGTCCTCGACGACCCACTTTGATCTCAGCGGAACGCGTTTGTTTCCACAGGGAACGCGTTAGATCAATCTAACAGATGGCTGTGGCTTGGGTCACAGCCATCTGCGAGTGCGGCGTGTTCAAGCGTCGTAAAGCAGCCTCGAGCACCGCTATAATATAGCGTTTGTAAAAGAACGCAAGTCTTGTTGGTTCCGAGTGTTATGCGAATGAATATCCGAATATTCGCGCTATAAACTTTATTGTATATCGCCACCAGATGGCGCTGCAGCACATCAACCGCTCAACCGATCGTCATGAAAATTTTTATAAATAGGTATTTTAGCAGAATGTAATACGGGCAATGGCGGGTAATACCACCAGTAGTATACACAATACTTTTTATTTAAATAGGGTAGCATTCTTAGTTTCCGAGATATTAAGGTTATGTTAGTGAAGTGGATTAATTTCTCTTGAGCGTATATTTGAAATTATATGTTTAAGCAGACTTTGCCAGTCTTCCCGGTCTACCAAACGCGGCGTTAGTAACCACCAAAATCTTTAAGTTTGGCAGTATATTATATCATCATACCCATAACTTCCAAGACATACAGTACCACCAAATCCATAAGTTCACAAGACATACCGCACAAGTGAGAAGTTATTTCTCCGCGCCAGGTTAAGACCACAATATAAACCGTGCGGATGCATTCGCCGCCGCTCCTGCAGCGCGGCAGCCATTCTTCTCCTTATTACATCCGTTTTCATATGTGTGCGGGAGGATATTTACACCTGATGCTCTATTACTCATCCTACCCCCTACGGTTGCGTCGCCGTGGGACGGCAGATGCTAGGGGGAGGACGCCACCAACGTATTACCTATTCCTGAGGCGTTGCGATCTACAACTTTTGTCTTTGTGAAACCAGGCAGACTGTACAAAATACATATATGATAGCCGTGAATACAAATTTCTACGGTGATATAAAATTACAAATAAATAGGTGTGTGCAATATTGCTTAGATGTTGTGTTTTTTTTTCTTGTAGTTATAAGTGGTATTTGTAATTTCTAGACCAACATTTCAAGTGGTAACTCAATAATAATAAAACTCCGCCATACATATTAATCAAATATTAGCGCCGAGCCGCCTGAGGCCAGCAGAGAAACGAACCGATCCGCCTGAGGTGTCGCAATGGGACCCAGCTGGGTTTCACCGGCGGCCGAGAGAGGGCACTAATCGATTTTATTCATGAAATTATTATTCAGATAAAATCTGTCTTTGGATACTCGCCGGGAAAGTCTTGGTTTTTGACACAAACGATATTTTTTCTTGTAGGTTTACGGGGTATTTGTAACTTCACGACAAAAATGACAAGTGGTAACTCTGTATGTAAAACTAAACAATAATAGTATTCGATTTTTAAATGTAACATTTTGAAAACATAGGGTTTTGGATATTAGGATTTTTTTACATAGGATTATTCTAAATGATTTTTTTTTGTTGAAAGCTTTCATTTTTTTTTATTTAGGTCTTGGTTACCAAAGACAATATTGTTTTATGTTTAAGTTTTTACATCGTGAGCTATGTAGATTATTTTGTAACAGTGTTTCATAAATATTGAAACATTATTTAAAATTATTCGTATTTTAATGAATCATTTCAAACTTCACAGTTAAAAGAATTCCAACGCTCATAATATTTTCCTGTAGTCGATTAATGGTTCTATTGGAAGAGTGCTTGGTCGCTCTTTCTGATGGTGTGTGGAAACCAGGCTTCCAATCTTACATCGATTTTCCCTCAGCGGACAAGAGAGTAGAGAAACACAAACATTAGTATTTAACAATTATTAACTATTTAATTAGTGTATATAGAGGCGCTTACCACTGAGTGAAGTGGTGTGATTGAGAGTGATTTTGTACATGAAAAATAGCGGTTTATAAAGCCAACATTTTGAAGTTGAAAACTTCAGTGACGTCAGACTGTACATTTGTGTATTGAAAGAAACGTTTAGTAAAATTCTGAGTGCGAAAGACGCCTTCACGAATTCTGATTAATTATGTTATTAATGAGGTCAGACAGAATTAATGTGAAAAATGTCGCAAGATTATATATGTTGCTAACCGTTACAGTTACCTTGCAAGGACGGTACTGCTTTAATCTCACTAGCAACACAGACAAAATCCAAATGAGACCGATAAAAGGAAGGAGAGTTTTAACCATTTTTGAAGAAAGAAGTAACTACCATAAGATAGTATTACCAGTCGCACTCCAATGAAGTGGCCTTTCCTTTATCCTTCCATTTGAGTTGGAAAAGAGAGGAAATCGCAAACGGCAAATCACGGCGCGCGGGCGTAATCCACCGGACGCGCGGGGAGAAGCGCAGAAGAAAAAGTTGCCAACATTAATCTATCTGGCTTTGAGATTTAGTCATCGCGCAGTATCGTCTTGCCTCGGCGCGTTTATCTTACGCCATGTTTTGTGGACTTATCACGTGGCACGGGTATGCTCGAGCTTAAGTCCTCCCATCCTTCGTCCGCTGTCTCCTTTCCCCTCGGGCTTAGCGCGACGCGTCGCACAGTGCATCTAAACGCTGATCAAGGCGGCCAAAAGTCATTTTGGAATTCCAAAGTGTGCCTTATAATTCCAAGTCCTACAATAGCCATACACCTTAGGGGAGGTGGGAGAAGCAGCATAAGCGCGCCATATACGCACTTTGGTCATTATAATTATGCAGTAGAAGATGCTTGCATAATTTGTTTTCTTATATATTAGAAGCGTTATTCACAGTTACTATGAAAGTCCCATTACTATGAAAGTATTGACTGCGTTAGCATTAGATTGTTTTAAGTGTTTTAAGACTTTAATTAAAGTAAACTATATGAAGGGAAAACTTGCGAACTATGTATTGATCCTTATTGCTCTATTAGTTTTTTTCTTTTTTTTGTTATTTAATTTTGATCTTTATTTTTAGTGAGCTCTTATTAAAGATTTTATAAAATGATATTATCTAAATGTAGTAGATATACTACCTTTAGACTATATAATTATACCATTGACGTATTTGCAATATGTACTTGCAGGTTGGTATTCTGCCAGCACATAGAAAATTTATATGCCTATGGCCTTTTCTTTATCTATTGATTTTGCTTGACATTAACAAGTGCCTACAACGAATATATCAAAGCACTTTTTTCAGTAGGTAGTCAACAAAGGACACCGTAAGTTATACTTATTTTCAGGACGACCCGATTTAAGTTTAATTTCAGGAATGAAAAATATAAAATATCAGCTAACTGTTTGCGTTTTAGGGTAGATAAATGTAGTTCATAAGTTATGCTTAAGCATGTATTTTAATTGTCACTCTACAATATTCTATTTAATTATATATCGAGCAAAATTCCAATCCACATGCACACTGTGCGGCATCGAGAAGATAGCCCTGAGTTGAAACTTCGGCGCTCGCACGACTAAATTCGTAATTTTTACAATTATTCCAGTTGATGCTGTAGAAAACTGCAATGTGATAGCTTATTCCAGATGCTACTCTTATTTTGGTGTTAGAAGAAGAATTAAGGATTTAGGCAAAGTATAGCCATTATTGAGTGCGATTCTTCAATGCAAACCAATCGTTTTGTGATATTTTCAATTAACGATTACGCACAAATACGTGTAAAATTGATAAATATTTAATATAAATGTAGATAATTTCTTTCACTAACCTTCTTTTACATTTACAAGTAATAGCGAATGGAAAATATTACAAAATGCTTGATATGCATTAGAATTATTTAATTCGTATTTTACATATTTTTGAAGAATTGTCTGGATGGACTCAAACCTCTAATTTAATCTATAGATGCATATACACTAAATGTTACTGACACCTATAAGCTAATCTAACGTGAAAAAGCTAATCTAACGTGAATATATACATAGAATCGAGCGCATTCAAATGAAGTTCGTGAAATATCTCTGCTTCCGTCTGAAAATCCCATACAGCTCATTTAACTATTTCAATTTATGCAAGAAATTTCATATCCTCCCCTTGATTAAGCGGCGTGAAACCGCGGACTTAACCTTTTTGCTAAAAATTACTTCCAATAATATTAACTGTCCTGACTTACTAAATAAAATTAATCTCCGTGTTCCTTCAAAACTTAATAGATTTAACCCTCATGTTCCTCATGCTGTTACCAACTATAGGCAAAATGCATTTCTGTGGCGAACAAGTGACAATTTCAATGACATGATTAAACGCTTTGACTTTGATCTAGGTATTCTGTACGAGTATTAACTCAGCTAGGCAGCGGCTGAACAGTGAATTTTTTAGCATTAATTGTTGAATAATTTTTGATGCATTTTTAATCGATAGCTTTAATTGAAAGATCACATATGTTTCTACAACGTTATTTAAACGTGAAAACCTTTAATTGGCTCTCTGTTATGTTAGTCCGGCTTTGTTAAATTATAATTAGCTGTTGGTTTTCCTGAAAATAAATAAATAAATAAATAAAAAGCTCGAGGAGTTTAGACATGCATTTGTCGTAGAGAGTTAAAGATATCATGACGTGACAAAGTTACTAGTACTGAACTTAAGAAAATCTGGAGCTGCTCAATGTTGCCAACATCGGTAATCAATCTTCATGTTTAATTTTTGTATTGAAATATCTACAATATTGTTTTTGATATAAAGCGTATAGTGCCAATTTTATAGATCTTATTATTATCTACAAGCGCTTCTCCTCGTATTCACACGTGAAGAGATTTCAATTTGGCATGCAGAATGTCGAACATTCTTGGCTAAAACTTCACATACTTTTAGGAATATAGAAAAAATATGGTCTAACTTATTTTGAGTTATTTTTGTCCTACTATTGACAATATTCCAATAATTTCAACGATTTTACAGAGGTTTATTATAAAACGACTCTGTAGATCACGTATAGTTGAGGTCTTAGCGTGACAAATGAAAGGGGCACTTATAATGGTTCATGAAAGAAGTTCATAATACTCATGAAAGAATTTCTCAACTTTACAATACGTTAATAACTCTTCAATCAATGATTATTACTATATACTGTAAAGGTTAAAGCTATCTACGTTTCATGCCTAAGCTAACAAAAAGAAGCGTTTTTGCTAGGATTAATAGGTTTCTATAAAAGTAATTATTTTGGATTTTAAAGTGGCTTGAACCAGTCGTGGTTTTTAATCATATCTCGGGAAATATAAAACGTACCACGTTGAAATATCTACCACAAAGACACTTTGTAAAATGTCTTTCCACAAAGACATCTTACAAAATTTGTGGTTCATCATTATGGTTTGCAAGATATACAGTTTAATAGATGCACGCGAGGCCGTTTTCTATCGACTTAGTTAACTTAACTCATCACTGCTCAATTCCAGTTTTTATGATATTTATGATCTTTAAAAATTTACCGTCTCCAAAAGATAACATAACTAATTATGAATAGGATAAAAACGAATTTACCGCATGAAGTTTGTAGCACCCGACGTTTCGGCGATGTTGCAACCGCCGTTGTAGACGCCGCGCCGGGTAGACTCAACGGCGGACTCTATCCTGGAAAACGGTGGTTGCAACATCGCCGAAGCGTCTGGTGCTACAAACCACACGATAAATTAGTTTCTATCTTATGTATAATGTCAAACACATGCGGTAGTCTTCAATTTAATAGCCTATGTAAATTAGAATCTGTATGCGGTTCTGGGGTTTTTGCGATATAAGGGTCAGTCAAAGAGTATGTCTAAAAACCGCACGCACGTCTGTTTCCTTCCAATTGACACTCGACTTGCTACTGCTCATCTACCTTTTTTTGGTATATTGATGGTATTACAAATAAACTCGATCAGTGAAAATCTTATCGATATCCGGTTGTAGTTCTCTTGTGTTCCCTGCGATTAAACAGATATACCTACTCTTTTTGAAGGCTTCGTTTTATAATTGTTTATATGTAGTCTAGGCCCACAGAGTACTGGATAATTTACTACATACGGTCTTACACCAATTTTTAGCCAAATTATTACGGACTGTACTAATATTGGATAAATTCTCAATATCAGTTTATCTATCAATAAGACCAGTCGATATTGAGAGCTCTTGTAACCGCAACCCCTTTCCCACCATTTGAGACTTCCGTAATATCTACGGTCGTAATATCTGTGAGACATATGGAAACAATGATGAACATCTGTCACGTTCCGCTGTCATGCGAGGCGGGCGGTACGGAAAACATTTCGCTTTCAGATCACGTCAGCCGCCCAACTAAAACCCCTGGATACCTCCACCGAAAACTTAGGGCTAAAATAAAACACACGCATCACTTTCTATAAAATTTTATATAAATCTATTATTCGTGGTATTGAAGAATAGGTTTTATAATATTTTGATATTTATAATGATACGCAACGACATTTACAATTTTATGAAGTATAAATAACGCAACTAAACGTAACATGTTGTATTTACAAAGTCTTAAAGCGAAACGTGGCGACTGAATGGAGGTGCTTTTTGATGAGATCGAGGTAGACATATTCGATTATGATGAAAAATTGTTCCCATGAAAAGAAAACGATGAGGACTCGAGTGACTGTCGCTTTTTATGAATAATTATAATCTAACGAAGTAGAGTAAGTAGGTACACTATCAAATTGTTCCGTGAAAAAGCAGTCTCGTTTGATAAATTCGGTTAAATTTGGACAATTACACTTACAACTTATGTATCTAAAGTCGCTACGTTTTAATAAATTTAAGTTACGAGTACAAGAATAGTATTGAAATTTTCAGTACGGATATGTGGCAATAATACTGAATATGGTAAATGAGTCATTTCTTCGATTTCAACTTGGCAGAGCACACGAGCAGTCGGAACAGTCCATTCGAGAACGCGGTAGAAGATTGTCCAGCTGCGCAATAAAAAAAACCTGATTTATATCAACCGATCTAACAATGAAGTTAGTAACAACATCCATGCTTCACCGGAAGAACCATCACAGAAGAGAAAGAATCACAGGCTTGGTTAAAAGTGTTAGTTTAAAAGTCACTTATTTCAGCGTCAGTGTCAGCATATTTACATGTGAATGGATTTCTCAGCCACGAACAGAAAGACCGGTCATGCTGGTGATGCTTGTATTTGGCGGAACTGCTCGCTCGGTTACCTCCGTGTATTTGCGAGCGATGGCTCTTCCGGACGCTGTACGAATCGATACTGGAGCTTTCGCTGTCGCGAACGACGCTGTCGTAGCCGGATTCTGCCCGCCGGGAGATCGCCGCAGGGCTGTGCTTCGACGTGCGCGGCGTCGAGTCGTGCCCGCTGTCGTAACCGTCCGGTTTCACGGTCACTTTAGACGACACTAAACCGTTACTCAACCCCACAAGTCTTTGGTTCAATCTATCAGTAGATGTCTCCTTTGCTTTTGCTGAAATGTGCACAGGCTTTGTTTTATCGATGCCTAACTCGGTCACCGATCGCACCTCCAAATGCAGCGATGCCTTTTTTGATTCATCGTATAGTTCTTCCTGATCGGAGCCGGAAGCGCCGTTCCCTGGCAATCTCTTTTCCTCTTTCAAATTCGGATTAGATGCCCCGTCTGGATGTCTCAGTGATGCTATCCGCAAATCCTTCGTTGATACCCTGTCAAATGGAGCGGACTCCAGCTTACAATTCACATCCTGAATACTCGAAGAAAAATTCAACTCGTTCCAATTCATCGCGGATCCAGGTCTAGACATGGTCATTTTGCAGTTATCACAGAAAGTCTCATGAGGTTTATAAGGCGGTTCACTATAAATCGAACTGTTCCCGTGGAAATCGTTCACCACGTACATATCCGTCATCGAATACGACTGTAAATTAGACGGCGAAAGTTTTAAATTCGGTTCTGAATACTCTCGGTACGCTGGAGAAATGGTAACATTCGCTAAAGCCAATTTGGACTGATACAATTCGTGTAATTTCGCTAATTGTTCAAATTTCTTAGTCGCTATATCGTAATTATTTTTCCTCATATCGTCTAAGTTTGGATTATAATAATCGTCATCATTTAAATTAATAGCAGCTTTTAAATACGAGTTATTGTGCACTTGTCTTTCCATATCGCTATAAACTGAAAGCGAATCAGTGAATGTCGATACTACTGTTAAATTTTCTTGACTTAAAATGCGCAACGGATGCTCTTCGTCGTTACTTTGATCGACTTCCGGCAGAGGATTCTCAAAAATCCCCATGCAAAATGCGATATCCTCTTCAGTGACTTGCAAACAACAATCTTGCATGGGGACCGGCTCTAAAGACTCTTCAACTTCAATTATTTCTAAGATATCGTCATCTTCATCATTCACACTTCTATTATCGTTAATATCTGTTTCTTGGCTTTGATTCGATATACTATCTTCGTTTAATCGTAACCGTTCTTTCATCCTCGAATCGAGACTTTCCATTGAAACCTCTCTACTGCTTAAAGGCTGTATAAGTGGAAGTGCCGGTGGAATTTCAGCCATCTCTTCGCTGTCATCATCTTCATCGTCTACTTTCTTCCGATCGAACTCTTCTTCTTTTATCGCGTTGGCGTGTGAAGATTTTTTCAAACCGGTTCGAATAACCGATTCCTCTATTGTATTTCCTTTTATGACTTCTCGAACGGGCGGCTCAATTCTAGAATCTGCATCGTCCGTTTGGAATTGAGTGAGTTCTTTATATTGCGCATTTTTATTTTGGGTTTGCTTGGGGCTCGTCGTGTGCTTCGTTTTGCCCATTTGCACAGTTTGGTTTTCCACCCACTTCCTTATCATATTTTTCTTGTGAGTATCCATATAGCCGTAGCCGATATTTTCAGCGCCGTAAGAGTTTAATAATTCCGCTTGTAAAGGTAGTTTTGTGGCTTGCAGTGGGCCGTCTATCCAAGTTTCTTTCTTCTTCGCGTGGCTGACGTCTTTGATGAAATATCTCGCTTCTGCTACTTTATGCTTCGATATTCTAGGGCCGTCGATCCATTGCTCTTCGCTACTCGAGACTGGGATTTGTACAGGGACTTTCGACGGCGATGCTTTAGGAGATGCTCTAACGTTCGCTATATGTGAAGGAGACTTTTGCGTAACTGAATTATTCATATTCTTCGCTGGTGATTTAGTTAGGTTTATTTTATGACTCGGACTTTTCTCTTCGGCTATTTTTACTAGTCCAGCGATTTTGTGATGTTTCTCGGCGCTAGACCCTCTTAAAACTTTTCCCATTGCGCATCTGTTATCGCCTGAATTAATACTAGGTATATACACCGGTGGATGCTCGCCGTCAGTTGCGTCATCTGATGGGCCTACGTAGATTACTGTGTCTGCTGACAAGTCGCTGCTGGATGGGTCTGGTTCGGTGCTAGTGCTAGCTTTGACGTCTTCGCCCGAGCTTCCGCCGGATCCTGCGTTTGTGGTTTGCGGAAATTTGATTTTTCTTCGTCTCATTCTGTGTATTCGTGATGCTAATTGTAAAGTCGCTAGTGTATCTGTGTAATTTTGCTCTTTCGGTGAAACGTGAACGATCATTGCCGTGTGACACGTTAGGGATCCGAGGCATTCTCTAAGGACGTGAGTGACGTTGTGTTCTCTGTAGGGTAAATGACGTTGGCCGTTGAATATTGCTAGAAGAATATTTCCTATTCCTGACAGCGGTATACCGCCGTTCGATTTGCCTCGATCGCTGTTTCCAAGGTCGATTAGATGGAGTCGACTTCTACCGCCGGCAACTATAAAAAAAAAAAAAAAAAACAAAAAATTAATAAGGACCCTTGTGGAATGTTGAAAATTTTAAGGAGTGTCCATGTTTTTATATTTTTTGACGCCAAAAGCAACTTGGCAATGAATTGCAAAATATAAATAAAACAGACGGCGTCAATTGAATGTTTTCTCATAATACATGCGTTGTTTGAAGTGGTTTTGCTATAAGCATAGAAGAAAAACTACCGTAATAAATCAAGCAAATTAATTAATTGTGAAGTTGTTTGTATAAGAGGGAAAAAAGAGTAATTTCAATTTTGCTTTATGTTTTTCTATACTATACTTGACAAAGCTGGAGAGAGCTTTATTTCCTTAGATATAGCATTTTTTATTGACGGTTTTGTGGAGAGTATTGCCTGTCAGTAACACCCATCTAGAAAGTTGACAAAGCTCGAGGGAGCATTTTTTTCTTAGATAAAGGAAATGGTTATTGTCAATTTTGTGGAGTATTGTCTATCAGTGACACCCATCTAGAAAGTTGACAAAACTGGAGAGAGCATTTTTTCCCCAGAAAAAGCGATTTTTTTTGTAGGTTCTGG
Organism: Micropterix aruncella; assembly: GCA_944548615.1. Lineage (NCBI taxonomy): Eukaryota > Metazoa > Arthropoda > Insecta > Lepidoptera > Micropterigidae > Micropterix > Micropterix aruncella. The sequence goes on along the minus strand of OX155953.1, from coordinate 22,599,109 downwards.
GGAGTATTGTTTGTCAGTGACATCCAGCTAGAAAGTTGACAAAGCTGGAGAAAGCAGTCTTCCCTAAAGAAAGCAAATTTTTATTGTCGATTTTGTGGAGTATTGTCTGTCAGTGACAGTGTCAGTGATACCCAGCTAGAAAGTTGACAAAGCCGGAGATATATTTTTTCCCCAGATAAAGCATTTTTTTGTCGGTTTATGGAGTTTAGCATGTCAGTGATAGCCAGCTAGAAAGTTGACAAAGCTGGAGAGAGCATTTTACTTTACCCCAGATATAGCGCATTTTTATGACGGTTTTGGGGAGTATTGTCTCTCAGTGTTACCAATAAACTTAACACACACTGTAATTCTCGAAAAGAAATTAATAGTTATAGCTAATTTGTAATATTAAAGGTAATATCCTGATCCATAGGTGTAGAGTGTTTGATCTAGACTTGGCTGTTTGCTACATAGGTAAATGAATGTAAAAAGGTACCTGCTCCTTTTCCCCCTATGCTGTATTGATAGACGTGCAGTGTGTAGAGTAAATGACTGTCCTTTCCTTCTTCTTTTCCAGGCCCGCGTTTTGCCAGCGCTGCGTCTAAGTAGAAAACCGCCTTCTCAGCGTTCTGAACTCGAAGCTCGGAATGATTTTGCAGTTGGGTGCCGAGAAGAGGATCATCTCGCAGGTATACCCCAGGCGATTGTTCGCTATCTGTGAAATTACGACAAAAATGAGTTACCATTGCTAATTGAAACTTTGACTGTAGTATTATGTGAGCGGACATACCTGTCGCATATCCAGAAAGAAGATCTTTTAATTGATTTGTGTTGCCACATACTTCGATAGCGGTGACCCGCACTGAAAACCTGGTTCCGCATTTTTGTCTCTGCTCTGCAATTCCTCTAAAAAGCCAAGATATGGCACAGGGAATCGATCCAAAAGTTGACGCATTTTCGGGACTCCCCAGCATCGTGTATGATTTTCCTGCGAATAATAAAAATGATAGATTTAAAAGCACGCCGGTTTGAAACGGTCTTCAATGAATAAGTACTTTTTTTTGTTTTTTTTTTATGTTTAACGGCAAATACACGCCCTATCAGTCATGGTAACAAAAAAAACTGCATAGGATCAGAAAAGCATAATCGGAGAGATCTTTTAAATTTTGTGAGATATTATTAGAAAAAAATATGGAAAAAAGATATGTGATAAAATTTTTGCACGTATTATCTCGCGAATGAGTAAAATTGGGCGTGTGATTAGGTTATTTTTTGCCCTTACATTATGTTGGGCACTGTATACGAAGGAAATGTATTTGTTTGTCATAGAAAGGAAGTTTGGTAAGATGGACGTTTAGAAATCTCCTAAATATTCAGTGCAGAAACAAGAATAGTCATTCCTTCATTCATATCGAAACAAACTTATTTTATTGTCTATTAAAAAAACCAAAATATTTATGGTTGACCTATTTTTTTTGTTTTTGTAATAATACTTTTTAATGAACCATCGGTTAAACGGCACATGGGCGATTATTAATTTAGCATACGAAATACACATAAAATATTATGCTTAATAAGTAATTATGTGAAAATATTAGTAATCATATATGGGTATGACTACTGTTATTCTAAATAAATAAATTATATCATTTCTGTCATCATACGTTAGAAAAAAAAACAGTTATGCTCTACGAAGGCCAAAACAGTGTTTCTTTTTATTATATTAATAAAAAAAAAACAATACTTAAGTTATCTTTGCCAGCGATATTAACCTTATAGATCGACAATAATTAAGGTTATTCCCTTTTGGTAAACATGCGAAAGACAAGCGTTTTGTGATATTTTCAATTCGCGATTACGCGTAAACTATCATGCAAACAAGAACACATATACGATAGATGAAAAGATTATGACTGAAGCTAAGTATATAAACTTTCATATGACTTATATGTGCAGTAGTTTGCACATAATAAAAATGGTCAATTTTAAGAAAACGAACAAGCAAGCAAAATATAAAGCGAAGACGGAGAATTCTTAGCTTCTAGGACAGTGTCATCCGAAAACCGAATATAGGCAAAAACGGCCTAAATTCAGAAGGACTGTACAGACTATCCCCTAATAGAGCATGATCACTGCCATCCGTCCGGGCGTAGCTTATCTCTTCGATGCGTCCCGTCCTGGTTCTTTGACGTGTAAACAAAAACTCCGGCTGTTATTTCTATTGTATCATTGTTGTTTTCAGTGCATGCAATGGGCTCGTTCAATGCTATGAAACTCCGGTGCATGCAAATGCGCGCGCCCATATATCGGTGTGTAATTCTGATCTAACAATGGAAGTTGCATCCACGCAACTACTGCTCTACGCCCTCCACATTTCTTTTTCGTAAAAAATAAAGCGGGGTCGTCAAGACTTTCATGTATCGTCAGGCCGATCAGACAGTGACGTCTCCCATTACATTGTTTGTTTGTTTCTACTTTTTATAATGAAATTTCACAATGGGCCAGTTTATTATCATACGACAATCTCCTACAACCAACCACTATGAAGTGTTTATATGTGAGCGTATAACATGTGTGTACACGTGTGTCTTGTTATTGCATTTGATCAACAGAATTAAGATGCAATTTAGTTAATTTTATCCCAACGGAAAACGGTGAACCATCCGGGAATCGAACCTGGAACCTTACAATGTAGGATCAGGCTTCCTAACCACTATGCTTCAGGACCGGGCCTACATTGATTTCGAGCCAAATTAGTCCAAGCTATACGTAACACAAACAGGAATAAGAGAAGGCGAGTATCATATATTTGCTGGGAGATCGTTCTGAGCCTTGCACCTTGGACACAGAAAGAATAGGAGTAGAAATTAGTATTGTGACAAGTAATTTTGAGTAAATTATCAGAGGCTGACCGATGTACCAGACCGTGAAATCTTAATGGTTCGAAAAGCTCGTGGAGATAGAATGGTGTTGGTTGGGAGAGCACAGGATAAAGGAGAATAAGTAAATGAACACTTCTCTTTTGGCGTATTGGAAACCACTTTAACTGTGCCCTATATCCGGAATTTTCAATTATTGTTAGGTTTGCCCGCAAACTATTTAGAGATGTCTAATTTCCCGTTGATTCAAAGGCAAAGGCAACCAGAGTACTATGTTCCTAGCACATTTCCACATTAGTGGGAGGTTTACGTTTCGTATTGACAAGTTCAAGTGTGCAAAATAGGTGAAACAGGGTGTCTCGGTCTCAACAACGACTGTTTGATAACTGAAATCCGTGCGCGGCTTCGCGTCGAAGCGAATCACGTATCCTGTTTGCATGCAAATTGGTGATTACAAATTGCTATTCTACGGCGGAAACTTTGATCATACAAAATACGGAGAAGCGACAGGCTCACGCGCGTATTAATGCCGCAACAACTTTGTGTGATCTCGCGGATGACGGCATCATCATCTTTGCGATACAGTCATTCGTTATAATCCCTAGTGCTTCATAATGATAAGTGGTTCGGCGATCTGAAAATCATGCTATGATTTGGAACCCTCACGAGGAGCATTATAGCGTAGCGTATTGATGCTACATACGAAAGGTAAGTAAGGTACATAATCTACAAATGTACATAGGGTTAGGACAATTCAAACTAATGCAGTTACACGCTCCGATTTCAAGTGTCGCAACACAGTTGTTCATTTTTACGTAATTTTCGTCGTCGTCATTAAGATTTTTATATCAATAGATACAAACGAAGGTGCCACGGAATTCGCTGACCGGAATGGGGCCCATCATAATAATAATATTATACTTCTGGAGGGGGGTGGGGGGCGCTGGACTCCGGACTAACGACCGGCTGTGGTAGGTTTAGGACAGCTGTATTGCCACATTTGAGCGTCCACCTTACCACCTATGCTTTCCCCTCTTCGAAGCTACAGATAGGTTATTCTTAATATCACGTATTTAGCCTTGGTAACATTTAACCAGCCAAGTCTTGTTGACTTTAAATAGTTCAGGTTAAAATAGTAAGTTTTTGCTTAGATATTGGCTTGGTCTATCTCCAATTAATCTATTCTTCTCGTGCTATATTTTTGAGTTTGAGTACTGTGTCGTTTGAAAATAACCCTGCCACTCTTCCTTTGAATTTCCAATTTGTAAGCTCATTTATAAGAAACAATAATTTACAAAGACACCCCCTTGAGGTACACCAACATTTTATAATACATTCATTATTTGCTGCTCCTCCTAGCTTAGTTACTTGAGTACTGTTTGTATGATAGTCCTTGGACCAGTTGAGCGCCGTTTTGTGTCATTCATAAATAATTTAATTTGCATGCATTTATGAAAATAGAGGAAGTTTCACAAGATTTAACCAAATATAAATAAGCGGCTAAATACATATTACCTCTATCTAATGCATATGAGAAGCATATGAGAAGGTTGGAGGTTAATGCCGCACATTTGAAAGCACCTCTAGAAGCATGACACATTGTTTGTAGAAAAACTGCAAAATCCTTTTATAAGTTTCCTTTACGTCATACAGAAGTAATACAGAAGCTATCCATTCTTATATCCAAGCGATTTTGTTTAGGTTTAGGTACATGGTACTTAATACTAAACGAACAATCACTTCTAAAATGTCTCCAATTGTAATGTTAATGGTTGCAGTTAATTATAGGTACATAAATAAGATCACATTTAAAAGTCAGTTTGATAATTTACAATTAAGAGTGTGATTGTGTTATATAATATTTGTAATGTTATGTAACGATAAATACATAACATGTAATGGTCTGTAATTTTTTTATTTTTTATTTTTTTTTTTTATTTAGAAAAATAACAGTGTATAAAAGTAAGTAGCCAAACAAGATAGATATAAAAATTACACCAGAGACAATTTTCCACTAAATGTTAACATCAAGATTATCTAAATGATAAGAGACAGAAAAAAAAACGAGAAAAGAAAGAGGATAGGAAGGGAGGGACCAGGAAGGGAAGGAGGAACAAAGGAAAAAAATACATTATGTTGATGGGTGTCCACGTATTTAACAAATTTACCCGTACGATATTTGAAGTTGAGACAGGTACGTTGGTAGGAATAAGTACAAGTGCAAACAGTAGATAATAAGTTATAAATTTTAAATAATAATAATAAAATTTTTAAATAATAATAATAAAATAATAAATAAATTAAAAAATCGAAGCAATTTATATTCTAACATTTAATATACCATAATTTACATACTCCTATCCACATCATTGACTTAATAAGAAGCCTAAATTTTACAAGTGAAGTAGTAAATAATTTAACGTCCTATAATTTGTTATCCCATGATGTACAAACATTATATATAAATGAAATCGTAGCAGAATGTGTTTCGATATTAGGAAAGGGGAATATTTTAGGCAGGCGTATAGATTGAGAGGGAAAATTAAAATTTATTTTAACGAATATATCGTTTACATCCACAGCGTTATTTAGAAGCTAGTGCCGGAAATCTAAATCGATTTCCCTAAATCTAATCGAAAAATTGCAACGATCATGCAGTTGCAATTTTTCGTGTTTCATGAGAAATTCGTAATATACAGACGGCTATTCTAAGAAAAAAAACGCGCATTTAAAAAAAATATTCTTCCCTGACCTCATTCCTCGACCACCGAAACATGAATTTATTGTCAATTCACAAAAATTGTTATCGTCACCGCGACATCGCGAGTTAAATTGCGTTCAACGTTATCTATCGAAATTGAAACTTGAATCTATCTATTGAATATCTATCTATTGAAATTGAAACTCTTGCAAATATTAGCTTTATATTATTACTGCCCTAATGGCTACACAGTGTTCTATCGCCTTCTCTTCCTTCGTGGTGTACACTCTCTTACTATCCAAACAATGGAAGCGTTTCCTTAAGCAACACCCGGAATTAAGCCTCCCGTCGGCATTAAGTGGGCTGCTCGTTTTGGTTATCCGGCAGAACGTTCCGGGCGGCAGATTGAATATAATAGGATATTACGGTAAGAACAATACAAGTCAGGTAGCTCCGAAATAATCCGCTTCATTCAACTCCAAGAACAGGGGATTACGAATGTTTACGTTCGGAAAATGCGCTCGTGTTATTGTGTTAAAAAGCGTAGATTGCCCCTTGCGAACTCAAGTAGCCACATCTTTTCGACCGTCTTGCTAATGTAGGTAGGAGTAGAATACAGAATAACGAATTGACTCACAAACAGAAACAAAGCAATGCCCAGTGGTTTCGGGTTATATCTGCGGATGATGCGAAATAAGTAGCAGATACATATATGAGCACCTTACTGTAGAGCGATCTTCTCGTGGACTTAGAGGTCCCGGAGATGTAATTACAAAAGCCTGTTGGACCCACACAGTGACCCGACTGTACCGTCCGCATCAAAGATCTTAGTCCCTCGAACACTGGTTTAAAAATGCATTCACATATATAATACAAGCTAATCAAGAACTCCGCACGACACATCAGATAGATAGATAGTTTGTAAGGAGTTTCTAGCCATTTTTGGTTTCAGTGTATTTGTGTTCAATAAATATGACTTCCCCGGTTATTCGCCGGATTGCGCAAGCGACTGATTGGCTGACGCAGCCCGGTGCGAGAACCGCTCAGTTACGCCCGAGGAGTCGTCCAGGATTCCGATCCCAACTGTCTACTAGTGCAGGTTACAGTCGCAGGCAGAGTTTACAGTGACCCTTCCAGGTTAAGCTTCTTCGAGGAAGCTACCAGAGGGGGCCGACCTAAGAAAACACAAACTAGCCATCAGGCCCAAGCCGCACGGAACCATTAGGAAAGTTATTGTTATGGTCATGTCGTAACAACGGATTGGATATATATTTTTATTTATTTATTTAAGAATTAATTACTATAAAACATTGATTAGCTTACAAAAATAACAGGAACCGAATGGCAAAACTTTAACCTTTTGCTTATTTGTTTCTGTCACCCAACTGGGACTAGCCCGTTCTAGGGTGGACAGGACATATAATATATATGAAGCTCTCCTTAATTCCTTACCCACTGAAATAGACATATCTTGTATATCCCTTTGGCAGCTAACTCCCTGCTATCTCATGTTTATCATAGTCTTTATTTTACTTAGTTTTATATTTTTATGTTTTTTTTATCAATGTCAGTAATAATTTAGTTATGTAAGTCAGTTATTATAGACTTACACTCTATATTTAATATTCAAGGGCGAATTGGATTCATCTGTAATGCTCTTGAATAATATTTGAAACTAATAAATAAATAAATAAATGAAAAAGAGAATCTTTGGCACAAACGTATTGTCGTATTATTGTTTCCGCAAGCCTATCTTCCCTTTTCTCAACATCGCGTACTTTGCATAGGCTTACATTTCAGAGCGAGCGCTCAAGGGCGGCTCAATATTGGGCGGGCGGCAAACGATATCGAATTTACCAATGCGGTGTCGCGTGGCTCGTGAAAATGGTTTGGTGTCGTATTATACCCGGACACAGCAAGCATAGTGTGGGTGATCAAATAATAGGAATTCGATTGCATGCATTGAGTCATTTTTAGGCGCTGAGATACGCCAAAAATTTTAACGTAAATTATATACATAATAATAAACACGTAGTTACTGAAGTGCGACAATTTATAGAATAGAAGTTTCAACAAGGTGTGACAATTAACGAAACCCCTTATTCGAACCAGCATATTGATATTGTATGCAGTAAGCTATCTTATACAATCTATGCTATACGGAAAGTACGGTTTCTAGCCGGCGAACAGGCCTCCGCAAGTACATATCTTTCGACATGCTTCCATTCCAGGAAGACTGAAGGATTTTTTCTGTGGGGAAATGCCAATGTGTATTTGTTTTGCAAAAGCAACACTCGGAACCATATATGGACTTAAGAGACGCATTGTAGATTACTTTTTAAAAAATCCGGGATATTGACACTAGCCTCAGAATATGCCTACCAGTGCCTAATGGTAGATTATTAGCTTCAATCCAGTCGCCATAATCATCATAACCCGTCACAATTATACCATTATAATGCCGAAGGTAAGGCTAACCAAATATCAGCGGTCATTTTTATACCCAAAGCCTCAAAATGATCACGAAGAAGCATATTTTAAGAACTGCATAAAGAGACATATTGCCGAACATGGTTCTTAAAAGTTGAGAGATGTAGAGGACACTTTAAATATGTTTAATGTTAGACTAATTTTGTTTTATTTTATGTATAAATCTGTCCCAGCAGGTACATCATTATCGTTTGATTATTATTATTATTGTTATCATAGAATAAGTTGGAGTGTTTTATTTTAAATTTTATTGTAATTTTTTTTATTACTAATTAATTAAAATGATTATTTAATAGGGATAAAATGATTGGTGATAAAGAGTGTGTGACAAAATCATTATTTAATTAATCGATTAAAATGATTGTTTATTAGAGAATTATTTTTTACTGAGATTTTATTAGTTTTTTTCTGTTATATCAAAATATAATTAGATTAGATTAGATTATATTTACGAGTAGAAAGATATGGTTATTATTATTAGTCTTTAATTGATATATTATATTATTGAAATATTCAATTGAAATATTCTGAAATCTGTCTATAGGTACGTATCTGCAACTATTAAATTGATAAAAGAAAAACAGTGACATTTTAAGTTTTTTCTGACGTGTCTCAATGTTTAATATATGTATGTGTAACAAATGTTACAATCTGAGATGAAAAAAAAAATATGATTATGATTATAGTGTAATTTTATAGTAAGTAATTAGTAATAACAATACTAATTACCCACTGAAATTCGGTGATTACTCATTACGTAAACGAAACATATGATAAATGTCTATTTTATTGCTATATTACACTATCTATATTAAAAATGGGTATCCATACCTAATAATGTTGTCGAAGTCACATAATATGTGACTTCGACAAAAAAAGTATTTGTAGCTCAGATGTCAATGCATTGAGTCTCTATTTATATGCGGCTATCTAATTATTAAACTGCGTCTATTTAGTATCTTCTATTTCTGCCTCTATTAAAGCAATCCAACCATTTTTAGTATTTGATTTTATAATAGGCCTAATATAAATCAAACCAGGAACTCAACCTTTAATTGTTTCAGGATTACTTATGATGCTACTTTTTAGGACCCCGATATTTTTTCGCTACTTAAAAATAAGTTTGTAAGAGAAGGAACAAGCGAGTCTATGCTATTATAGAATTAAATCAAAAATATTTTTTATATTATACGTGAGGAAAGCCCCATCACACACACATACAGACCTTTACTTACACATATACCCTACGTCATATACCTGCACTCATAGACTTTTGTTTCACAATATATTTTTAAGCAGTTCAGGCCCTGTTGAATATTAATACAATCGATGCTATTGACTTTGGAATATATTTTAAGGAAGGTTGCGTATAGTAAGTATGTCGTCGCAAGTATGGAAGAAGTTACTGATATCGTTGCTAATAAACATATTGAACAGGACATGACGTAAAAGCCCTGTTGTATTAAATGGACGTATTAAACGTAAATGATAGCCCTGTTAGCTGTAAGCTGTTATTAGTAAGCTGCGTCTACCTTAAGCTGTTTATTACAATGTAACAATTCTTTACTTCGGTAACAATGTAACTACTTTTATTTGTACATTAAATTAAAAAAACTATTTCAGAGGAGAAAATAACTGGTAACCACAACCTAAGACGACTTGACGACGAATATTTACATGGGACGTGAGCCATCTATATTTGTCTCTATGAATACCCACTGGTTATAGTTGTGTCTTTGATATGGCATCGGTAACTCAGTCAAACGCCTTAAGAAGAAATCCGTAAAAGTAGTAGAAACACGCTAGAGGTAACATCAATATGTATATTGATGTTACCTCTATATATATATATATTAATAACAGTAGCAGTTGTAAGAAAAGATATTGTACTCTTGTATTTTTACCTCGCACATAATATTTTTAACTGAATCCGAGGTGACGATGTCATGAAATCCAATATATTACGATTGATTATATAAGGGTCTAAACTTTATACTACTCTCAATTTGGTAGTCATTCTGCACCGACGAATCGCAGGTGGAGTTCATGGCATTGACGGCAAAACTAGTATCAATTTTTCATTGGCTATCTATAATAAACTTTGTAAATAATGGTTTTATAAATGACTAATTGATTATAAAAACCCAATAATTCAACCAATGATAACAATAATAACATTCAATTATTAGTGCCATCTAATGCATTTTTTATATAGGCTGATTATATCACAGAAATAATATAAAAATATAGAATGCCATCTATTAGTCTATCTAAAGATAAAGTGCGAAATTATTACGTAATGAAACCTTTATATCAAATTATAATTTCACTTTTTTATTTTAATAATATTAAACAATTTTTTTATTATATTATTATTTTATTCTGAATAGGCGTGTTATTTTATTCTGAGTAGCTACTGCTGTACCACGAATGTCAACATATAGAACATAACCTTCTTCTTAAGGGCGCCTCTCAAACTAGTGAAGCTCTACATACTTTTTTCGTTCTTCGTCATGCAAAACAATTCGGTGACACTCGTAATCCCTGTCCATTCTCGAATGCCCCTCAACCAAGATTTCCTCCCTCCACGGCCAGGTCTCCTCTTCCTTGCAACTTTTTCTATTTTAATGACTTGCAGAATTTCGTACCTGTCGTGCCTAACCACGTTACCCAGGTATGCAACTTTGCGCTGTTTGATGTTCTGCCAAAGCTTGCGTTTTTGGCCGAATATAATAATAAAAGATTGAACTTAATAATAAAAGATTTATCAGTGCCATCTACACGTTGCATTTCGTAGCAAAATCCTGGTTGATAAATCGTAGCACGATGTTATTTTATATTTGACACGATAGCAATTTATTTCGTCGGCTATATTTTAACTCGGCTTAGTTATATTCGTCGGATCAGAGGTGACCTCATTGAGACATATAAAATCCTCATTGGATGCTACAATTGCCCCCAATTGTCTTCTATCTTCAAGCAAAATTACAAGCATCATCTGCGAGGACACAAATATAATATGGAGAAAACACGGTTTCAGATGAATCCCAGGAAACATTTCCTAACCAAACGGATTGTGGACCAGTGGAACAGTTTACCTGCTGAAGTGGTTGAAGCGTGTAGTGTCAACATATTCAAAAATACATAGATTAGACACACATCTTAACCCTTCAGGCCTCGGCCTCTCAGCCGATTGACAAGTTGCTGTCCCAAAAAAAATTAGTAAAAATTTGTAAAAAAAATGAATTACGACACTGTCTCACCAAAACATTAATTACTGCCAAACCACTGTACCCATAAATAAAATGAAACATATTAACATAATAAAACAATAATAAAATCAAACAAATTAAATTAAATAAAATTAAAATGGGGCCGTCACGCTGAATCGTTTTGTGGCCGATATCGGCGAATCGGGGCTTGAGGGGTTAAACAGAAATTCTAATTGTACTCAGTTTTGTTATGCAGACCTATCAGTAATTATGCTGCCGGTTTGTAAAAGTAATAATAATAATGATATGATTATATTATTAGCAAATGATATGTTTGGATATTTCGAGTCTCCTAAAACCAGTAGCTGCAGCGCTATTGATATCGGGAAGAGGGGGTGTAGATATATCGAGGGGGGTGGGGGGTCCTTCTCAGGATAAACTCTTGGTTATGTCTGTGCAATCTAATGTTCTCTCCGGTATTGATTCGAGAATGTTCATTGCAAGTTACCGTCAGAGCAACAGCCGCAGCGCAGCTTGTAAACAACAGGCCACGTCTGGCCGACGCTTGTCAACAAGAACTAATTTACCCCGAGGCAGGCAGAGGAAAAGGAAACGCGACCAGCATCTCGACAATCATCTAACGCAAGCGCCTTTGTGTTTGCACAGCGAACTGGATCGGAATGCAATCATCTCACATCGATTACATCGCTGGAACAGAACCCATTATTCGAGTACTCTGGCGTCATCGTAATGACTGCGAGGTTAATAACTTAATTGATTTGAGTGAATACTCGCATTGGTATCATTTTGAGTATAGTCTGTTAAAGGTCCTAACACCCAAATCAATAGTCGGCGCTAAAGCATCGACTCGTGCTTAAATAATGTTAATAACTATAACATTGTTAATAAATAATCATAATATAGTGGTTAATAACTTAATTGATTTGGGTAGATTCTCGCATTGGTATTATTTTGAGAACAGTCTGTTCGAGAACCAGACACCCGCATCAAGAGTCGATGGTAAAGCATCGACTCGTGCTTAAATAATGTTAATAAGTTTCTTAAAGTATATACAGTAAATATATTTTTTTAATAATGAGGTTAATAACTTAATTGATTTAAGTGGACTCTCGCATTAATATCATTTGTAGTGTAGTCTGTTCGAGAACCTAACACCCAAATCAACAGTCGGTGCTAAAGCTTTGCTCGTGCTTAAATAATGTTATTAACTTTATTACCGTGAACAACGTATATAATGGTAATAACGTCAATAACGTTAGTAGCGTTAGTAAATAATGTTAATAACAAGGTTACCAACTTGATTGATTTGAGCGGATTCTATAGTCGGTGCTTAATTCATTGAATCCCAAGGTTTTGGATCAGACTACATATGGAATCCACCATACAAATGGTCTACTACGCCATATTTCGTATTTGCGAAACTTTGAGGTTCATATTTATTGTTATTGTTATGAGCTCTGTAAGATACGATTTTCTGCTTTGTTTTTTTTTGTAGAAGATACTTTTTTCTGTTTAAATTTTCTATGGTTTATTATTGTATTACAAGTAAAGATTTCTAAGTTTTTCAATAGCAAAAAAATATGTGAAATTATAATGCAATTGTCTGAAAGTTGCTGTGTTAAATGTGTATTTTTTAACACTACTTGAAAATAAAGCTACTATTTTTCTACTGCCTTTTTTATTTACGGTGCCAACCAATAACAATATCTCCTATTCTATATGCCAACCAGATACAAAGCTAATTCTTTTAAATTTAAACGGAAGACCTATGTGATATTGCGTAGTCGGTACCCAAACCACCTACCAACTACGAAATATTGCGTAGTCGGCATTGCTTAAGCACCGACACGTGCCTAAATAATGTTTAATTGTTTGTTTTCATTCTATAGTCGAGTCGGAGACAATGCGGAGTGACTCAAGCCAAGTATCCCAATGACGATGCTTGAACAATCCTTGGTAATGTCAAACGCGTCACTCTTTCATTCGTCGCATTTACAGAGTATATTTGAACATTTTCTTTCCTTCTGACATGTTTTATCGACCTCCCCACCTTAATTCTTGAATTTGATGGGTTTTGCTATTAGATTGGAAATTTTGTTGATTTTCGGCGGATTTCTATCGAAACGTTAAAATGATTGCGGCTTATTTTTATATGGCTGAAAATGAGTTAAATTGCGGAATTTAACTAATAAGTAGAAAAAAATACACTGACAAAGGAACAAAAAATGAGAATATACCAATGAGGTTTACAAATCACCATCCAACGTTTAAACGCGGATACCTCGAAACATCGATTTTGAACTTTTTGACACGATTACCCAACAAAAAAGTAATGTAATGTGTTCATGGTTCAACTACGTATATTTTCCGTTTCTTTACTCTACCATAACTTCTAAACGCTCGAACTGATTTAGAAATATGTAATATTTTTAAAATCATTTTGTGATCCCGAGTGTTATAGGGTACCTTGACTGTCCACATATTAATTTAATAGTTGTCTAAACGTCCAAATCTCCAAATGTCAATAATATTCACATAAATATATCGTGTTTAGTGTTAAATGAAAGATTTGATTAAATACATGCCGAAAATAGATATTCATCTATACCTATGGATAAATACATAAACCATAAATATTTCATAAAAACCTTGTATCAAAAATAATTACAAATACAGTTGGTAACTTTTTGTAACGGCAGACTTTTTTTTCCTTTTAATATATTTACTTGTTTACCAAGAGAGTAGATTAAAATCCTAATGCAAGTAGCAAACGAAATGACAAAGCCGAAACCAAATAGTGAACCCTAGTACTTATTCTGTGCTAGTCCTCATTCTGTTCTAAGTTCGTCAATCTGATCTTCATGCAGTTGCCTAGTATAATAATAACGGCGGCTAGCTCGAGTACTAGAAGGAAAAATACTTTTAAGCTTACCAAGTCCAGCGTGTCCAAAACAGAATAAGCATCCATCGATTCCATTGATCACAGCGTGAATGACATCAGTGAGAGCACTCGAGCATACTTCAGTCTGCGAACGACAGAGAACAGTGTTTTACAACATATGTACATACTAATATGCGTTTTGAGTTACGAAATTAGATCATTTTGTCAAAAATATCGCGTTCGTCTGATATAAAAAAAAATAGTAGTTAAATTATACGAGCTTTAGTTTAGTAGGTAAAATATGCGGTTTCAAGATAAAATATCATTAATAGGGTATTCAGAATACGACGACCGGCCGATGAGGTCAAACATCGCGTGTGTTTAAATGTAGTGTTTAAAATTGACGTTTATAAAGTTGACAGTTTAATCAGAGTAAAAGAACTCTGTTATGGCTGTTAGCGGTGCTAACGCTTTGTTTACTGCCTCATATGTCATATTCAAACGTTTCATGACACAAAACCGTTCCTACAATTATTATATTATTTTATCTACAACCGCATCACCTAATAATATAAAAAAATATTAAAATAACTATTTCTAACTAGAACCATGTGATTAAACAAGACACAGTCGCAGTAAAAACCCCGACATATGATTATTGACTCTATTTACTCTATGACATAACAATAATATCATAGAGTAAATAGAGTTTTATTTACAATAGCAAAAGTTAGTAATCTCATAGACTACAATGAAACAGAAATAAGGATTGGAAGGAACCAACAAAGTCCTTGCTGTTATTTGCAAGTTAATTAGCCTCTCAGTGGCTCGTGCTAACAAAGGTCTGGCAGTACCCTCCAAACTCCTAATACGGGTACAATTAGTGCGGGATGTCTCTAAAGGCAAAAACATTTCACTTCAATACCTTTCTCATAATGGAGAAAGCTTCATACTCGATTCTGGCGTCTCCAAGCAATAAAATTTAACTGAAAGATTCAGATGCACAATCATCCATCCAGCAATAACTTTTTACTCCCTATTCCGGATGATGACCTTGATTGTAGAATTAACTTTTCTATGGATATCAAATATCCCTATAGACCACGAGCACAAATTAATAAATACCTTGATCTTGTAAAAGCCGTCACAAGGAATGATTTCACTGCATAACGTGGAAGTTGGCACTATTAGCTGCCAGCAAAATCTCTGACTTACCCCTTTAAAGAGCTTGATCTCTACAGGAAAATAATTATTCCTTCCTAGAAAAATATATATAACCGCGATTTCCGCATCTCAAATTTTATGGTTTTGAATGAGGAGTGAATGGGTGGTATGGGTCAACGCTCATATGTGACAAGAGAGCTGTCCTAAACATACTACAACCAGTTATTAGTCCGGAGTCCTCTGCTCTCCCCTAGAAGTGAATAAAAATATAATGATGGATCCGATCCCGCTCGGTTAATAGCTAAATGGCTATCTGCTTACCATGGCCATGGCTACTCCGTTTGTGTTTATTATTATTTTTTTCTATACTATTAGAAATTAAAATATTACTTTTTGTATTTTAAATTATGAAACAATTTAACGACGCATTGACTGATGATACAGGCGACAACACATTTTTAAAAATTTAATCTGTAAATTACAATAATATACATATAGTTAAATGGACAACATGCACAATTAAAATGTGATAGCCAAAAAATTACCAGCAAAAAACTGATAACAAAATAACATGGCAAAAACTCTTGCTAGTGATCCTTTTTTGTGTCACTTAACTAGTCTATAGCCTGTTCTATGGCGGGCATTTAAATTGTGTAGCCTTCTTGCAGGATATTAAAACTGGTATCCTTACCATGTCGTCCATGTACATATATCAGTGCCTTTTATACGCCAAAGAGAATGTTTTAAATTGCGAGCTTCACTCCACTCGGCATAGCCATAATACGCGACATAAAAACAACGTGTTATTGCCTAAAGTACGCTTGACTAAATATCAAAAAACATTTTTATATATTAGTTTTAAATTGTTCAATGCTTTGCCATCATCGACGAAAAGACTTGAGATGGCAGCATATAAAATCTGTTTGAAAAATCAGTTAGTCAAACATGCCCTTTACAAACTGGACGACTTTTATGATATTGCGTCCACAATTGCTTGATTATAAATAACCATATTATGACTATACTTTCGAACTAAGTTTTAGATTTTATTGACATTGTTTTTAATTACGCATGTTTCAGTTTTTTTTTTTTATGGTATTGATTATTATTTGTTTGATTATTGATTATTTTGTAAATTTGACTATTTTTAAGTAATCACCTCTGATTACAATTATTTTTTTTTCCTTTTAATTAATCAAAGCGGTTTTATCATCCAGTAAATTATGATTGTAAAATTTGACATGTTCCTCAGTATTGTGAAATGCTTTTATGGAATGAATAAATGATGATGATGATGATGATGATGATGATGATGATAACTGCAAGGGTTACGATTTGAAAAAAAAACAATATAAATTTAGGATTGGGCGCCGGAAAGACTATAAGCTACCTTGAGCAAAAAGACAAACAAATACACGGGTCGTGAAAAAGGTAAATTAAAAGCAATCAGTGTTTCCATCTGGTTTTTATTAAAAAAACGTATTATTTAGGTGAGGCCTAGTACCAATAAAAAAGACCTAAGTTTACATAACCGTTTCAACAAAATTACAAAATAAAAATTACAATCAAATTTCAAATTACAAAAACGGCAACTTCCGGAATGGTTGGCAGCAATACGTAAAAAAAATAGCAAATACGGGGTCTACTTCCGACGGCGAAATACCGGACTTCGTAGCGGAAATTTAGAGTTTCTTCGCCCAAAACCTACTGCAAAAAAGCCGGGGACGGGAAAGTTAAATGGCTGGTCCAAGGAAGAGCTCAATGGTCATACCGCGGTTCTCCAGCCCAATATAAATGCCCTGCGAAATCACCCAAAATTACATGAGTGACCGCACGAAATTTCGCACTACTCAAAAATATGGAAAAAAACGAATAAACAACTCACAGTATTTCTGGACTTGTTGATGAAGAACTGAAGAACTGGCACTATTTACGCAGATTCATTTTAAAAGTTTTCAAACACCGATTTTATGCGAAAACTGTTTTTTCACAATTAAAATGCCGCAACCAGTACGTACAATCAAATGAAGCGCTCTCGCTCTGTCTCGAAAGTAACCCCAGCTGTCAGTCAACAATTAAATCGAACATTTATCCCACTATGGACCTCTAGCGGTATCAATAGGCATTTGTTTCAACCAAGAAACAAACCTGGATAAACATTTTATAAAACAAAAAAGGTGCAATAGAAAGGAAATTTAAACAAAAAGACATAAATTTAACGAAATTCGTTATAATTTGTATAAATATATGTAAACCTATATAAAATCTAAGTAATGAAAAGAACGTAATAAATTTGAAGGAATGTATACAGACAATCAAAGTAAATCTGAAAAGAAAAAAAATATAATAAATAAAAATGATGTTCAAATATACAATATTTAAGTAATCGTCGTTCATAATCGCAAAATAAAAAAGAGACTAGGATCATGATGCATATTAATAGAAAATTAAATTTGTTTAAAAATTTTAACGAACTTTAAATTAGTATATATAGGAGTACAGTATATTAAACTTAAGGTAAAAAATTACAAATTGTGAGTTTTTGTTAACAGAAGTTGTAGTAAGCAAACGTGGAAATAGCCGATAGCGATTAGAAACTGAGAAAAAATGGCAGACCTAGTGATAAAAATACCGCTCGCCAAATTATGTACGTAGTATATACGAGTAAGTTGTCAGTGCACGCAGACAGTCCCACGCGCGGCACATGCATACTCTGATTAATCCTTCAGGATTAGTGCGCCCGACTGAACTGAAATTTCGCATTAAAACCTCCCTTTGCCACCGCGGCCAGGTTGGGAAAATTGGGAAAATATTTTGAGCACGTGATGAATATCACACGGGTCGAAGATTTGCGGGAATTACAGGCGACAGACTGCGGAGGCGGGATCACGGAGGGTGATTGAAAAGATTAACGGGGATCGTTGCGGCAAAGTGGCGGGAATAACGCTCAATTATTTAGCTCAATTGGTCCCATGTATAAATCTGGAAAATTGATTTTGTAATTAAAAGTAGATGGAAAAGTGTAAAACGTCGTTGAGGTTATCTAATTTAGCTAAACGAGGTTAGCTAATGCGGGAGGCTTGATGAAAATTATAGGCTGCTATCAAAAATGAGCTATATGTGCACAATAAGGTACCTTTTAACATATTTAATTTATTGGTTAATTTATTTCTTTATTTATTTATACATTTATTTATTAATATACCTATTTATATATTTCATATTAGTCAGTTGCTTAGTTACTAATTTTCATAAATATCTTTTAATTTAAAAAAATGAATGAGCGATCAGAATGAATAAAAGAAAAAAAGATAAAAGTGAAGTCGTTATGTTTTATTCTTTATTTTATTTTATGAGAAACATACAGCACACAAAAATAACATACAAACATAACATATAACGGCAGTGAAGCCAATTATGTTTTAAGTCATTTGCGATATAAGGATTACAAAATATGCTAAACAATACAATACAAAGACAAGAAAAAAGAGTTTTAAACTAAGAGTTAAAATCGCTATGTGCGAGTGTATGGGTTGGTGTGTGTTAGGGTGTTGGGGAGCGTGTATATGTGCATGTGTGTGTGTGTGTGGGTGTGTCTGTGCGTATCTGTAGTACGTATGTGCTTGTGAGTGCTTGTATGTGCATATTGAAATGCGGGATGCTAATTCAATCTGATCTGATTGTCAGCTTTTCACATACCTAGCAAAGAATCGACTATTTTGGTGGTCAAATATGTCAATATCCTTAAAGCCGATATTGTATGCATGCATAACGCGAGACAATAATTAATTGGAACCATAGTAAGTGTTGTATCTTGGTACGTAAAAATACTATTTTAAAATACTATCATTCTAGAACAGACATAACATCTAGTGAGGTGATAAAATCCATACAAATGTTGTAAACATATTATTATTTACACTTTCGTTTTGTAAAAAATCTATTACTTATACAGGATAATTTTAATAAAATATATATATATATATATATATATATATATATATATATATTGTAACCGCTACATTTTTATTTCCATTTTTAATGTCCGTTAAAATGCATAGCAAATGTATAACGACTAAAATAAATAAAACATCTTTGTATTAAATGTAAAATGATAACGGAACGGTGAAACGTCCGGAAGAACAAAAGCTTTTTAAAAAAGAAATGAGCGCTATCTACCGTTTTATTATTAATGGACGCGGTAGTGGAAGACGGTATGATGTTACAGCTAAGACACAGAACCCTTTGTCCAATGCTATCCGCTGCCTAAGTGATTCTAGGTGAACCAATAAGGCCCGACAACGTGAGTATAACACGGACCATGCAAGAAGTTATGTATATGTATGCGTGACGTGTAAATGTATGAGTAATATTGTCTATGCATCCTAGTGACTACATTTGCCATAATGAAGCGCTGCGAGCGCTATATCACAGAACTGTGACGTGCGCACGTCATCTTCCTCTCTTATGTGGTTTATCACGAGCAGTATCGGTTTACAGTTCCGAGTGCCTTAGCGAGTGACCATTGTTCCACCTATCGCTTGTAAATAAACATTACTCCAGGTATTCAATTCTTTTCCACTTATGCCAATTCTAATGGAGAGAAACTGTAATTTCTCTTCCTTAATGGCAATCTACGCGCCAAAATAGTTACGAGAGTACAAGCGCATGGACTGAAAGTCCGTATGGGAGATTTTCAGCCTAATTCGATTTTTGGTATTATTATTACTATTAGATCCGCACTTGGTAGTCATAGATTAAGTACATATTTATACCACATGTCATGGAAGGGAACTGATTACACATAACGTAACTTGAATGCAACGCTCACGGACTGGCGCTCCGAAAGGCAAACACTTTTACATGCGCAACCAATTCTTCAATCACTCGCTACGGTGTGCATTCCCATGATCATATACATATCATGGCTAATTAGGGTTCTCGGCAGAAGAAGCTATTAGGTCGCTCATGGCAGAGTGGCGGTAGATCGAAATGGTTTGAAAGGAATCGAATGTGAATGTGTCGTAATGCACAGTCGAGGAATTGGCGTAACTACCTTCTAAATTTGATCGGTTACGAGCTAATGGGTTTTTGCTGAGTTGGCCACGAATACCTATATGTTCAGGGTCGGTTACACTCACGGGTCAACACCCATCCGGCGGCCTCCACGCATGAAGCGCGAGCCTGGGTAGGACTCTGGCCTGGGGCTAGTTTCCCACAGGAGTCAATCTTCTGGCGCTCCTGGACGGCCTGCGCACCGTGCGGTGTAAGACAACCGATTGTGCATTCTGACTAACAGTCGGGGGAGTTTGGAAACAGTACTGTTTCCTACAGATGTGGTTGCTGACCTTACGGCGACTGCTCTTGAATCGACCACCGGCTACCCGATTCCGGATGAACAGACGGGCAAAGGATGCCGTGGTCCGCGATAGATTCGGTAGACTTCGTTACGTAAGGGAGAAGACCGCGCAAGAGACCTTGAACCCGTAACCAGTCGGGAGACTGGAGTAATCTGGTTGCAACCGGTAGTAAGGGCGCAATTGTCGGCCCGCTGGGTGACTTACCTTACTATCTCGCGGTAAGGCGTTGGCTTCTTACGGGCATGTGCGAAACTTGATGGTGGACTGTTTTTGTCTTCAGTCAGTCTTCTGCGTTCACCTCACGGGATACAGAACGATCAATATCGTTAAAACTTCCTGAGAAGACAGTTTCGCCCGTTATAGTCGGCAGTTCTAGTTAATGGGTTTCGAATGATTTAATTAATAAAATAAACCTAATGTTACAACGAGTGAGGCACTATGGGCACCACGTTTGCGGCCGATGTGCTTGCGCAGTCGTTGACCGAACCGCAGACGTTCGCATTTTGGTCGACCTGTACCTCCTAACCCTCTATAACGGTATACTATAACCTTATACTACTGGATAGCTGCTGACCCGCTCTTCTTGCCATTAGAATCTTCTTTCGAATGCTACTTCTCCTCATTTTGTATTTATATTGTAGGTTGGTTTTTGCCGATATTTCAATTTCATTCTAAATTATTTCATTATAAATAGCTGTTTACTTTATAACATTCATTAAATGCTTGAAATTTGAAACTAAAACCAACGTGGTAGCGGCTCTTATAGTCGAAATATACTAATTTATATATTTTCGCCGACACGAAAATGGTTGCTGTGACTTGAGCCCTAGTCCTCTCGCCCCCGCTCTTATAGGGCAGCGACTAATATTTAAGTGAAACCGAACAATATGCCGATTAAAATGATACTAAATCAATACTCGTAAAATGTTGGCTTCGGAGTTATTCGATGATTTTGTATCATAATGAAAACGTTACATCAAGACTTTTAAAGTGTCAAATCTGATACGTATATAATAGACATATTCACGCTATATAGTTATACCCGGGTTGTGAATCCGTGACGCGTATAACGCCAGGTTTACATTCTTCCGTAGACCGCGCATTTCATCCGTAGCGGTTACCATGACTAAAAGGAATGATCACTATGAAAATAGTTATATTGTTAAAATCGATGAAGAGCATTTGAAAATTCTTGTCGTTGCCGGTGTGGAGGAGCACGTTCGCTTAGGGCGGGCGGCAAAAGCCACGGGAGAAAGTTTCAGGGATTCCGGTGAGCGCGCGGTCGCTGAAATCACGTGCGTGAGTCAAACTCACTCTGCTCGGTCGGCGGGCGGCCGCGGCCCTACCACAGATTAAGCAGATAGCCGCATGCATTCACATCAGATATGACACTATTGGGCATTTTCCCGATCCCGTCAATTATCTTGACCACTTTTAACCCCTCAAGCCCCGATTGGCCGATATCGGCCACAAACTGATTCAGCGTGACGGGCCCGTTTTAATTTTATTTTAATTTAATTTGCTTTATTTTATTATATTTTATTATGTTAATATGTTTCATTTTAATTATGGGTACAGTGGTTTGGCAGTAATTAATGTTTTTGGTGAGACAGTGTCATAATTCAATTTTTTTACTAATTTTTACTAAAATTTTTTGGGACATCAACTTGTCAATCGGCTGAGGGGCCGAGGCCTGAAGGGTTAAAGCTATCTGTTGTCGGCGGCACACTGAGAAAAATATACACGGCTATAATACACGGAAATACGCATGTTATAAAAGGGATTCCGTATATAACATGTACTGTGGCACGTACGTATGTATCAACATGGGGCGTAACAGTCTAGTTACCATGTCATGGTCATGGTAAATATACCGCACATTCATTACGGCGACAACGAGATCTAGCTTTTACCATGAAAGCATGTAATTACATACGTAAAGATAGAGTCAGGTACAACAATTATGTTTAAGCTATATTATACCGTTATTTTCGTATTACTCGAACGGACCATATAAGCGAAACATATAAGCGAAACATACATCGTGAAACATATAAGCGAGTAATGGAGTTTAAACAAAATTCCTTGCAATTTAACAAACTTACGATTGAAACTTCATTATTCTGTATAAAACCGTAAGAACAAAACGACATTGTATCAAGAAATCCAATATTTTTCTCAGTACAGGGCTTAGTGGCTGCAAAGGCGGCTCACATACAGCATGTAAGTCCTCCTCAGGTTTAGTCAATCGGAAGACGAAGATATTTAGACATTCATTGCTTTTCATTTAGTGGTATGGATTAAACTATATTCATCCCGTTTATTTAACTATACATTTGACGATGGAAATATGTCTACGGGCGGGGACATCCATTGAATAATTTTAGGAAATCTACTCAATGCCAAGGAAAATAAAAAGTGAATAAAAATTAAAATGAACTTTAAATAGAAAAAAAATGCTTCCTTTAAACGGTAAGCTTATACGATGAAAAATATTTATAATAATCAACCCGATTTCATTTATGTATATTCCTACGGCCAAAGATCAGTTACTTATTTAATGAATTATTTTGAGAGTTACTACATTTTGATATATTATATACATTACATTACATTACTTAACATTTTGTTTTAATATTTCGATACATATTTATTTTTGATATATAAATCAGATATATTTTGATAAATATTACATTTTCATACTATTATTTTGAGAATTACGATTAACCTCACTATTTGGAGAAGGTTTTTAAAATTATCGACGGGAAATTTTGCAAAGGTATCGTTTTTGTTTACTCGCATATATTGCTAGAGTCTGTGACTATCTTATTTTTAAAGAAAAAAGCTACTGATGTAAGTAAACAATATTTTAGGAAAACAAAAAAAAATCTTTTGGTCCGCGACTATCATGTACGACAACGCCAATGGCTCTTATTTTTCATCCACTAAGGTATTATTTGGATTTTTTTAAAACGTTGTTTTCCTGTCCACATAATAGCAATCATATTTACTAAGTGCGGTGGAAGAATCGGCATCGCGACACGCGACAAACGTCACGCTGTACATGTTTACATTGAGGGTAGGTGTGCTAATGGTTCAAATTCTATATTAGTAATATGCACCAAAACGTAATGGCAGCAGGATTCAAGTCAAATAGAGTATCGGCAACGTCTGGTGTACCTAAAGGTAGTATTATTGAGCGTTTACTGTAAGACAACCTATATTAATTACATCGAGCAATGCTTTTGGTACACAACAATTCTTCTGCTCGCTGATGATATAAAACCCTTTATGCGTATTAGTTCGATACATAATTGTTTTAAGTTCCAAAAATACTTTAATAGCTTCTCTATTTATTACGAATCGAATCACCAGTAACAGCTCAACGTTGACAAATGCCACTTGGTTCGATTCACTAGATAAAGGAATATAATTGCACACCAATACCCAACTCTTTAATACCAGTAGTAATTCCAAATCCGTTACCAAAGATCTAGGTATTTTATTAGATGATAAACCAGTAACATTTCGTCGATGCAAATACAGAACACTCCCATACATTTCCTCCATATCGTAAGACAACTCAGGGATACACACGCATACGTTCCTCCAACCCCGTGTATACGGCATGTAGCTATCGCAAGCGTCGACGGATCGATTGGACACTCACGTGCATTTCCATATAACGAAATGGTGCTGCTGACGCCACGAAGAAGTCAACGCGGTCGCCGAGAACATCAGCGAATCGGTCGCTTTTAAGAGCATGTCGCATCTGCTGTATTAGTGCGCGCCTCTATCCTAATCTGTGGCCCAGACCAGACAGGTAGGGGGGTGCGGGCAAACGGGCGGTTGCTGGGGGGGGGGGGGGGCGGACGAGATCCTGCACTAACGAGCCAAGCCAGAATCGCCAATCACTCTTTTAACAATTACACTTTCAGCAGGCGCGGGACAAACGAGCGACCGGACCGACAGACTGAAGGGTTACGAACGCGTGTTTTTCGATTGAGTGCTCAGAAATGCTGAACGATGCAGCTTTGTACGATGTTGGCCCGAAAAGCTATCAAAGGAAGATGATGTCACTTACGATTATACAGTAACAATGGGGTTAAATTCGCCTACCGATGCTACTATATTAGTGTTTCAGCAAATGGTAACTCTGGACATACAAGGTAATATATTTTTTTTTTACTATATTAAGCGGTTTTTTTAATGATATGAGATTTTCCACGTAACAAACTGAATAACAAATCATTTCTTCTTTTTTTGGTTGTTACCAAGAATACATACTGAACATAGAAAGAATACGGCTCCTCGGTAAAATGCCTTTTTCTGATGCATCGATTATATTCCTATATTTAATAAAACCATTGATATGTTTTTTACATTTAGAGTAATATACACGTAAGATAACCCTGCTTTATTTGTAGTGTGCAGTAGAATTTTAGAAGCGCCTTTGCACTAATGGCAGCGGCGCGCAACCGGAGATAAATATATAATCTGTCGCAATGTTCTAGTAAAATGACTGGCATAAGTATACTTGGGACTGTTTTATAAATTTATATGGCTGGGAGTAAGACGTGAGAATGCTTATCACCATATCAGTCGATAAGTTCAAGGACTGCTCTGTGAATCCACCCATCCATACACATTGGGCAGGAATGCGTTTCTTGAACTAACATCAGAATTAGTTTATGCGAGAAAGTGCAGGAAAACATGTGCGGGAAAAGATACGATGGTTCATTTTACATTACATACTAAGGCACTGCTAATCCGCTAAGGAAACGCTATTGAGCATATTGTGTGGGAATGAAAAATGAGCAAAGAAAAAAAAATACCTGGAGAACGATTACTGTTTTATTTTCGACCATTATCAATATATTTTGCTGTTTCGAAGAAATGCAATTTAGCTCCAGTTTTAAATAAAGTGATATCGGATATTATCTTCCCTTGCACAAGAGCGAAAGTTATTGCTAATCCTCGGGCATTGCAGCCGCTGTCCGTCAGTTGGACGTACGGGCTTTCGAGCTTTGAACATATCCGCGGGCGAATTTACCTTCCTCGAAGCGGTATACCATATTATTATGTTTAGGCAGAAGCCATTAGCAATGAGCAGAGATATGATATGGGACTTAAAATTTCAAGTAAATATGCAACTATACCAATATTGGCGGCTTGCTGCCGGAGCGCACAGTAATATTATTTTCTAATTCGAACGCATACTAAACTCTATACCAAATATCTCATTATTACCATACATACATCGACGGTCGCTAGAATAGTTTCGCGCGTCATTTCGCGGATATTTCTGGTAAAATTCATTTTCAAACATCTTATTTTTTTTCGAGCAATCATCAAAATTTTTATTGGTTTTTATGAGCTAATATATATATATTTTTGAATGTAAATAAGCATAACGAAATGTTACTTTTGATGAGAATTTAATAAAGATCACGATAGTTTTTACAATTTCTAAATAGTATTCCGTATTTTTCCGTAAGACTAGTACAAGTTAGAAATGCCGATTTTTTTATTACTTTTCGACTTTCTCTTAAATTATTTAATTGTTTTACAAAATGAGATTTCAATATTCTATATACAACATATCTCCCGTCTAGATGCGCTGGTGACAGCTAGTTTAAAATCCTGGCTGTCCTTAGCCAAACCAGCTGACCCCTCGACTCTCTTCAGGTCCAAACAAAATTTTGGGCTAGCGCTTAAACTGCCCTCTCTGCTCTACGCCAACTCCAGAATAACCAAAAATTCGATTCTGTGCAATTCCAAAGATCCGGCAATATCGAAGCACGTAATAAGTGGCCGTAGTGATTCAAATGATCTACAAGCCCGCGTAGACTTCCACAAAAAGTTCCTTACTGGAATCAGCCAGAATGGCACTGGTCTGGGGTATGGCAGTACAACCACGAGCGACGTGGACTTGAAGAAGTCTCTTTTGCGGGGAGATTACGACAGCAAGAGTATGGCTCATGCTATTGGCCTTCAATGCCAGAATTATTGGACAACAATTGGGGACTTTTGCATTCCGCCTCCAATGCACTGGAAGGTAATGCTCTATGACTGGACGCCAGAGATGCTGAAATTTTATTTGAATGCCTTTCAGCATACACTTCCAGACCCCAGTAACCTCGCTCGTTGGAGCTTTGCCGAGGATAGTTCTTGTCCCCTCTGTAGCAATACCCCTTGCACAGCTAGACACATTCTAGCTGGCTGCAAGGTGGCCTTAGATCAAGGACGGTACACTTACCGCCATGACAAAGTTCTCGCTGTTATTCGCGAGTCGCGCGTAATTAGTCTCTCAGTGGCTCGTGCCAACAAGGGTTTGACAGTATCCTCCAAACCCCCAATACAGTTTGTGCGGGATGGCTCTAAAGGCAAAAAACATTTAACTACAAAACCTTTCTCAATAATCGAGAAAGCTACAGATTGGATTCTGGAGGTTGATTCGGTCTCTAAGCAGTATAAATTCCCTGAAAGTCTCGGATGCACAGCCCTCCGTCCAGATATAAATCTTTACTCTGTATCTCGGAAGGTGGCTCTTATTGTAGAATTAACTGTTCCATGGGAATCAAATATCCCAAAAGACCACGAGTACAAATTAAATAAATACCATGATCTTGCAAATGCCGTAACCCGGAACGGCTTCACTGTTCACCTTCACGCGGTGGAAGTTGGCGCTCGTGGCCTGCCAGCTAAATCTCTATTTCACCTCTTTAAAGATCTTGTCCTTTCCAGAAAAATAATCAACTCTTTCTTAGAAAAATTATCTAAAACTGCGATTTGCGCATCTCAAATTCTATGGCTTCGAAGGGGGAGTGAATGGGTGGTAAGGTGAACGCTCACACGTGGCAAGACAGCTGTCCTAAACCTACCACAGCCGGTTCGTAAGTCCGGAATCCACTGCTCACCCCCCAGAAGTGTAAAAAAAATAGTATTATGATGGGCCCGACTCCGGTCGGTGAATTCCATGGCAGCTCCGTTTGTATTTATTATTATGCGATCATTGCACAGTTATTCTTTTTATGATTGCTATAGTAGTTCCATAGTTATAGTACTTTTTGTCGAGCGCGGCTATATTGCAAGAAATTCCAATAAATTGCCGCAGCCTGTCATGAAATTATGCCGCTACTCTAAGGGTTAAAGTCAAAGAGAAACCCAGACAATATCTGATCTACCTACTAGACCCATTGGCATACAAAGGAACACCTTGTATTACAGTGGTTCTTCGTCTTATTTGATTAACGTTATTGGAATCGCCAGTGATAAAAGCTGCCGACTCTATAGGAAAAGCCTTTCGCTCTGTATGTCAAGTTTTTTTTCTCCGTTTCTATCAATTTGTTAACGTCCTTTTCATACTTTTATTTAGGGTACAGTGACTACAGTTTCAGTTCGCATCAGCAAAGATTCGCTTTGGCTATGTAGGTGTGAGGTGAGAGATCTCCCCGTAGACAGACAGACTCGTCCTCTACGTGACTGCGGACATTGCGACAAAGTTAGACGTGAATTGAATTGAAAACTTTTGATATTTCAGTAGCTTTATTAAATAGATTAACATTGGATTGTCTTAAAATATGGTTCAATATTAATATACTGTAATAAAATATTACCAGCAGAACGTATACATTTCCAGAGAAAGGCTACGATAAGTATTCATATCAAAACATACGTCATACAAAGTAACCTTGATGAAACACCAAATTACTGAATTATGTAATTTAATCATACACATATTGTGGATTCCCTGTGCTATCCCTTCACTTTAAAAAAAATGTTGTGTCACCCCAAGACTTTCCTGGCAAATACCCAAAGATTGATATTACCTGGATATAAATTTAAATAATAAAATCGATCTCTTGGTCGGTCGATGAACCCGGTTGGTTTCCATTGCGACGCCTCAGGTGCCTCGGCGAAGCTCCAACAGATGGCGTTAATATATAATAAAAAAATATGGCGGAATTTATATGTTATTAGTGCAGTTTGTATATGAGATATATTATTTTTACCCACAAGGCATATTCCTTTTCGTGGAAGATGCCTTGTTGCCTATTGGCACCATCTTCTAGGTGGGCATTTGTAGCATCACCCAGTCAAACACTCAGGCGGTCACCCATCCCAGTATTGACCGCTTCCGCCGCTGCTTACTTTCGGTAATTCCAACCACAATGTGATTTCGACCCAATATCCCAGCATCTGTGTATCAAATTTCATGTCTCTAAGTCCAATATTTCGAGTATGAAATATGACTAGTGCGCCCCCTGGTGAGCCAATTTCAACCACAATTCTTGTTATGACTATGACACCTTTTCAACTCTTGCTATGACGAAATGATTCCTGTATGCCAATCAGATCAATCGGATTAAGCGTTTGGGAGCTATCAAGGAGGAATACACACAGACACATAGATACACATACAGACAGACAGACACACAGATCGTGTCAGGGGGATATTTCCGTCTTCAGCTCAAAAAAATACTCAACTCGTTTACAATATTTTCCCTTCTCGTCGGTTGGTGAGCCGGGAAAGTAAAATTAAGAATAAATCATTAACTTGCAAGAAAATCAGGAATCATAAAGTTCTAAATAACTAACCTGTGAGTCATCTGATGAGAAAATGGCGTCAAATGCGAACATTTTAGGTGCCGCGACGCCGACGCGACGATCATCTGGTGCTGGTGCAACGGTCCCTGGTGAAGAAGCTGGCTCATAGAGAGTTGCTTGCTTTTTGCGTCGGTCCAGAGACAAGATCTGACTTCCTCCCGTCGGAGTAGTGGCATCAGCACCGCCGGAGACCCGCAGCATCACTTTCACCTGTAAACAACGAAAAGCCAATGTAGTCTTAAACGCAAGCAAATATATTAAAAATAACAAAAAACACAACTGCCGTTAAGGGCTCTCTACACGATCAAGCATACTCTAGGCGATTCGGCGATATTACAATATCCTGCAGTCCACCCTCGAAAACGGTGGTTGCAACATTGCCGAACCATCGGGTGCTACTAACTTCACGCGGTAAATTCGTATTTACCTTATTTACAAAGTTCGACTTTACTAAGTATACATGTGAACAATACACATAATTAATTAACCCGAAACAAGTAATTTAATATAATAATTAGTACAACAAATAATTTTAACCCAAAACGGGACTATGCGTTGTTGTATTAATTGAACAAATCGCAACGATCCCTTATCAATTCAAATTAGTGAAATGTTTCATTCGATCCTTAATTAATCTAAATACCGAAACAACTAATCAATTATTGTCAATTAACAATTAGTCCTGCGCGCGTCCGCAGTCTGACCCTTCGCTGACCTCATGCGTGATCTACTGTGTTGAAATTTGCGGTTTTACTGTTACGGTTTGTCGTGGGAAATGTGTGATTTCTCGCTGTGTCTTTATTAAGAGAATGATTTCTCGATTATATATGTAATAATCACAATACAGTATCATATGCAGCAGAGGAGATATATATTACTGACTCCCAACTGGCTTCGATCCGGATTATCAACTACATCTAACCTTACTCTATTCACGATATCGAGTCCTTGCTGACAAATATGGATTAACGCTACCAGACGGATTCCTTATATACAGACTTTAGTAAGGCTTTCGATAAGCTAAACCATTCTACTCAAATTTATGAACTACGCAAGATCGTATTCATGGGAATCTATTAAGTTGGTTAAAATGCTATAATAGGAAAAGGATCCAAATCGTAGTGGCAGCAAGTTTCAAGACGAATAAAGTATAGGTAAATATCTAGTGTACCATAAAGTAGTATTCTTGGGAATTTACTGTACATAATCTATATTAATTACATCAAGGAATGTTTTTAGTGAGTATTTAAAGCATTGTTTGATGTCATTAATATATATTGTATACAGTAAAGGCTAAATAATACTACCTTACGTTATACTAGACAAAACCTATACTCTATTCGACTTAAAAACTGCTGACACTATGGCCCAAACCTCCTTCCTGCCAAAGAAGCATTTGTGAGTAAAAATTCTTCTGTTTACAGATGTGAAAGCTTTTATGCGTATTAGCTCAATGCATGCTTGTTTAAACTTCCACATCTCTATTTATTGCGCATTGAATCACCTACATCTCAACGTTGACAAATGACAATTCGTTCGGTCCACTAGAAAAAAATAAATAAATGGACATTCATACATACTCCTGTATTCATTCAAAATCTGTTAACAAAAACCTGGATGTTGCAGCTTCCAACTTCGAAACTGCATGGTTCTGAAGCAGGGAACGTTTATAAATAAACTGATCTGAGCCCAGCGCTGGCGTTCTTGCACGTTTCATCGTACTATTAGTTTCTAATTGTTTTCTGCCAAAATTCCGCTGAAAGATGGTAGTCGATCACTACTTTTGCTTTCCAAAACGCTCTCAGTGACGATTTGCTCACTGTAACTTATGTAGTAGCTACCTAGTTTGAGATTATATCAACTTTATCCTGTTTTAGGCAAATACAGTCTACTAAAAATTCTATATTAATAATGTTTAATGTTAATATTGTTAAAACGAAAATTAATATTCCATTTAAATCATTTTATGTATTCTCAACAACTGACGAACTCTAATACACGATAATAACTAATATTAATAATTTTATTATAACAATATCCCATTAAAATAAAAGTTATTATGGTGTCATAATAATGACTAGCTTTTAGTGATTATTACGATATGCTTTTATTATATATTCCGAATGAATATATTGTTTTCGATACTGATACCGATTAGTGTAGGTGTACAAGTTTGAGACCACTGTACTCACAGGTCCCTTGCCTGACTGTCACATACAAATTTGTTTGTGGAAAAAGGTTTTTGCCTAAAAAAGAAATATCGCTACAGCCAGTGAAATATTTTAAAAGAAATTGTAAAGCTGTTCAGCAAGGAAATGATGAAAATGAAAATTTGCCCTCAGTTTCCAAGATATACAGCTTTATAAATATATAGCGCGACAGGAAGAAGAGTCAAATAATCCGTTTTCGGGTGGTAATTTCGTTAATGGAGTGTTCGGAGCGCGTCGCTTGACAAACGAGGTCGGCCCAGTTATGAAGGCGTCGTCGTCGGGGACAAAACGGTGCGCGGATTCCCGCGATATTATCGTAAAACATTCGCCCGGGTTTAATTTTATGCAAGAGCGACCGCGCGAGTCGCGACTCCGCGCCGTCACGGGCTACGCGCGCGGGTTTTCAGTTTTCAGCCGCGACTTTCGCCGCCGAGACCGCAGAAATCTGATTTTGCTTTCCCGGCCCATCAACTGACAAGAAGGGAAGAGAGCGAATGGCTTGGGCCATAAGATCCACTGTGTTTTCGGTTCGGCCTAACTCACGATTCAGCTCCTATTCAGTAGCCTCTTTGTGTGGAAAACTACCCCGAGAAAGACTCTCGCGTTTGAGGCCTCGCGGCTGGTGGATAGGTTTCCCCTTGAGAATTGCCTCCCGGTGCCACTGGATGGTTTGCGCACCGTGCGGTGATAGACAATCGGTATGTGCGCTCTGACTGGAAGCTAATGGGCCCTGTTGCAGTTTGGCCACTACGACCCAGTTGTATAGGGTCGGTCACACGCACGGGTCAACCCATCTGGCGGCATCCACGCAGAAGTGCGAGCCGGGATAGGATGCTGGCCTGCAGGCCAGTATCCCCTAGGGTCGACTTTAGGGCGCTCCTGGACGGTTTGCGCACTATGCGGCGTCAGTCAATCGATTGTGTATTCCGACCAACAACCGGGGGAGTCTGGAAGCAGTAATGTTTCCTATTGAGCGGGGGTAGTTGTTAACCTTACGGCAACTACTCTTGAATCGACAATTCAGCCACTCGATCCCGGATGAACAGCCGGGTAAAGGATGCCGTTGCCCACGATAGATTTGATAGACACCATATCACTGCTACGTAAGGAAGAGGACTGCGCAAGCGACCTCGATCCAATAACCAGGTTAATTCAAGACGGAGATATCATTCCAAACTGGTAGTCAGGGAGCGAGGCTGCCCGTTGGACACCTTTCCCGGTGCCTCGCCATAAGGCGTTGGCCTCTAACGGGCGAGTGGCGTAACTAGACAGTGGACTGTTTCCGTCCCAAGTCTTCTACGCTCACCTCACGGGAGACAGAACGATCCAATATCCTGAGGTGACGGATTCGCCCGTTGTTTTTGACAGCTCTAGTTATGCACTCTGACTAACTATTGAAGGAGTCGGCAGACTATGGAAATATACTGCTTCCTAAGCAGCAGGGGTGGATGTTGACCTGTCGTCAACCGCTCTTGAAATTACCAATTGGCTACCTGACCTTGAATTCAGAGCCGGGCAAATGATGTTAATAGTCCGCGATAGATTGAAACTGAATCACCGCCGAATATACGGCAGACTTCGACTCGTGACCAGTCGGGAGATTGGAGGTATCCTCATGGTTAATCCCAGATGGAGATTTCCATCCAAAATCGATAGTCAGGAGGCGAGGCTGCCCGCTGGGTACCTTTCTAGGTATATTGTACAAAAAAGACCAGGATATGCATACATGTAGACATGTAGACATATGCGTACATGTAGAATCGTTACATATATTTACATTACATTATATTTACAATCGTTACATATATTACATGTAGACATATGCGTACATGTAGAATCGTTACATATATTTTCTAAATGGCTTTCACGAGTGCAGGCATTTAACCTACAAGGCCTGTGGAATAGGCAGGTAGTATTAGAATGCCTCATCAACTATACATTTATGTAGACATGCATATTTTACTTACTGACCTAGAATACGCATTGTTTAACTACTATTGTTTTTATATATTTTTTGGGAAAAATGAGTTTATCATTTATTACCGAAGCTGCGTAATACAAGAGCTTCAACTAAGTAAGTAAAAATATTAAAAATAAACGCTGAGAGTTATTCAGTGAATAAAAAATAAAATGCTTGAAAAGGTGAAGTTCAAAGTCTGCCTAAGTTGGCCGAAGCCCGTACTAACGTAGACTCAAATATGTAAGTTGTAAATTGTGAATTGTACGCACACTTATCAATGTAATATAACTAAGAAAATAAAGAAATATGTACCTAATGGCTTTATTAAATAAGCAATACGTATCTCGAGGTATTTTAAACTAGATAACTGAACAATATGTAATGGTACCTAATCTATACTAATATTATAAAGAGGTAAAGTTTGTGAGGTTGTAGGGAGTAATCTCTGGATCTACTGAACCGATTTTGCCAATACCAATAGAAAGCCACGTTAGTTGTGAGTGTCATAGGCAATATCTTAATCCGAAAAATGAAAAGACTTTTTCGTAGTAGTCGGATTTGCAAAGTAAGTCGGAGAAAAATCGGTCGAATGAAAACGTCTCTTACGAACGCTGCCTTAGCGATGAGAGATATATGATTGAGTTTTAGAAAAAAGTTGTAGAGATTGATAATGCCTACAAAAAAGTCAGCGTCAGCATTTGTATTTCATATTTAGGTCACAAAAACTAGTTTTTTATATTAAAAATATAATTTAAATCGTTAGGTCATTTTTATTGATCATATTATCAACCATTAAGAATTCTAATCAAAATAAGTAAATTTATCGCCTCAAGTGTTTAAAACAAAAGACTTTTCCCTTGTACTATATATAATTTCCTTTTTACTGCATAAATGGTTAAAGAGATAATACGACATTGATATGGAACCGCGACTGTATCTCGGGTTGGAACTCCTGAGACAACATATTTTGGTACCAAATAATTACATACATCTAATATAGTATAGAGAAAAGTTTTGAACAATTAAAATAAACATAATTTATTCAATCATAATCATTTCATTCACTTATTTGAAACCCGGTAATATAACCAAATTGGCATGCAAATACATATGCAGTTAAAATATAACCCTCCTTTTGGCAGTCAGGAAATAAATCATAGCACTGAGTACTAACCGAACCACACTCATAATTTCATCACAAGTAAAAATGTTTACCGCCCAACGAAGTGGGCACGGGTCAGCTCGTACTTCATAATCAAGTAAGAAGAAATAATAGTTATTACAAATATATATATATATATATATATATATATATATATATATATATATATATATATATATATATATATATATATATATATATATATATATATATATATATATATATATATATATATATATATATATATATATATATATATATATATATATATATATATATATATATATATATATATATATATATATATATATATATATATATATAGTCATAATAATAATAATATTAAAGTAAATGTGAAATTAAATTGATACTTAGATAGTCAGTAAATAATACACAAGAAAATGATTAATAATAGATAGAGTAGTAATGGATATCAACTTCTTAGTATATTTATTAGAAATTAGATAGATCGATTTCAAAACCGCTACGTAAACTATTATAATATGCTGACGCTTGAGGATCGGCGAACTGCTGCGGATATGACTGCGCTACATGACATCGTCAATGGGACGCTGGATAGCCCATACATACCTAGTTTCGAGCATCGCTCTGAAGGTGCCGCAACGTAAAACCCGATCCATACAATTATTCGAGCCCCCGAGACGACATTCTAACTACACGAGCAATTCAATGCTTAACCGATTGCCACGTACGTATAATGATAAATTCACAGGGCTTGACATTTATAGTAGAAACAAAATTAGCTTCAAATCGGCAGTACGAACCGCCCTTGAAGCTGCAGCGACAACTGCCAGTAATTATTGATTTGTAATATGTATGTATAAATATAATATAACCTTTATATGTATTCCCATTTACTTATTTTGAATTTATGTTGTATAAGTTTATATGTTTGCGGTTAACTCTACAACTTTTGTGGTCATTTGATTAATAAATATTTACGGATGTATTGTATTTCTTGTTTAATAATTTAGTTTGTAAAATATTTTTCAAATAATTTCGAACGGCGTAAGTTATAATCGGCATAAGAACATGTTTTTTAAAAGAATTATGTATCGAATTATAAGTTCATGCTGTTACTTACCTAAATAAATAAAACAAAAAAATAAAAAAAATAAACGAACTTTCACGACTGAGGTGGTAAAATGCAGACACGGTCTTATCCGCATCGTAAAGTGTGCGTTCACAAAAGTTTCAGGCGGCCGTTTCAGGTGAAAGTGTTTTTCACAATGGTAGGTGGCAGCTTGTTATGGCACTCGCTTTATATATTATTCCGCCCGTGCGACGCCTATCAGTGCGCTTAGGATTTACGCGACTGTCGGGCGCTACATGTCGCTAAACGTCTATTGCCTTATTTAGTGGGAAAGCGGCTTTAGAGGGGAGAGCTTTGATCCGCTCATTCAGCCTAATTTATATTCCGACGGCTTCCTTCATTGCAAATAAAGAAAAGATGAGATTGACGATAGGTTTTTTTTTGTTCGGATACGTGCGTTAGGTCAAACGGGTTATCATATGCCTGAGATATGATTTTCAAACTAGGCTTAAGTTAGAGTGCGGTTTAGTTACAAGTAAATATATTAAAAAAGAATAAAAAACATGACTGTCGTTAAAGAAATTGAATTATTTATAATTATTTTTATTACAGTTTTTTAATGAAATGTGGTTTATGTATGTATCCATATGGATTGATTTATAATAATAAAATATACTTAATCAGACCTTCTATTTGGCACTAGATACACGATATTTGGCACTAGATACTAGATACAGATAGATACACGAAATATTCATGTTAATTTATTGATATTTCGACATTCGGACTTTCAGACTACTTACTAAATATTTGGACATATAAGGTATGCAGCTCCTTATAACAGCTCCAAATCCAGCTGGGTTTGGCAAAACGATTCTAACAATACCACAAACTTATAAATCGGTTAAAGCGTTTAGAAATTATGGCGGAATAAACATACGGAAAACATACATAGATGAATCCTAAACATATTACCTACACTCCTTTTTTGTTGAGCAGTCGTGTAAATAGTCACGAATAATATTTAAATAGCCAAAAAATAACATTGTGCATCGCAAGGAAGTAAATGTTCCTATAATAATTAAAATTAAGGTTTAACCACCCTACCTATATGAACGTACGCGATGCATCCGTTATATTATCGCCGAACGCAAAAAGCCGTATCACGTACGTTCGAGTACAAAAACGAAATAAAAAGATAAATTAAAAAAAGCCAAAACCCACAAAGAGTATTGCAAAATTGGCCCTACGATTTTAAATACAAAAAGGGTAATAAATTGGTCTATTGTTTAAAAGAAAGTGTCTAGTATATTGTAAACAAGTATTGTTATTAAGAAATTTAATGAAAAAAACCAACGATTTTATACCCACTTTTTGAATAATAACCCAAATGTACTGCGTTAATATGAATGATCTAAACATAAGTAGCAAAAAGTTTTCAATTGATAGTCAAGAAATAACAAAACAATATCAGATAATAAAAACCTGTTTTACGAAAGAATTGAAAATTACACAAGCAAACAAGAGAGAACGCGAATACGGCTTAATAACTATGTAAGAAGTATGAGTGAAAGATCAAAGATATCCATATTTCCAAGACCATACTTGAATCATGGCATTTTACCGATAAACCTATCGAGCTTGAACCCTGCCGTCGTTTAATCAACTCACCGTATAATGCAGCCTTCTAAATTATCAATGAATAAATTAGGATACAAAATATCCTGTACAAAAGGGGAGTAATAAATCTTGTACCGGCTCCGGGCAGAGGTGGCGGGAGGAGCCCAATGTATTTTGAGCTAAGCGAAAACTCTTAACAAATTAACTGGAATCGTGAAGCGCTCGGTAAATATCCGGGAGGACTATCAACCAGATATTAACCTGTTTCCTGGGGCGCGAGAGCGGGAGCGTCCTTTATACAGGAGGGCTATCTTGTAAAGGGATTGCTGATTGTATATAACAAAATGAAACATTTTGATAATGAAGCCCTATTAGAAGTAATAGGCAGGTATGATAAGGAGTTTCTGTGGTATACCACAAAACATTTATCTGAACAAAATATTTACGAACAAAATATTTCTCTGAACAAAATATTTACGAACAAAACATTTCTCTGCATGTGGTGTGGCGATTCTACACAATTCCGATCCCGTGTCCATAGTGCCACACGGGATCGAGTGGCCCAAGGTCATTTCAATAGTGGCATAACAACAGGTGAACATCCACCCCCGCTGCTTAGGAAACAGTGTATTTTCATAGTCTCCAGATCCCTTCAGTAATTAGTCAGAATGCACAACCGATCGGCTTCGCCGACCAGTGGCGCCGGGATGCAATCCCGCCGGGAGAAACCGGTCCACCAGCTCTGAGGCCTGAGACACGGGAGTCTTAGTAGACAATAGTAGCTGAATCGTGAGTTGAGCCGATCCGAGAACAAAATGGATCTTGTGGCCCAAGCTGCACGAAACCGTTCACCGCACCATTAAAAACATTCAGTAAACTATAAATGTGTCTCTAGTATTACTTAATCGTCATTTGATGGATGAAGAGTGGCAGCACTTTAGTTTACCCTGGTCAACGGCGGTTGCAACATCGCCGCAACGTCGGGTATTAAAAACTTCATGCGGTAAATTCGGTTTTATTTTATTTATAATGTGAAACATCCGCAATAGACTTTGATTTCATACTGTGTCTCGTAATTAAGTCTCTAAAATAGATTTGATTGTTAGGGATCAGGGTAAAAAAAACATATTATCGGTTATAGTGTTGTATAACCGGCATGCACGTGAGATAGGATTGGACTTCTGTTGTTAAATGCCTGCCCTAAATATGTCATTAATCTGTTATATAGTTTAGGTCAGAGGTACCCATACTTTCTTGACCCATAGACCCCTTGATGTTTTCCGTAGACCCCCTATCTGAATTTTCCTTAACTTACTAACATTAAAAGTTTGTAACACCTGGAAGAGTACTGATCGCCTACATAGGGTTTTTGGTAATGTGGACAGTTGTAAAAAATGGAAAATATGTACAATTTTTATTTGTTCATTTCTAGGCGTCCACGACCTTGAAGTACGAAGCATCTGGGAAAGCCGCACATAAGTGCACATGTAGCATTATCTCGCTTGCTCATTCAAGTGGGGCGTTTATCCTACTCGTTCGCAAGGATACCTACCCATTAAAGCGCAATTTTTTCACATATCTCATTCACACCTTCCCTCGTTAGTCATGTGCGCTGGCCTCTTCAATAGACTAGTGATGCAATTTGAGTTGCGTGTTGATTTCTTTCCGTGATATTTGTGACGCGCGCGTTTGTTTATTGCTATTATATAATTTTAACATACTATGCTGTATACAAAATCTGTTTAAGAAGTGATACGACATTAACGGATCGCCTGAATGCTTAGGTGACCTGCCTAAATGGAGTCCACTAACGTGAACCCCCATTTACATCTCGTGCACTCCGTTTTTTTCGCTGACATGGACACCCTGCGAATCGAAATCGACCCCTGGGGGTCCATATAGACCACTTTCGGAATCACTGGTTTAGGTCCTAAGCAAATGTCTGTGTCCATGTCTAGTTTTTATTTTTGGTTTTTTCCTATCTGGTTGTTATCCTTGTGTTGCGTTTGTCTATGTACTTGTCATGTAGTAGTAATTTCGAGGGCCTTCCGGTAGCGCACCAGCACTCTTCGCGCGCGAGCTTCTGCACTGCGCCCACGTCGGAGTTGACTCTGTGACTCATTACGTTATGCGCCTATCGATACCCAGTCGACGCACTTATAAGATAGGGCATCAGGTGGGGCTAATAAGCGAGAGGGATGAGAATTTTACCGTTTTCGCGGCGCGCGGCCGGGAAGTTCGCGCCTGGTCGTAAAGTTACACAAAGCGTGCGTTCGAAAGGGCGCGGGGTGGGGGGGAGGGGTATTGTGGGGGGCTAGGTCGTAAACTTGACGCCGCACTTGCGGAAGCGCCTAACTCCAAAACGCGGGGTAAGTGGGGAGGGGAGGGGGGGGGGGGGTCCATCCCTTACCCTCACGCGACATGAATCTTCGAAAATCTTTTCTCTCGTACGTCATCCCCGCAATACCAACGCATATACATACGTGTACTTGCATAGGGTCATGAATTTTCCGGCACTTAAAGGCTCGAAAAGAATTTACCCTAAAATGGGGGAGCTCTTTAGATTTGGGTCAGCCGATTGTGTAAGCGTCTGCAAATTTGTATTGACTCAAAATTGTGCTGACAACGAAGCGACTAGAGCAGTGATTCCCAAAGTGGTCCAGGTGGACCCTCAGGGGTCCACGGGAGACTCGACGGGGGTCTATGGGGTAAGTGGGGGTCAACGAATATTTATCTGGTTTCGATAGTAAAAAACTGTTGGCTTGGCTTTACCTATCAATGTTTATTTAGCATTAATTCCTTTTTTTCAACATCCTTTATTTTTCTTGAGTAGTGTATTTTAAGAAGGTCAGCGACTGTTGTAAAAACTTGCATATTCGATATTCAGTACAACGCGTGTCGAGACTTGCAAAGCGAAGCCAAATATTGATAATTTGCTGTCGATCCTTAAAGTACATCCCTCCCATTAAAATTTAAACTATTAAAAAAAAAAAAATTATTGCATATTCTTTGACACTTAAAGGTGACACAAACCCCTCTCAAGATTCAATATAAATCATCATTAAGCTGCTGTTTCTACAAACATCTTCCGCACACCTAATTGGGCTGTTGTAAACGTGGAACATTTTGTGCTTTATGACTATTATAGAGATTATTTTCTTTCTTCGTGTTTATCTATATTTTATCCAGCGTCTGTTCTTCTCGAATATTCGCTTTTACAAAAATATACATCAGCGTCATAAAATGCAAAAATATATATCTCCGTAATACAGCATACAATATTATAAGTTTCCCAGCTGCTCCTCGCCCATAAACCGCTTTGGGATTTATGTTCGGTGGTATTATGCGCCACGTTGCCTTGCACGCATTAAACTGATTACGGGCGTAACTTCACCTGTCCGCAAATACAAATTACGAAACCACGTGTTATCGCTGGAGCAAATCGTACCAGAACACCCACGCCCCAGCGCGCGACGCCTTATTCTTGTTTACAACCGTCACATCCGTGAAAGGTGTGCCTGCGCTGAAATATTTTCCCTTTCGTCATCGTTATCATCATCCTAAAGTGCCGTCTCCTACAACAGAGACATTAGAGTAAATTACACTTGATTAGTTGGAGTTTGGGCTCTATAAGTTTGATGAATTTGACCATATTTTTTTACTATTTATCAAATCTATTTGTTTATTCTCTACAAAAAAAAAAACTGTATTTTGTTACTTAAGTGTTGAGTTTCCTGTAAAACTTATTGTAAAACTTATTGTAAACACAATGAGTGTGATATTAGAATGAGTCTTTTTCCTTTTGCCCAGTTTTTCATTCACGACTTGCCATAGTACTTTAGAATTGTTTTTGGAGTTCAATATATTTTTTCTGATACTGTTTCTCTTAGCATTTCTTATTACTCGCCTATATACTATTTCGTACCTATTTATGTACCCTAAAACATATTTATTGCATTCAAATTTGCGAAGGTATCGAAGAAAGCGCAGATTTTTGGCAGACTTTTTTAATCCTTTCGATAACCAACATTTTACATGACCAGATTGTTGTGCCTTGACGACTTCCACTTGAAAACTATTGTCAAAATTAGATTTAAAGCTATTGAAAAATATAGTGAACATATCATTAACGCTTTCGTTTTTCGCATTTATTTTTTTTTCCCAGTCCTCGTTAACAAGTTTATTTATGAAGTTTTCTTCGTATACGACAAAAAATGATTCTGGACCTATGATTGGTAGCAAGGCTTCCTTTTTTAGCCGGTCGGCTTCAAGAACTCGACAGTTGCAGAGAAAAAGAAGGTAGTGAGTTTCATTAGCCTGTTTTTAAAAAGATAAATATATAACATGTATAAATAGCTATATTACTATATTTCATGACTTCATAAATAAATACACGGCGCATTCACAAACTGTTTTATTTTATACCAAAGGCTTTCAATAACTTTTCGCTAAAGTAAATGCTCCGTTCATTTAAAAGGACTTTTCCTGTATATGTAGTTGATGTATAACTCTATAACGGTCCGCTTGCTCTCATTTATCTAAAAGCATCCTCGCTTTCAACCGAACGAGTCGCATAAATGAAACACTTTTAGGAATAGCCCGATGACAGTTTTAATATCGGAAATTCGTTTTATATTTTTACCCATATGTGTGTCATTGACTAACTCATATACCTACGCTGGGATACACCAAAATGATTGGGAATCCACCACTTCGGAAGAAGCTTGTATCACACATCATACTGGCACGTGAACACTGGTTTTTAATTGACCTTACACCATTTACAGAAAAAATAGTATTATTTGAGCGTTGACAATACTTTCCCTCATTGGTGGTTGATGGGCCGGGAAAGTAAAAAAAAAAACGTTTTTATCGCCGCAAGACTTTCCCGGCAAGCAAACAACCCCCCCCCCCCTTGCGCGCTGAACCCTTGATTTATTCGGACGAAAAATAAAAAACCGTATTATACGTTTGTCCTGATTATTCCTGTGTGATCCACGTACCAATGCATAATTCCTTAAAAACTTTACTTGTTTTCGAATGAATTGCAGGGGATTGATTTTTGAACAGATATAGAAAATATCGTATACGTGATGACGTCATATCTCTATCGCTTCTCCATTTCATGTTCGAATTGCAAATAAATAGCAATAGATAATGACGTGAACGTGACGTCATCTCGTGTACGAAATTTTCTCTATGGATTCAAAAATCACCCCCTCCTGGTTCGAACGTTTTGGCGAAGCTCAATCGTAAAAGGAGTCATACGAAGCTTTTACCACGCTTTCGGATCGCTGGCTCTCTAGGATTACCTAATCATAAATATACCATAATAATTCTTTAGCATCCTAGTTGGCGAAATTGATGCATCCTTTCGCAATTCTGGGTATGTTACGTGGAGGCATCGCATCGCTTGGTTCAATATATTTCCCGCCTTGCTTTATTCCCGAACGGCGTCGCGACGTCGTAAAGTCGACCATCGACGTTTTCCGGGAACAAAAGACGTACTAATGGTAAAAAGGTGGTAAAGAGCATTACGACTAGCGTTGACGCGGCGCTCGTCTTCGTTCCGCGCAGAATACGAAACGGCGCGGTGACGTCATCATATTAAAGTTTAATGCTACTAGAAACGTCTTTGTAGCATCCGCAATGAGAATTGACATAAAAAAGACTACAAAACGCTGCAGCTCCAACTACCCTCAGAAAATTAAGACCTGATTTTCACGACATTATTGGTATCTATAATGTATTAAGTTGTAACAAAATAAAACTAAAATAACGATTATAACAATACACTCAACTGATTCCATTCCATCCATACCAATTTCCTTAAAAACTAGAGGTACATATAACATTTGGCGGAGGGGCTCGGGTGACCATGTCATCAACCAATATATGTAACGCGATTGCTTAGTTGGTTGCTAACTTTAAAACAGGAATCAAGGTGGCGTTTGCTCTTTTGCCTCATCTTCAGCATGGAGGCTCTACTTAAAAAGGACGATGTATGATAACCTGGAGGAATATGAAAGCAAATTCCAAACGATCATTTTGCAAGATTTGCAGCCTACGCTCAGCCTCCTTATACGAACCAGGGTCATACCCATAGTCACCGACCGCTAAGATCAAAGCATTGACAACTAAGATACGGACTTTAATGATGAAGTTCAGGAGTCAGAAGTCATTACTAGATATCTCCGTCCACAGAGACAAGTGGACGCAAGTGGACAGCATATGCAAGTGGTTGCTCTTTCTCCAGGCTGTCCTTCGATATTGAGGGTCGAATGGTTCCATGTAGCTTAGATCTGACGGCCAGTGTGTGTTTCTTGGTAGGTACTCATGGTACAGCTTCCAACCAGTATCCTCCTAGAGAAACTACCTTGAAGAAACTACCTTGAAAAACCTACAATTACATTCTGAAATTGTAGGCAGTTGCAATATGCAGCGCGCCAAAAGAATTTCCTCGGGTGACCCTTGGGTGGCTGTGCATCTGTGCAACCAGCAAATCACCGGGGGGAGTGGGAAACATATGCTTTCTTAGAGCCGGTCCACACGATGAGAAAAATTTCGCCGTATGGGAGAAATTCACGTACAGCGCACGGTGCGGCGCCGCAACGTCACTACGACGCCGTAGTGGGCGAATAGTGTTATAGTTAATTATACGTAGAACTAGTGAAATAAGGTAGTCAATGCCAATATCTTCTTCGTTGATACTCATTTTAAACACTTCGATTAAAAATTAACAAAAATACGTGAAAACAATTGAAACAGACAAGCATGTACCCTTGTTCGTCTGTACTTAACAACTGAGCGGTGCCGCTCCGGCGCATATTACCGGTTTGCATGCGGTGCGGCACCGGAACGCACCGTGTGACATACCATGGATATTTGTATGTAGTACGCCGCAGCGTCACCGCTCGGCGCCGAGCCGCAGACGCACCGTATCGTGTGGCTTGGCCCTTAGACAGTGGGGGTAGATATTTACCTGTTATCACCTATCCTCAGGCAAGACCCATTGGCCAACCGATCCCGAGTCAGATGTGAGCAAAGGGTACAACCTCTGACAATGCTAAAAGCAGGTGTTTTATAAGCTTATGTAGGACTTCAATATCGACTGTTTTAAAATGAATCATAAGGTAC
Organism: Micropterix aruncella; assembly: GCA_944548615.1. Classification (NCBI taxonomy): domain Eukaryota; kingdom Metazoa; phylum Arthropoda; class Insecta; order Lepidoptera; family Micropterigidae; genus Micropterix; species Micropterix aruncella. Next base: position 22,554,669 of record OX155953.1, on the reverse strand, counting down.
GATAATTATATAATACTAGTGGATTTACCTGGCGGTACCCGTGCTATATCCGTGCTTAAATACCTATGTATAACTATTTCCATGGCGATCTGCTGAACGCTATAGAAGTTGATATGCTACAGCGCCATCCAGTGGTAAGTTACAACAAAGTGGATGGAGTGAAAAAAATATCCCTGCTCAAATACCTATGTACATACACCAAATTTCATGGCTATAGGTTGAACGGTATAGAATTTGATTTGCTACAGCGCCATCTAGTGGTGAATTACAACAAAGTAGACAGCATAGAAACCTTCCCCATTAGAAAACTACATATATGTGCCACCATTTATGGTGTTCGGTTAAACGCTGTTAAAGTCTATTAAGCTCAGACATCTAATTTGATGTATATATATAAATTAATAACAGGAAATAATTGATGATAATTTATTGCTATAGGGATAGGAATGTATGCATTTGGATAGCGTAGATATGTTATTAAATTTATATATTTTCGACTTAAGTTGTGTAAGTTTTCGTCTTGGTGGATAATTAAATTTATAGATTTTCGACTTAAGTTGTGTAAGTTTTCGTCTTGGTGGATTCGTTCACACTGATACGGCTGTATTTGTAATATCTTAGAGAATATTACATTAAACCGAGATAGTCAAGTGGAGATCAAAACTCGCATCGAAATTGCACGCAGCGCTGCTGGAAAAATGAAAAAGGTGCTTTGCAACCGAAGCCTGAAAATCCCGCTTCGAATACGTCTTCTCCAGTGCTACATCTGGCCCATACTTCTATACGCATGTGAGGCCTGGACTATTAAGGAAGATCCCAGAAAACGTTTAGAAACATACGAGATGTGAGATGTATGTCGACGTCGTCGACGTATATCGATATCTTGGACTCAGAAAGTTACCTCAGAATGTCGGCCAAAACCACAAGCTTCAAACAGCGCAAAGCTGCATATCTGGGTCACGTGCTTAGGCATGATAGATACGAACTGTTGTAACTCATTATGATGGAAAAAGTTGCAGGGAAGAGGAGATCTGGCCGTAAACGGAAATTTTGGTTGCGGAACATTCGAGAATGAACCGGGATTACGAGTGTCGCCTAATTGTCTTGCCTAGCGAAGGATAAAAAGAAGTATGCAGAGCAGACTGCCAACTTGTACTAGTTGGAGAGGCACCCTAAGAAGAAGAGAATATTAACATTTCCATTACGAGTATTTTAAGACCATTATAAAAATATATACAATTAGTATCGTTCTTAAAAATCAGTGTTTTATTATGCTACGACATTTTTAACATTCGACATATACAAGTACAAGTACCCTTTCGTCACAAAATGCCATCGCCACTTTATGAGTACTCAAAAAGTTGTGGCACGAGCGATATGCCCGGATATAAATTCATACCGAGAGATAAGAGTTCGCGGAATTGGACATTAGTATTCAGTGCCCATGTAAAATTTTATGTCAAAAGGTAGAGCGGCCCAGAGACCTATATCGGGTAATTTATAAAAAAACGGAATATAAAATGAGTAAAATAAAAAGGGCGTAGAGCGTGCAACTGGGGAAGTCCGCAATCCGTTACGATTGGCTGATCGCACTTCCGGGGGCTGAAAATGCTGGGGAATAGAGTTGCCAACTGAAGAGCCGAATTCTTTTCATTCCACTGACAAAGAAGATTACATTATTTCATTTTATGAAATTTTATCCCAAGCCCATTTTATGGGCTTGAAGGTGGATGACGCGACTTGCTGACTTCGCAACTGCGCCGCTATTTATTGCGAATTTATCGCTGTCTGTGTCGTCCTTTGCCCATATATCACTCAGGATTGGATGGCCAACGAGTCGTTTAAAGAGCGGCTGACAACAGGTCGATAACCGCCCTGCCTCATAGGAAACTGTATGACGTACCCAGACCCCTCCGGATTCACCGGAGTGTACAGTCGATTTACTGACGCCGTACGGTGCGCAAACCGCCCAGTAGCGCCGCCCAAAGATCCTAATCCAGGTGGAATTGACCCACTATTCATGCAATGAGAGGCAGGGGAAACTAAGTCTTTACCAGGGTAGACCCTCTTCGAGGAGGCTGGATAGGAGCTACATAAACTGTGAGTTGAGCCGACCCCAAAGAACGAGGTGGGTCTTAGTGGCCCAACTACGGGAGGATTTTGTTTATATATAAAATACAATTAACTTTATGCTGGAGTTGCGCTATACAAACAGTTCTACTGGGCTATACGGGTTACTTGCCATAAAATAAAGCGTTGGATCTGTGACCCACGGCTCAAACGAGTGGCTTGGAAGAAACTCGCGCGTTCGGTCACCGGTGTCCCCCACGGCCCAAACGGCACATCACTGTCACTCACCGGTACCCCTCATGGCGTTTAAGGTTTGTTTGCAATTTTGACTTGGCGTTAAAAGTGTAATGTTTTAAATGCTGTTGCTGGCTATACGCTACGTATATTCGTAGCATAAATAAACCTAGAATTAGATATCGACCCTTTGCGGAACACTTGTCGTAAAAGCCAAAACGCTACTTTACAGGAGGGGCCAAAAACAAAAAAATACACGTGTTTTTTATTGTATTTTTATGGTTTTTATAGTTATATTGATATATCTGTGAAATATTTTCATGAAATTTTGAGTACTTTTATTTGATTAAACCAGAAAAGAGTACGTGTTATCGTTTAGGAGTTAGTGTGGCTTTTACTACATAAAATTTCATGTTAATTGGTTATTACGACAAAAATAGTTTCATGAAATACTGAGACGTTTGTTGTAAAATACATGTGTGTAATAAAAATAGCCTGCTATTTGTGTAGTAAAAGACAGGGTTCCATAGATAAACGAGACTTTATTGCTGTAAATGAATACAATATAATTAGGTTTCTTCCAGTTAGAACGTATAATCTAGGAGCAAATGGTGTAATGCACTATTTCTCTCTTAGAAAAACTATTATTTTAGAATAATAAAATACAATTAACAACAAAAATAGTAACCAGTGGTGTTATAATTGAAGTATGTTTAGCAACTTCAACTGTGGCAACTTAAAATCAAGTATGACTTTGATTGGAGCTCTGGAGTGACATCGGAGATTGAGGAGGAGATTATAGATATCTATCCACAATCTCCTCCACAACCTCCGATGCAACCTCATCTTCTTCATCTGTTTTAACTAGTGCATCACTGATTTTGCCATCATAGGGCATTTCCTGGAACTCTCTGTGGAACCTTTTAGGAATTGTTCCATCCGAACACAATTTCTTCAAATCCGAATACTTAGATGTAGATATGGACAGTTTTTTGGAATACTTTGGAGCTAAGTTGAAGCTGTTTAGCACTTTCTGGTACTCTATTTCATGGCTTTCGTCAATCCCTTCTATCTTTTTTCCTATCCCTTTGCCTTTACCTTTCCCCTTTGCTTTCTTCTGCACGTTTTGGAAAAGCAAAACTTTTTCGCTCAATGCTTCTTCCTTCATAGAATATTTAATTTCCATTTGATTCTAATTCTTTTTTTTTTACCGTAGCTACTCGAATATCTTTGAATTTTAAGTTTTTTACTGTCTCTTTGGTAAAGGTTTTCGTCGCGAGCTCCTCCCAATCAATGAAGTCTGTGTGCTCCATACATGTAACTGAATAAGGTCTAGGCCTTTTTCTTGCACTTTCAAAATATGAAGGCCATTGTGACGGACTCCACATTATTAGTTTTTTTACTTTGGCTTCAATTGTCGCATGTACATAATCGGCAGGCATGTACGTATGTCCAGGTAGCAAGTAATTGATCTGAATCACTTGAAGATTGTTCGAGGTATGTAAAAAGTAATTAAGGACGGATAAAACGACTTTATTTTTATTTTGTCCCGTGCACGAATCACAGTATAAGAGAGCGTTTTTAAACCCTTTTTTATCAACTTCTTTCAAATACAAATACAAACAAGATGCAATCTCAATGCCGCCTCATTTGCCATCACACTCACCCCAGGCAAAACAGGAAACATTTTGTGTGATACTCTCATAAACGGTGAAATTATATACTGCGTATTTCCGGGAATAATATAAAAGCATGCTTTGCCCAAAGGGTGTATTGAGAACCTTCTGTAAGTCAAAACTACAAGTCAGAGTATCAACATCCTTCAAAGTTTGATGAGCTTTGAATCGGCTATACATGGCTTCTTTGTCTTCTAGGTGTTTCTTCCATTTTTCTTTATCAGTTTCAGTCATTTCATTTCCAAAAGTCTCTGCTTTAGTATATAATGTACATTTATCCTTCTCTGGGATGTGGAAGCCAAGGTCATAATCTCCATTAAAAATCTTTCGGAAGATGGTTTCACTCACAGCCTTTTGGTTGTTTAGTTTGCAGTCCTCTAGATAAATCCTGAATAATTTGGACAGATTTTTCAATTCATGCTGCAGATACATACGTTTGGATTTTTTTCTGTTGTAATGTGACGGGCAAGCAGGAAGTTTCTCAATAAACGTACCTACATAGACTTTATCTGATTCTAAATATTTGTTAGGAGCATTTCGCATTCTCTTTTCTTCTTGTGACATACATTCCTTTTTATTAGATAAAGTGTACAGCAAAAATCTCTGCGTAATGTCTAAAGTTTTCAATAAACATTTTTGGCATACCTTCCTATGATCTTCACCATCATTTATAAAATAATCGTAGGTAAGATTTCGTTTGATAGAATCCGTTGTTTTACGCCTAATAGGTCCTGCATGTACAGAGCGAACTAGGCAATCACGTCGCCGTTGAACATCAAGTTTTCAGAAAAATGAAAAAATGGAGGATCATCTCTCGTCGCTTATTTCGTAACAACCTCGATTACACTTCTCTGGAATTAATGTGCGTAGATTTTTCTTCGATAATTTTCCCCTTTCTTGTTGAATATTGTTTCCCCTCATCTCTCTGTTTCTTGTTCATCTTTTTCAAATTTTGTCGTTTCTTTTCCTTGTTTATCTCAATGTTTTAATGTTTTGCAATGGATATCGATCCCGGCAATTAAACTGCTGCACCTCCAAGCAAGCGGACGATATGCCGCGAGCCGCGCTCCAGCGCAGGTGTTTACTACGTAAACAATATACTATAGGTACCTTCACCATAGCTACTAGTAAAACAATCATAGCTAAGATACGTTGTAAAACAATCATACACGTGTTTTGGTTTTTACAACCAATGTCGGCAGAATAAATGAAAAGATTGTGTCGGATCCTAAGGGTGTAAAAGCCATTTCCAAATTTTGCCATCCTTTACGACAATTGTTATGAAAAAAAAATAGAAATATTTTATAGAACATACGTTGTATCGGCCACGCAGTAAATATTCGGTGTTTACAGCAACTACTTTTAATTGGAATGTTTTTACAGCATTATTTTTAAGAAATACGTGTTTAGGCCACAAAATTTTCTGTGCAGTAAAAGACATTTTTATGGGAATATGACAACTCTAAATATACAGATCGATAGAGCTCGCAAAACTGAGTAAGACTGCATCAAAAAGTGATTTTGGCCAAAATGGCTTTTACGACAAGTGTTCCGCAAAGGGTCGATATATTTATAAGTCGTTGATGAGTTTGCAACACCGATACTTGTCACCATCCACCGAAGAAAAGCATCGAGGGTAGGCAGCAGTAAAAATGGGCTTCCCCAGAGTGCCTTAATCTGCCCTCAATGGCGAAGATGTGAATTAGTAATGATTGAGACTGATCACTCGTTCGGATCGCTCTTGGGGGTTGGTTGAAATTTACAGTACGTACGGAAATCGTGATTACGCACTTTCTGCGAGTACCATTCCACAGATTAGGGAAAACGTGTATGCTAATGCATCCGACGCGACTCGCGTTCGAAAAACACACCAAACCGTCGTAATTCTATGCGATATTAAAGCAGGGTTCGAATATTAATGTTTATTTACACAGTTTACATTGATACCAGTAGGTAATACAGGAGAATTCTCGACCAACTTTGAAACAACGATTGAAAATACACGGAAACTCCGTTTTCGTACCAAGTTACAGAATAACCTCGTTTGAAGACGTAATAACGTGGTTCAATTCGAAGTGACGTATACAAGAGTTGTAGGAATTGTCGTAAGAATTTTAATAAGATATATTATTTTTTACACGACTGCCCTAAAAAAAAAACGTGAAATGTGTTCAGGGTTCATCTATGTAATATTTTCCGTTTTTTAATTCCACCACAATTTCTAGACGCTTGAACCGATTTAGAAGTGTGCGGTATTGTTAGAACCATCATGTCACCTCGAGTGTCATTGCGTACCTTTACTGTCCAAATATTAAGTAAGTAGTTGTCTAAATGTCAAAATGTCCAAATGTCAATAGATTAACATAAGTATATCGTGTTTAGTGTCAAATGAATTGCTTGATTGAGTATATTCGGAAAATATATCAGTCTTGTTTATAAACGTAACTTAAAATTTGCGATGCGTCTCAGACACAGCCGAGCGAAAATCGTGATTTATAAACGTTGCCTAACGCTAGGACAAGGCTCAGTCGCGTCCTATCTCAAACGTCACTTTGCGCACCGGTCGGACCGTGTTTAGCGAATTAAGTACAGGTTTTGTGGCTGTGTTAATCAATAAAATGGACGATTTATCCGTGAATTCGGTATTTTCTGATAATCTGCGGATGTTAGGACAGAGGCGGACTACCAAAACATACAAAAAACATTTTGACCCGTTCACCGAGTTGACGGAAGACGAATTTCGATATAAGTATCGATTTTCTAAAGTGAACTTTACGAAAATAAGCATTGAACAGTATTAAAAATAAAACTAATCAGTCATACAAATTACTTTTTATTTCTTTCAGATTCCTGGTCTAAAATGGCCATTCTTTTTAAATAAATCGCCTCGTTATGCCGCATCATCTGCTCACGCAAAGCAATTTTCGCTCATAAAAAGCAATTTCCCGCTTCTCTCTATTCTCCAACTGTTTCTTTTGCAGAAGAAACAGCTTGCTATTGCGAATTGCACCTCAACATACGCAACCGACGACCGAAAAGATCTGACAGTTCGATGAGCGTTGTGTACGCAAAACGCGAAAATAGCCGGTTACATCACTGTATTGCCAGGATTAAATTGATCGCCTAGTGCTCAGACTCAGCGGAGCTAAGTAACGCTTATGTATCGTTTATAAATAAGCATCGTATGCGCTGTGTCCTAAGGAGATAAGTAGTGCGTAACTAAGACGGAGCTGAGACGTGTCCCAAGCAAATCTAATAAATAAGACTGTTAATGTATCTACATATATGGACAATTAAATAGCCCACAAATATTTCATTAAAATAAAAATATATTAATACAGCGGTTCACTTTTTGTAACAGCAGTCGTGTTTTTAATTTTTTAATATATATTTTTTGTTATAGGATTATTATTAGCGGACTAATGATTTTAGATATATTATGTTTGTTTTTATATGAACTATTGGAATAATAGGTCTCCTTAAAAATGACAAGTTAGTCGGGAAATCACTCTGCATTACCTACTGATGCCAAATAACCCTTTGAAGAAATAGCGAGTTTTTGTTGTTTGAGCTTCAGAAGCGGCTATGAATTGAACTGAAATTGATCGATCCATCAGGCCCGCCATTTTCCTCAAGTCATACCTGCAAAGAGTCATACAGTTACCTAATTATTAGTACTATTTATTAATTTCCGTGTGGGTAATGTAGTGGCCCTTTTTGTTTGCTTAAGGTTTATTCCTCTCCTCATTTGCTTTAGCCATTCCTTGGTTCCGTTACACAGGGAGGTCCTCGTGTACTCCTCTGCCAATGGCAAAGCGGGCTCCTGTCAGATTGGTGGATGTGACGATCCCTGCTTTGCCTGGCATTGTCTAGTCTATCTGCTGCTTTATTACCATTCACTACATTGTGTCGCAACTTAATATATATAATATGGTTACCAGCGTGATGCCGCTGCTCGGCGCAGCGGTGTCATTATGTGATGTCTTGAGCGGATACTAAATGGTTACAGACTATATAAAGACTGCAGAATGATTGTTGAGCCGAGGCATGCGGTGCGGAGGTGAGGGCAGCAGGAGTCGCAGTGCAATATCTATTTGTAGCTGACGATCGTTATATTTATATTCATGTGTTTCATATAGAATAGCCCAAATAACTGAACGCGAAGATCTGCGAAGCCCGTCGCGTCGATCAGGAAAAAAAATCTATTCACGACGCATCGCTTTGATACATATAACTTTGACTAATCTGTGCCTACCCACACAACCGCTAATAAAGCTTTCACCGCGTCACGTGCAGGGGACACTTACAGGGCCACCGAGAAATGACATGGTAATCGCTTTACAATATTGAGTGCCTACTTGGATATTTTGGAACCGCCAGGACGCCAGAGAGGGAATTTTAAATAAGGCTGCGGCAAACAGTTCAAGGGAAATGGGAAAATTACTGAAGAAATTAAGATGAAGAAGAATTCCCATCAATATCTATTGTTTAATTAGAAGACTTGTTTTTATAGTAGTGTTTCATTTACATTGCCAGTATTGATTTCGGTCGACTATTGCTGCTAATCATAGTATGTCTAATAGTTGAGTAAAACCTACCCGATAGACTTGGAGTTATTCGATCGTCATGAAAACGTTACACCAAGATTTTTGAAGTGTCACCTGGTATCTGTCATGTCATTCAAATCTCTAAAGGCCGGGCCACACGATGCGGTGCAGCGCCGCACCGCAAAGCTTTAGCCTATGCGTGTGGTGCGGCACCAGAACGCTCCGTGTGGAATACCATGGATTTTTGTATGTAGGAAGCCGCAGCGCACCGCATCGTATGATTTGGCCGAGAGTCCAATATTTTGCTATTGAAATATGACTAGTGCCCTCCCTGGTGGACCGATTTCAACCACAACAGTCTCAACCCTTGCCATGACCAAATGATGCTTGCATGCCAAATTTCAGCTCAATCAGCTTTTGTGGAGGAATACACATACACACACACACACACACACACACACACACACACACACAGACACACACACACACACACACACACAGGCATACACGCAGACAAACTTCCATCTAGCAATCGTCCTGATTGTCTCATGGGGCTCAAAATAGATATTTCCGTCTTCATGTTGAAAAAGAAAATGCGCGTTCACAGTACTTTCCTTCCTCGTCGGTTCGTAGCCTGGGAAAGTAATAGAAATCTTGCATCTGCGGTCTATATGGACCAACTTGAATTTTACTAAAAGACTTACCGACCACCGAAGGGTTAAGGTAATATATTATGTATAATATAATAATATGATACTCTCATTTCTCATATTATCAGTCATAAAGTCCTTAATAAACAAAGTTCCTGATGTCACCCCCACTCATATCGAAGGATTAAGTTTGATCCTATGTAAACACGAGCGCGTGGCGACTGGTGGGAGACCCTCCCGCCCCGGGAACATTTTAATAACGTGTGGTTCGCCGCCAAGGAGTCTCGGAATAAATTGAATGAGCGTAATGTTTTGCGCTTAGTCACGTAATTGCACTTAAAACTTTGCAGAGCAGAAGAGAGGCGGGTTTAATGAAAGCCCCAGCCGAAGGGCCAAACTGTCAAGACGGCCTGCCGAACAAGTAATTGTCCGGAGTTTACCAGCGCGCGAGGAGCGGCCGCTTGTGCCGGCCTCCGCGTGCTAATTCAAAATATCCAGTCGGGCGCTTGAAGAGCCCTCGCGCTGAGAGAAGGACCCAAAACAACCGCTAGGTAGCAGTGGTAGATTCCAAGGGAGCCAACGGCTCGTAGCAGCGTGTTGCCCCGGGTCTAGAGGGGCAAATCGGGGTAATTGCCTCGGGCGGCAATTTAACGAATCAAAAATGAATGAAATATGGGATCATGAAATTAAGACCCGGATAGAAATCACCCGTGCATCATTCAATAAACTGAGAAAAAGTCTGGTGTTGCCGGCGAATCAATCTAAGACTCAGAACTGGGATCCTGCATTGCTACATCTGGCCAGTGGTTATGAACGGCAGCGAAGCGTGGACAATAAGAGAGGACACCAGACGACGGCTAGAAGCATTTGAGATGTGGTGCTACCGTCGAATGCTCCGTAGAAGCCGGAAAAAGTGCTTCAGCGTGCTGGTATGACCCGAAAATTGTTGCACAAGATTGAATATCCGGGGCACGTGCTGCGGCATGACAGATATCAGCTGCTCTAACTGATGTTGATGGGCAAAATTGAGGGTAAGCTGCGTCGTGGAAGGAGGAAAAAGAGTCGTGGCTGTGCAATGTCAGAGAGTGGCCCATGATCACCAGTACGGAACAGCTCTTCCGGATGGCGCAAGAGCGAAAAAAGTTTTCAGAGCTAACGGCCAACCTCCAGTAATGGAGAGGCACTTCAAGAAGAAGAAGGCAATTTAACCGGCGCCAAATTCGAGTTTGAATAATAACTTGTTTCATTTAAAGATCCTAGAATTCAGGGCGCGTGGTACTATCGATTGAGCATTTGATTTTGGAACGCTTTCCCAAAGTCGATTTTTGAACGCGTGCACGATGTGTGGGATATCTCTCCCAGGGAATTTCCGTCGCTCCTAGAAAAAATCTTCTCCACAGACAGAAGGCGACGGGGCTAAACGAGTGGAGCCGAATAAATCCGATCGACCGAACGTCAAGTGACGGTCGGTATTTATGTGACTAGATATGGTAGTAATTAGCGTCGGTTTTCTTTGTCAACAATTACTCTTACAAAGGTGTCTTTATAATTATTAGTTGGTGTGGTAATAGATTCTTTCGCGGAAATGAAAGCTCGAAGAATAAAGCTGTAGCAAGATTAGATGACATGACATGACAGTTATCAGCTGCGGCATGACAGATATCAGCTGCTTTAACTGATGTTGATGGGAAAAATTGAGGGTAAACGGCGTCCTGAAAGGAGGAAAAAGTCGTGGCTGTGCAATGTCAGAGAGTGGACCGGGATCACCAGTGTGGAACAGCTGTTCCTGATGGCGGAAGACCGAAAAAAGGTTTCAGATCTAACGGCCGATCTCCAGTAATGGAGAGGCACTCCAAGAAGAAGAAAGAAGAAGATTAGTAAAATTTGCTGGGACTTAAGGATTTAACGTGTGAGTTCAGTTTGGCTTGTGAATTGAAACCATGGTTGTACGTATGAATAATGACACACATAAGGAAAATTATTATCCAATTCAAAAAGGTGATAAAGAGTGCACATTTATTTTAGTGTTTTTACTAAAAATCCCCATTTGTTTTATTTTTTAATATAATTAACCTCAAATTCTGGAGAAGAGCGCTAGTGTTAAGTTTTTGCCCCGGCTCGAAAAAATAGTAGATCCGGGCAGGCAGGGTGGATGGTCGGACAAACGTAATGAGTTGCAGTCCGCTCGGCCAGGAGGATGTGTTATCAAAAAATTCAAAATAAATGGATTATCATTTTTGTAAATCATAATCCATCGTAATTACATAACAACTTAAAAAACACATATTTCAATAAAGGTTAGGTATCAAAAACTTAAATTAGGTAGGTATTAAAAATTATATAAATAATACAATTAAAAACTAAAGGGAAAATTGTTTGTTTGTTTGTTTCTACTCTTTATTGTGAAATTTTACGATGGGCGGATTTATCACCATACGATAATGTCTTAAATTCAACCCTAAATTATATGTATGTGTGCATGTAACTTGTGTGCAAGTGTGTTTCTTATTATTGCGGTGGTGACGGTTTCGAGCAGCTTGGGCCACAAGATCCACTTTGTTCTCGGATCGGCTCAACTCACGATTCAGCTCCTATTCAGAAGGCTACCCCGGGTAACACTCTCGTGCCTCAGGCCTTACGATACGTACCCACATTTTTTCTCCTCTCTAACTTTATTTATAATCTTATTTCCTCATGTATCTTAAGGAAAGATTTCGTTATCTAGATAGCCATGGTCTAACACTTTGGTCACAGCATGATAACAAATTTTCTTCAGCCCTGCTATGGAAACAGCCTCTTTCTTCTATTTCCTCGTTCAATGCATCATTGAAAAACGTATATCTTATCCCTCAAACTCTCATCAATTTTTGCTTCCTTTAATTTCATTAGAAATATCGTATAACATGCATAATAATAAGACCAATTAGTAGAAATAACCTTAGCATTGGCGAGGCATATCTCAATGCAGACCTTGATATGGTATCCACCTGTTCTTAATTACAGGGCCTTAATCAATACAAATAAGTCTAGTGATATGATCATTCGAGCCAATCGAGCCAAATCGTAAATTGCTGAAAATGTAATTTATGTATAAAATGGTAGACTTCCCAGATTCCTACTGTGTTATTCGCTAAAAACTTCGGCCTATTATTAGACTAAACCAGCGGGATTTAGTCTAATAATACCCCGGGTAACACTCTCGTGCCTCAGGCCTTAAAGCTGAGGGACCGGTTTCTCCCGGCGGGATTGCATCCCGGCGCCACTGGACGGCTTGCCGCACCGTGCGGCGAAGCCTATCGGTTGTGCATTCTGACTAATCGCTAAAGGAGTTTGGAGAATATACTACACTACACTGCCTCCTAAGCAGCGGGGGTGGATGTTGATATGTTGTCATGCCACTCTTGAAATGTCGTTGGGCCACTCGATCCTGTGTAAAATTCTAATTGAATTACCGCTGTAATACAATAGTTAGAGGTCGCGTAAACGACTTCGGACCTGTAACCAGTCGGGAGGACGGAGGTATCCTGAAGATTAATTCCAGACACCGTCAGGCGTCTTACTCTAACGGGCTGCTGGCGAGCTAGACAGTAGATTGTTCTGTCTCTAAGTCTTCTACGCTCATCCCACGACTGAAAGAATGATTACATATCGTTATACCAGCCTGGGGTGACGGTTTCGCCCGTTGTAGTCGACACCGCCCAATTGTCTTGTTATTGCATCCATCGACCGTATGGAAAATGCAATTTTGTTAATTTTATCCCAACGGAAAATAGTGACCCGGCCGGGAACTATTGTTTAACAATAGTATTCATTTAGAATAAAATTTGTTATGCATTGCCTTAAAGAAATAAATTGTTAATAACGCGATAGTTAAAAAATTAGAAATATAAGATGTTTTTAAAATCGAAGTACCTACCTACATTAGATATATACTATGAGTAGATGACCCGGTGAACTTCGTACCACCTGAAATTGATTTGATTGTAACTCTTCATAAGCGTTTATTATTGATCCTAATCAACCTTCGAAATCCAATTCATTGAAATCTATAATATGGCCGAATCATGTACGGTTTGAGTTTCGTTTGGTGTTTGAATGAAAGTCGTTTGTAATTAAAATAAATTCAATGTGTTTAATTTACATGATGAAATATAAATGCTTTTTCGACTTTTCCGACTTTTTCGGCTTTCGACTTTTCCGACTTTTTTGCATTTTTCGACTTTTCGGACTTTATCGACTATTTCGACTTTTTTGACTTTTTCGACGTTTTCGACTTTTCGACTTTTTGAAATTTTACACAATTGCACGGAATGAATAACAGTTATGGATGGCGCAGCTGTCAAACAATAGGATCGCCGCGAACGCCATCTATTGAAAGTGGCCCATTTCCCATTTTGACTGACAAATGACCAACTTCGATTTTTTCGATTTTCAGTTGTTTCTTTTAATTTTTCCTAAATATTTTTTTTTCGTAAACCACCCCTGAATCAAGGCAAACAAAGCAAAACAAATAATAATTCAAATCGGTCGAGTCATTTTCGAGATCTTGCGAGACTAACGCACGGCGATTCCTTTTTTATATATAAGAAGAAGAAGAAGACACTATGATGTACCTACTATGATATACATATTATACTCTGATATCAGCAACATCGTAGATGTGTACACAGTCGACCACTGCCCATTCGCTCTATCTGCCCATTCGCACCACTCTATCTGACAAACGTTCTGCGCAAAGCAGACGTTTATGTAGTTTCTTTTACGACTTGAGATTACGGCTGGCTTTGCGTCGCACCGTGACGACCTCCCGGCCGAACTGTTTCATTGTCCCACTTTTGTCACTGGTGCAAATGGTTCGACTTCCAGCATCCACGTGTTCAGCGAGTCACTTTAATTTACGTGTTTAAGTGCGCAGTAAAAGCGACTCTGCCCGTGGAACTTTTGCGTGGGTCGTTAATTTTAAGTTTAAGAGCAACTGCAATTATGAATAGCAGTGAGTTAACGTTTGCACATGCTCGCGGGGAGGCTTGCGCTAGCTAGTGGATACTGTCGTTAACTTATGGCCACTTACGACCATCGCCGAGCTGAGGGCAAGACGACAATGGACTTTTGATGTGTCGCCTTGTGTAATAATAATTTATAATAGAAGTTGGCGGCAAATATTCTATAAGTAGCGAGGTCTATTACAAGAAAAAGTAAATGGGGGATTTCACAAGCTAACTTTGGTTCACTTTGTCCTATTGTTTTTTATTATTTATTTATTAACATTAAAGAACGATATATACATTCCTGCAGCATTATTTTAAAAAAAAAAACGGTGTGTGGACCAGTAGCAAAAAAATTAGGCACACTGCAGCACCTTGATAACTACGTCAAAGCCGCCTAACTAGGCCTAGGCCTGTACTAAGGCAGGCGTACTAGAAAATATTTTACCTGTGCACACGTTTAGTTAAAATAAAAAAAAAAGAAAAGAAATCAATTAGGTATTCTTAAGTATTTCAGAAATTATGAAATATCATTAAGAAAAATAAGTTAAAGAAGGAATTGAAATTGAAGAATAGTTTAAATAGTCAAAAATATGTCAAATTAATAAATATTTGAATTACATTTTAAAAATTATTTCAAGAGAGTGTTATACAAATAAAAAATGAAATCATAAATAAATAGTCCAAAAAAACGTCTTTTTCAGAACTATCAAATAAAATACATTAATTTACAAAATAGAATTTGAAACTAAAATTGTAATTAAAATTATCATAGAAATTAAATTTATCATTATGAAATTTAACATCATATTTTTTCAAAATTAAATATCATCATAAAATTATCGAGTAAATACATAGAAATCGAAATCATAATAATAATAAAGTGACACATACTCAGTAAAAAATAAATCAAATAACGGCAGTCAAATAATTTGTGGCTCTTTTCACGACCTTATTTGCCACATGTGGCTTTGCTTCTTGAAGGAACCTTTAGTCTGAATTGTTTTAATACCATATTCTAATAGGATGTATGCCCTGAGGCCCAAAACAATAAAATGGCTTTATGCTAAGAAACTTATCATTAGGGAAATATCTATTTTGTTGGCAACGAAACGTTGTGTCGTATTTACTTCTTGTGGTGAAGTCCTGCTGAATCAATATTTATTATAATACTTCGGCCGATTTCACATGTCATATTGAAGACGACCTGTAAGATTATTCTGTTGCGAGGGATAACAATATCCTTTATTGACTTCTACATATTTAACATAATATGTTAAATACATACATAAGTTCGACCATGAGTGCTGATAAAATCTTCAGTGGCTAAAGATCAGGGAGCGAAGATACGTACCCACATTGTTTCTCCTCTCTAACTTTATTTATAATCTTATTTCCTCATGTATCTTAAGGAAAGATTTCGTTATCTAGATAGCCATGGTCTAACACTTTGGTCACAGCATGATAACAAATTTTCAGCAGCCCTGCTATGGAAACAGCCTCTTTCTTCTATTTCCTCGTGCAATGCATCATTGAAAAACGTATATCTTATCCCTCAAACTCTCATCAATTTTTGCTTCCTTTAATTTCATTAGAAATATCGTATAACATGCATAATAATAAGACCAATTAGTAGAAATAACCTTAGCATTGCCGAGGCATATCTCAATGCAGACCTTGATATGGTATCCACCTGTTATTAATTACAGGGCCTTAATCAATACAAATAAGTCTAGTGATATGATCATTCGAGCCAATCGAGCCAAATCGTAAATTGCTGAAAATGTAATTTATGTATAAAATGGTAGACTTTTCAGATTCCTACTATGTTATTCGCCAAAAACTTCGGCCTATTATTAGACTAAAACCAGAGGCTCGAAGATAACGTAGGCAAGCGAGTTGAATGGAGCTTCGTTCGCCTTAAGACCCTGGAATATCTCAGCATCAGTCAGAATTCTTCTTGTCAATACGCTAATACTTTCGATTCTGTGCTATGGTGACTGTATGTATGGCCCCTATTTATTTATACAGAAGGACCAAGCGGAGGATGAAAAGGTTGCAAAATGCATGTACAAAGTTTTGCTTTACTTCTACTATTCGTCGTTTGTGTGAAATCAGTTGAGAGCTCCTCGTACATTACTGAGAACGTTTTTATCGGCATCTAATGAAAAAAACGTCCTATTCTGGAGGCACAAGTAAATTCTTAAAAGTGTTTTGGTTCCTATTTCTTTATAGTTTTTGTTACCGAACAGAGGTGTCCTGAAAACCAGGTCAAACTCATTGTGTTGTTTTTGCAGCATCCATGTTTGTTTGGTTTCTGCAGTGGTTGTATATTTATCAAGTAGTCTTTAAAGTTCGTGATAAAAATTTTAATTAAATTATATCCTAATATTGTCTTTCTTGTGTTTTTTACGTTGAAATAAATAAAATAAACAATTAAAATAACATGAATTTACACTATTTAATAATTTTTATTTTTATATGTTTTATTTATATTATATTTTAAAAATGTTTATGTAATATACATGTTTATGTTTTATTATATTTATATTATTTCTTATAAATATTTTAAGAACCTGTGATTGGATATGGACATGGACACTACTGTAAATTGTAATATAACTATTTACTTTAGGGTTAGCTGTAAGAGATTGAATGTCATCAATACATCTGCCTACTGCAAGCAATAATTTATTGCATGCGATAAATAATTTTATTTATATTTGAAATTAATCAATTCAATTCAATTTAATATCAGTTTTTTCGTCAAATCTGTACAGATTTTAGAACTCAATTTGAAATAGATGATCCCTTTATTATTAAATCAAAAAAATACTTCAACGGAGAACTAAAAATAGAGCAATTATTACAGCGAGTTAGTATAAATTAAAATATTTTAATTTAATTTATTGAAAAAAATCAAGTAACATATAATTAAAGTTATAACTATAATTAACAACTATCTAAAAACGAAATAGTCAATCGACTCAAAATATACAAATTTAATTATTCATACCATTAAATAATACAAAATCATAAATATACCAATAATAAAAAAAAAATAAGAAGAATAATTGAGAAATATTCATAAAAGTCAGAAAACTAAAGCTTGATATATTGGATAATAATATCATAAAATCTGCTACAAATATGAATCTGGACCCGTTTTTATGAAGCAGTTCTCGACCAATAAGGTAAGACTTTTGTTACCTTTTCAAGAGTTTTATTTTTCCTTGCCCACAAAATGGTTTATATCTAGAACTAGAATCTGTCACAGGCAAAATATGCATTCTGATGAATGAATGGAGATCCAATCTACTGGTATAGTTTAATATAAATTCACAGGAGTTAAAATAAAACTATTCCAGCATAGTGTGGATACCCATTCATTCATTAGAAAGCTTATTTTGGCTGGTAACAGATTCCAGTTTTATATAGGGACAAATCCGCTTATGGAATACAGGTTATCGCCTTCTATTCTGTGACTCTCACTCTAACGTATAAGCTTGTATGTAGCAAGATGAAATGAAGCGAGCCGGCCTATTTTAAACTTGGCCAGACGAATCAATAATGTATCTCTGTAAGCTGCCCTCGCCACTCCATATTAGAGACTTCGCCACTGCCATCTGCATGAACCATTTTACAGTGGATATAGACGAGAAAAGAGGGACAGAAACAATTACGTAGTCGCGAAAATAGGGACAGAAACAACTGTAAAAACGAAAATAATTTATTATGAAATTTCAAACCCATGTGGTCGATGACATAAAGGTTTATGCAGAAAGTAAAACCAAGTAGAATATATTTAAAAAAACAGATAATAATGCATGAAATATTAGCCATCAAACATTTGACTCTCTTCTGTAGTTATATTAAATTCAAATAAAATATATTTTTATTACTATTTTGTTAAATCGCTGTTCTTGTGTTTTTGTTCTTTTTTTAATTCAATTAAATTAAAAAAATATATTTTTACTTGTAACATGGATATTTTATTGCGATATTGTTTTTCTATTTTTTGCGATTCATTATTATTATTGATTATTTTTTTATTTATTACTATATTATATTATTATTATTCAATTTAATTACTTAACTATTATTTTCCCATCCGTAATGATTATATACATTTTTCACGTGTTATTAAAATTCCTTTACCACATATCTTACTATGCAGTGTAGGTTGGGTATTAGATAATATTTGTAGACTGATTTAAAGACGCATTTACATGTAGATGACTTAGTTTTTAGATTAAAAATTTACTTGTACCTACAGTGTTTATTATTATTAGTTAATTTTTAATATTATTTGATGCCTAGCAAACTTTTAAAATTAAGTAGTCAAAAGTATGCACAAGCCACTGTTTACTTGCTTTGGTACGCTTGCCTTAGTACGGGCCTAAACCTAGTTAGGTGGTGTTGATTTAAAAAAATGGTTTGCGGTGCTCTATATTATGCTACTATTTACAATTAACCCTATAGTGTTAATGTTACAATGTAATGCAGATAATAAAACATGCCTTTATAAAAATAAATAAATTAAAAATAAATAAGAATGAATGAAAAAATGTGGAAAAATATAATAATGATAATAAAACGATATTTACCATAACGTGTACAAAAAACGGGCTTATTGCCATACACGTCAACATCCTCCAGGCAGCGACCGGGAAGTAATTATATTTGCTTATGGCAAATATTTTTATTCATTAAGGGCTTTAAAGGAAAATAAAATATTATACATTACACAGCAGAACATGTAATATATTTGAAGGACCAAATTATATTATTTTGAAAACAAATATAGCTTCAGCTGGGAGCGAAACGCACTCCAACTATTGATATCCCTGATATTGAAAGGCAGGTTGTGCGGCAAGTACAGCTAACGAATAGACCAAGAATAATAATAAATAAAAAAAAACGCCAGCCCTTACAAAAAGTGTACTGTTGTATTTACAATTATTAAAAAAAAATGTTAGCGCTGAAACGGACGTTTTATAGGAGAATAAAATTTGCCCTGCGCCCTGTTGCAGGTATCGATATGATCAAGGCAGGTATCTGCGCAGCCGCCGCAATTTAATCGGTAGCCCTCGGTGCTTAAGTAATAAAATAATAATAAACTCTTTATTTGCACTTAATTAGTATACAAAAAGGCGAGCTTATTGCCACATGGCAATGGCTTACAACTTACCTAAACACAGTGGTACATGCGCGCATTGTGAAAATAAAGATTATTACATAACATACAGACAAGTGGAAGAATTTAAAACTAATAATGCCCGAGGAGATGAAATTGGGAGATCAAGAGGAGAGAAAGGGAACAACTGGTCTTAGAAAGGTAGTAATCCTTAAGGTGAGTCTTTGGTAAAGAAGGCGAGTTTCGTATATTTGCTGGGAGATCGTTCCAGAGTCTTGCACCATGGACACAGAAAGAATAGGAATAGAAATCACTATTATGACTCGGATTTTTTAATAAACTGTCAAAGACTGACCGAAGTACGAGACCGTGGGAACTTAGTGGTTCAAAAAGCTCGTACAGCAGTACGAGCGCGTAAGCAAGTACACGATATAGGAGAGCAAGTATATGAAATTTCTTCTTTGGCGTACTGGCAACCACTGTGTTTCTTTGGCATACTTACGTAGACCGAAGATAAATCGTATGCAAACGTTCAAGTTTGTTGAGCAGTTCCTCTGATAAATCGAGATAAGCCACATCTGCATAGTCAAGGAAAGGTAAAAAGAGACTGTGCAAGAGATTTTTTGTGTCCATAGAATAGGGATAAAAGGGTTTTTTTATTAAATTTTTGGGGTTTGTATATTTATCCGTATAGATACATATATATTACCGAAATGTACCATATTAGACTTTTTATTTGATAATAAACGCGATATATTTATCCTAATTTATTGACATTTGGACAATTAGTTTTGAGCACTTTAGGACTCCTATGAGACCTTGGATGACATGATTCTAATAATACTACATCTAACAATACCGATTTAGGTGTCTAAATCAGTTACAGCGAAGTTAATGTGGAATAAAGAAACGGAAAACATGCATACATGAATCCTAAACACATAACACTCCTTTTTTTGGGCAGACGTGTAAAAAAAAGCTATGTGATGCTGAGCTATACACAGAGTATTCGTTGGCTGAGACCGTAATAGCAGCCCCTGGAAATATAACGCTCGGAATTAAGATTTCAGGTACTGCGTAGTAAGTGGATTATTAAGTATTTTTTGCAATATGTAAAAATTTGCAGGTCTCCACGTTCGCGTATCTTTAGCCAATTTAGTTTATTATGGAACTCTGAATCATGATCGTATTTTTTGAGCCCGTACATGTATCAAATATGTCGAATTAGTAAAAATATAACAAGAAATTTAAATAGAGACAAACAAACCACCTGCATGTAGTCCATATAGATAAAATAATGAAGAAAATATACTAAAACATCAAGGAAAAGGTAAACTTTTTCTGACTTTTCCATTACAAGAAACATCCATTAGAATAGTGTCACCACAAATTAACGGAAACATCCCACAATTTAAACCTCGTAAAATCTCGACGTTCGAAATAAAGTTTACAATTAATGCCGAAGCGGTGGATTATTCGGGTAAACAGTCTGTTTTAATACACGCTAGTCGTCGATCCATATTTCCTGGCGGAGCGGCGCACAAATAGCCCTCGTGGACAGTTTAAGCCGCCATAAAACTATTTTCGTTTATCTGCTTAATGTTTTTCTCACGTGATAATTGCCCTGGCTAGGCTTTCGGACGGCTGGGCGGGCGGCCTTACAAAAGCCGCCCTAATAAAGCATTCAATTAGATAAGGAGACCACTGCGTGCGACTATTTCGTATTTCGTAGGGTCGCCCTCCTAGGACTACCCAATTCGACCTTCGTATCGGTTGAGCGGAGTTTTCGAAATCAAAAACTCCGGAAAACATTATCTAACACGTGTTCACTGTGTAACAGTTAGTTCATATATCGCGGTATAAACAGATTTGCAGAAATAAGCAAAAATAATAAAACAAAATTTTAACAAAAAAAAAACCGACCAAAGAAGAAACTATTTTTTTGCAACAGCCATGTCATGGTGAAACTTAAAACGGGCTATCATAATTTAATGCGTTTAAAAAATGTCGTTTCTGTGCTATTGACAGCTGAGGAGTTCCCTCGTTGGAAGCCAACCCTGGGTGCTGCAGTCCTGTCTTGGTGAAACTTAGAACGGGCTGTCGTAATTAAATGCATATACAAAATTTCGTGTCTGTGCTGTTGACCGTTGAGGAGTCCCTTCGTCGGGAGCCAACTCTGGGTGCAGCAGCCATGTCATGGTGAAATTTAGAACGGGCTATCATAACTGAAAGCGTATACAAAATATCGCGTCTGTGCTGTTGACCGTTGAGGAGTCCCCTCGTAGGGAGCCATACCTGTGTGTAGAATCAGGTCATGCTTACCATAAAAAATGTGTTGTCATCGGAACTGAACCCAACATGTACATTTTTAACTTCATATGATAATATTTGAGGAGTTTCCACAATTCCTTGTGGATCCCATGATCAGAAGATAATTTAGATAAAAATGGGACAATATGGAAGTATATCCTTTCAAATAAAAATAGAATTTCCCAAATCGGTTCATAAATGACGGAGTTCTTAGGTAACAAACATTAAAAAAAAGATGCAACCGAATTGATAACCTCCTCCTTTTTTTGAAGTCGGTTAACAAGCCAAAAAAGCTCAAAGAAAAGGCTGTGTGAAACGGTGTGTAATACATACTACTACAATTTAATACTAATAATATGAATGTTTTATTTGAAGTTGATAATTACAGAAAAACATTTAAACTACGGAAAAAAATACGAAACAAAATCGTTAAAATCGTTAAAAGAAAAAAAACACAATAATTAATATATCAAATAAAGGCCGCATGATCTCAATACAGACACGGCAAATAAGGTGAATCCTTATATATCCTAATATATCCATAAGATCGATAAAAGTAAGTAAATAATATTGTAAGAATAGTTATTATACATGCTTCAATAAATAAATAGATACTTAAAGAAGGAGTGGGGAAAAAATCAATTAGTAATCATTTATAAGAGAAGTCCTAAAGGACTTTTTAAAAGTAGGTAAAGATAGTGTACGTAAAGCCACTCCCAGTTGATTCCATACAATCGCTGAACAGTAGGTAAGGGAAAATTCCCTGGAAGAAAGCTAGACTTCGTGTGGTTGGAAACGATGGTAAGATGATTACGTGCTCTTGTAAGATATATTGCGCATCTCCATACTAGCATATCCTAAATTATATACATAAGTTCTTTAAATCATCAATCTTCAACGCGTAAGAAGCTAGCTTGATTTTTCTCCGCTGCCTCATATTTTGTATGAATAAGTTTAATGGTGCAGACCAAAGGTTGGGTACTTTTCGACCAGGGTGGTACAACATTTTTATACTATCAAAGAGGTGTAGTTTTTAGCCGGTGCGTCGTGTCCGATGTACGATAAAAGTTGATAAATCGGGCCGCAAGGCACCCCTGTCGTATCGCATCGACATTGCGGGGACACGCGACGTCACTAGGGTGCCATATCTATTACAGTGACTGCGGGACACGTAGGTACCTACCCCAGCTCGCTGCCACGCTCAATGGTCGATTATTTATTTATTTATGCTCGCTCGCACAATATGATACCACTCGTATATTGTAGGGTACCTGTAATGAGCCCAGCATGGATTCCCACAAATCAAGGATGTGTGTGTTCTAAGACGTACGCTAGAGATTTTTTCAGGTATAACAATTATAAATAAGATAAAAACGAATTTACCCGACGTTTCAGCGATGTTGCAACCGTTGTTATCCAGGGTATACTGCTGCTGTTACTTCGCATATTTTAACGGTAATGGGCGGTGGGTCCGGGGCGCGCGAATTTTTAAAATTAGCTGTGCACACAAAACTTTTTTTTTACCCACAAGGCATATGCCTTTTCGTGGAAACCGCCTTGTTGCCTATTGGCACAATCTTCTAGGTGGGCATTTGTAGCATCACGCAGTCAAACACTCAGGCGGTCACCCACCCCAGTATTGACCGCGCCCAACGCTGCAGCTCAACTTCGGTAGCAACGAGGAGAACTGGCGTCCAACGTAGCGACGGACGCTACTATCCTTTCGCTCGGCGATGGGCATTGAGAATATTTTAAGAAGAGAAGAAGAACACGTAGAAGAGGGTTTGTAACCGTCATCTCTATTGAAAGTGAAAGTAGTCGTTCGATTCATGTTAGGGGGGGTTATAACAGGGGTGACGTGGCGCGGGCGTCGGGCGTGGGTGTGGCGCGGACGGGACGCATTTTGGAGGCGCCCCCGTGGTAATGTACGAGCCAATACCATCGATATAAGATCCCCTAGATTCGGCTTTCGCGCCTAAAAATGACCCCTTCAAAACCACTACTGAAAGCCGGCCAGTAGTAGTTTGGTAGCAGTCCGCTGGTATAAAGCCG
Organism: Micropterix aruncella; assembly: GCA_944548615.1. NCBI lineage: Eukaryota > Metazoa > Arthropoda > Insecta > Lepidoptera > Micropterigidae > Micropterix > Micropterix aruncella. Next base: position 22,531,008 of record OX155953.1, on the reverse strand, counting down.
ACCGTTTCCGGTGTGAGAGCTACCGCGGAGAATATTGCCGCGCTATTTTTTCGCATACTGTTCAATTTACTGCTCTCTCTTCACATAATTTACGAGGAAAGGGTATGTGGAGCCAACTTTTTTATATCTGAGGGCATATCTAGCTAATATATCGATGGCCAATACAGACAGAACGGACGTGGCGCGTGCGCGACTTTTCAGCGCCCGCGCCACGTCGCTCGGCGGTTGAAGCGACGTGCGCCGAACGACTAGTGGCATCGGACCTCGAACGAACATGCATGGAATTACACATTCATTTTTGTGACTTAGTAGGGAAACTTCTACCATTATATGACCTCCATCGCATTGTATGACTTAAAAGGACATTATATGACATAACTCGGAATCCGCACCTGTTTTATGTAAAGAGATATAACTCTAATTATACGAAGCATTCCCTAATAAACAGAGCTATGACAACGTATAACGATAGGTTCGGGTATATTGATAATTTTTCATCAGGTAAAATTCACTTTAAGGAAACCATTATAAAGTCTTATCAGTCCTTTGTCCCCCCTATTTCATCTAATGACTATTAATCCCTTAAACGGTTTACATGAATAGTTTTTCGTAATATTAAAAAATATATATATTTTTGGTACAAAATAATTAATAATGGTTATGGTCTTAACGTAAAATTTATTTTTCATTTGTTCATTTGTTCATTTGTTCATTCTCTTTTGTCTATCAAAATGTTCATTCTCTTATGTCTTAAAAAATGTAAGTATAAATAAGGTATAATAACGGAGATATGTACTGTACACATAGTATTAACGGTAAATAGTGTTAACATATAATTAGTCATAGTTTTATTGTTATATTTTGTGTTTGTTATATATAAACGCTGTTTGTTAACCGAATAAAATAAAACAAAATAAAAAATTAAAAAAAATGTATAGACATAGCGGTTAATGCATAATATTGCACCCTCTTCGCACGCTTTCGCGATGCCTGAGAGACTGTATGCCTCTTCTGTATAATTTGGTCTCTGTCTCAACATAAAGCTCGTTAAATTAATGCCTAATGTCTTCTTTGTTTGATCAAACCTCTTACAATGAATTTTAAGATTGTTTTATATAATAGAGATATAATTTGGGAAAAAAAACAAATTTTAAACAAAGACTTGTTAAATTTAATTTGAGCATGAATGAGAAAAGAGGAGCTTTATTCATTCCATCGAATTTAAAAAAGACCAACAATTATAGGAGTACGCATCCTCTAACTATAATGAAATATTTGGAAGGTACAGGGACGATCACATTACTATGATGTTTATAGGGTTAAATCGACCACGTACAGTATCTGATAGGAAAATGCCCTCCGGCGGCAGCCCTTTTGATTAAACTCGTCAGTATTTATGGAAAGGTGAACTCGCTTTGTATCCGGTATTATATACGTGACAAACAACAATGCACGCAGTTGGTACTAGCCTAGTAAAATAATGTAACAGTAATGTTATTCAGTATCGAATAAAATTGATAACATCAAAGCTAAATATAAATGAAATCTAATAAAAGTATTGATATATCCTGAGACAAAATCCAACTACAAATAGAGTTGTCAACTACAACGGGTGAACCCGTCACCTCAGGTAGTTTTAACGATTGTTAGTTAAAACTTCTCATCTCCCGTGAACTGAGCGCAGAAGACTTGGACAAAATAGTCCACCGTCAAGCTCCGCCACATGCCCGTAAGAGGCCAACGCCTTATCCGCGAGATAACCAGGTATGTTACCCAGCGGGCTTACACTCACGCCCTTACTTCCAATTGCGACCAGATTACTCCGGTCTCTCGATTGGTTACGAGTTCGAGGTCGCTTACGCGGTCATCTCCCTTACGAAGCGGTGAAACGGTGTATACCGAATCTATCGCGGACCACGGCATCCCTTGCCTGGCTTCTCATCCAAAATCGGGTAGCCGATGGTTGTTTCAAGAGCAGTCGCCGTAAGGTCCGCAACCACCCCCGCTCTATAGGAAACAGTACTGCTTCCAGACTCCCCCGACTGTTAGTCAGAGTGCACAATCGATTGGATTACGCCGCACGGTGCGAAGACCGTCCAGGAGCGCCAGAAGGTTGATTCCTAGGGGAAACTAGCCCTAAGGCCAGAGTCCTGCCCGGGCCCGCACTTTATGCGTGGAGGCCGCCGGATGGGTGTTGACCCGTGAGTGTGACCAACCTTGAACAGAATGGGTCTTTGTGGCCAACTCAGCAAGGGCCCATTAGCTCCCTAGTAACATTCAACTACAGTTAAACACACACATAAACACATTCTTTGTGTTTGTATGTGTGTGTGTGTGTGTGTGCGTAAGTGCATTCCTCCGCGATAGCGCCCAAACGCTTCTTCCGATTGAGCTGAAATTTGGCATGCAAGAATCATTTGATTATGGCAAGAGTTAAAAAGATTGTGGTTGAAATCGGTCCACGAGGGGGCGTGCTAGTCATACTTTAATTTTCAATGTTTGGATAATAATTTAATCCACGATTTTTATTAACTCTTCTCGTGAGATATGATACCCGTAATCTCAGTCGTTTCTTTTCTTTGCCATGTAAACGCTTGATGTTGAGCGCATTCTGTGTAAATACGACGCGGCACACGTACAGAGTAATATTTTCCAATTCTTTGCGTCTCTACGCCCACCGCCGCCCCACGTTTCCCTCTTTTAATATAGCAAAAGCTGTCTCTCTTTAGGGCTTATTTCATACGAAAAGTTGCCATTGTTGTTTGTCACGTTTCTTCGGGTAGATACAAGGATGCTCACCTTTATGCTGAGTTAGGTAGTCAATAATAGAGCGACTGGAAGAATGCTTAATATTTTAGCATGGGTACATTGAGAGGAAAACATCCATTGGGAAAATGAAGGACTAATTGTATTATACACTTAAATCTGCATACTACGCCTCGATGACGTCGGAAAGAAAAGTATAGTCTTTTTTTTATTAGACGTAACACTTCTTCTCTCCTATCGGTGGTCGGCGGTGATTATGGCCACTTGGTCCCGTGATGTTGCGGCGCGGAACAACTCGGTGGTGCTTGACTTGAACCGTTCAACGAGGTTTTGAATCCAGTGGGTTCTTATTCGGTCAGGTATAACAGACATAACACACCTTTACGCAATAATATGGTGGTAAAACCAGTTCACTAGATCTCAATATATTCTCACGTCGAAATGCCATCATTAAAAGCGTCACTGCAGGGTAAAATGTATGAGTCGCTTGGCAGTCGTCCAGAAAGAATAATGCATTATACCTATTTCCAATACGTAAGTATGAAACAGTTACAGCAGTCAGCTTGCTCATACCATTGAAAATGTTACGTATGTGTGAATGTAGTGTTGTCCCGCATTAATACATGGCGAGCTAGTCTTTTTAAAGGGCAATATCGATTGATCCTACGTGACCAATATAGTTATTTTAGTATTGTTGTTAAAAGTAAGGCGAAAACAGTAGTCTTAGTTGGCTGGTTGATTCAATAAAGGTGAATGCCCTTGGAAGGACTGGTAATAGAGGGATTATTTCATGATTTGAAGTGACACTGTATTACTAAATCGTAGCGTGCTGATTGCCTGTCAGTGTCAATATTGAGTTATCGCAATAATGCTAAACACTGCTTTCACAGTTTGAAAGGTGATGTGACATTGCGGTGATGATGCCATTCATCACCGCATTGTGGCATTAAAAAGTATTAGCATGACACACCTCGATGCACCACAGTGGCGTTACAAAAATGCTACGTAAAGACAGTCAGTTTAGTGCAGATATGCAGTGTGTATATTAACTGCCAGACTTGTAAAGTTGAAAACAATATTAAATGTGTCAGAAATGGTCATCCACCATTATGCCTCATATGTTATGGCATGAGACAGGTCTCGACGAAACCGTATCCTTGTTGGTTTTTATTTTATTCATGAAGATCATTTAAGAAGCGCACGTCTTTGTTTTTTCTCAGTGTAGCTTCCGTATTTCAATAATTATACACTTTTACACTAAATAATGTTTTGGCAAGTTTTGTTCTTTAATATTTTGGACAGGTTTTTTGATGTTTTAGCTGAATTTCATTGGTACTATCATACTTTCATTGATTTAGGCGGTATTGTGCTATATTTTTTTATGTTGAAACACAATTTAATTTATAGTGCCTAGTCTTCTCAACATTATTCAACTTTGGATGCCCCGTCTGTTTTACATCAGTAATCAAAATATAAATATCTCCAAAAATCTATTCCTTCTGGCAAATGAGAACATTGCGATAAAGTATAGACCGCAATTATTTAATCAACCAAATGTGGTTGATTGTATAATTACGATTGAAAAATAGATGTACCAGAAAAGAGCAATAATAGGAGATACAGTCATAATAGCCAGATATTACAATAAGATCGTCATCATCAGCGCGCATTCGCCCACCGTTGGGCATATGCTTCTCCAATCACTCTCCATACGGATCGGTAAGATTGAACTGTTCATCATGATTGGAGGTATTTAGCCTGATACCCGCCACGTCGGCCACACGTCTTGGCGAGCTCCACACTTTCAGGAAAATATTTCCATTTCCTAGGCTTGTGGCAACCTGGTCTGGTTACTTAACCGCCGAATTGCACTATATTTACTAATTTTATTATTTAACTATTATTTTTTGTTGAGAAAATTTCAAAATATATGTTGCAGAATTTTCTATCCTATTTATATATGTTGCAGAATTTAAATGTTGAATTTTAATACAGTTTAATACATGATATAATAGCCAGATAATATAATAAGCAATATAATGACATTGCTTATTTTTTGGTACAGCAAAATGGCGGAGATAAAATTGCGAAAAAATACCTCCTCTTCTTATTGTTCATTTGGCGGGCGCTCAAAGCGAGCATTTTTCCGTTCTCCGCCATTCCTACATACGTATACAGATATTCATCGCCCAACTTTCTCTGATCCTTTCGCATCTATTCTTCTTTTTAATAATAGAGTATCTGCTCTGGTATTTTTCTGAATTTTCCAAGAATCAGGAATGCGAGATACCGGCGATTTTCCAAGGAAAATTCGATAAACCAAGGGATCGTAAGGGGACTCTCCTTCCAATATCACTGAAATAACGTATAAACTATAGGCATTTTAATTGAGTTATACTGGTAAACTTGACTACAAGACTACAGCAAAGGAATACAATTCTAGGTTATAATATTTTTGGAATTCACTGTTGCGTGCACTTTTCGCTTTTCGATTGTTTTTATTTACACTCATTGACGCTTTTGGCGACCGTAGACGAACTGTCCAATTTTTGTTTGATGGAGGGTTCTTTTATTTATTTTATTTCTTCGTTAATATAATAAATTAGTTAGGAAATATCACTATAACGTTTCTTTGCCACATGCCGATTGAAGTATAAAAACGCGGGTAGAATGCTTGCAGGTGGAGAAAATGCAGTTTATTCAACATATACAGTATGATGCTGTGTGTTGACTCAATATGGGTACATAGTTTGATCCGTAATTTAAATATTTGAAAATATTAGTATTGAATTATTCCACAGAAAACAACTATAATCAATATAGTTGTTTTTTAAAAATACACTGATGTTTATGTACAAATAAACATTTTCGTTAATGGTTAGTTCTATTATAATTTATTACAATAAGATAAATGTTCAAGGCCATAAAATATCATGTATTGTTACTATGTTTGCATTCGTTCATTCGTTAACGTGTCCTGGTTAGGTTGGGATACGTCTCTCCTAATGTATGTTGCCTAAATAACCTTTTCGTTCGCCTCTTGTAGGTCCAGATATGTGTTGGGGGTTGACAACTGCGGGCAGGATAGGGGTGGTCTTCATTCTGCAGCGTTCCACAGTTGCACATTGGATTCTCTGTGTAGCCTCAGCGAATCAGATTAGCTCGGCATCTTGTCACACCCACCCTCAGTCTGTTGAGGCTTCGCCAGGTGGTGTATGGAGGATGGGACCCGGTGCTCTTTCTTCCTTTATGTTCTCGCCATTTGAAGCCCTTCATTGAGTGATGTGGTTGGAAGATTGACTGTCTTAGAGCGGTTGTGTGCGGCTCAAGAATGACTCGCGAATTGAGGCGATTGTGGTTTGGTTCTTACCCCCTTATAGTGGGTGTCTTGGGTCTTGTATCACAACCTTTATGTATTCAGAATCAGCTATGATATTACGACGTGGCTTAATATGAACTATGTTTGCATTAACCTGTCAGAAAATAGACTTCGCGTGCAACGATCGGCGCTGTAACTTTTTGGTCGATTTTGTATATAAATACTAAGTATGTCGTTTTTTCATGAATTCTTTTGCTTACCTAATAAATAATCGTGTTAGTCATGTATATTATATATTTATATATTATATATGGGGGGCGGCCGAAACCGCTACGCGCGGATCTTTCAACCACAGCAAAATGCCTATAGGCATTTTATGTGCCCTAGCGGTTAATAATATAGGCCAAGCACGCTTAGAAGAAGAAATAGAATAGAGATTGCTTGATCTGATCGTATTCGTATAATGACGGCTGATGATCGTATTCGTATGACACCTTGGGACAATGTTACCTTCATCCGATTATTCAATCGAAAATATCTCGCCTCTCTCTCACGAGTCGCTGGCCAGACTATTTCATCAAATTTTGAGGGTGTTAATTTCGATTGATATATTAAACCAAATTTGGATGTCCTTTACGGTTGGGCGGCGCGGACAGGGCGGCGCCGCCCGTCCTTCAAGTTCGGGCGGTTTTAGGTGACCAGTCGCGTGTCGGGCCGCCCTAACCCTTGCGTTAATGCGATCTTTTATCTGATGAACATTGATTTAGAGCCCCGAATAACCATTACATGGTAAATATTTACGATCGTTTACGCGGCCATTAGCGATTCCACATTGCCGAATGTCGCATTTTTAGTGCGGCCCGACGCCGAATCGAAATAACGCGATGCCTTTCATTCTAATTAAGTTAACCGCCCCGCGGGCTATTGTTTATATAGTGGCAGCGAGGGAAAAAATCGGCGGCTCACCCGCTGCATATTTGAATGTGCTTTTGTAATGAAAATGGCTTTTGTTCGCCTCGTTTTGTGGAGCGCGCTCCTGAAAATGAGTCAGTGATTGCGGAACGGCTTCGCATCCGGAACGGAATCGCTTTTCAATATTGCAGAACCGTGAAATGCCTCGTCATATAATTAATAAGGCTTTAATCGAAATTAACGACCTAACTGCAACTTATTTATTTCTGTATGCAAAAATATATAATTTATACGAAAAGCATATGATCGTCGAGTATATGACATGATGTATATGATGTGATACGAAAAGCATATGTTCTTCGAGTATTTCACGATAGCTCAGATGGTCTTAAATTTGAACTCACTGAGGGTTCCTGTTGAATATGCGGTGAAGATCGTTCAACCGCAGAGCACACAATCTGGTCATGTTATGTACTCTCGGTCGCAAGAGGTGCTCACGATATTCACGTCAGTGCACTGAGAAAAGTATTGGATTGATTACCATTTTGTTATTACGGTTTTATACGGAATAGCGATGTTTCAATCGTAATTTTGTTGAATTACAAGGAATTTTGTTGAAACACTATTACTCGATTATATGTATTAATATTGTCCTTACGGTTAATATAGAAATAGCAGTATACTGTATTCTCAAAATGATTCATGTGTCCGACCACAATCGTATGTATACTACTACATTATGTCATGTTATAAACGAGATCCCAAGGTCGCGATGTAATGAAATAACATTATGTTTTAACATTACGTCTCAGTAACTACCGTCACTTACACCGCTACGCGTCATGTAAATTACGAATGGACTACAGTCCGAGTTATATACGTAATCCTTATTGAAACATGCGTAATCCTTGTTGACTCATGACTCATATCCGTGAATTGATATAGTGAATGGATTTCACTAGATCGAGCGTTGGGAGTTAGGAGGTTGGACGATAATGAAGTACTGACATTAAGCTGTTTTAATTATTCGTTTAATTCTGAGATAGATACAGCTCGAGATGTCATACGATGCACGACAGAGACAATGTCCGCTCACATTCAACTCTTTGACCGTCGCCATCCTTCTCGCTTGGTCAGTCAGTTCCATTCAGGATACAAAAGCGATCGGTCGCGCGAGCGGTCTCGGTGCAGCGACACGCGGAAGTACTAGGTTTGGAAGGGAAAATAAGTGTAAATGCTACACCATCAGCCGTACGTATTTGATTCTGCGTGACGTATCGCACCGCAGTTTAGTATCTGTCGAAAGCTGCAGCGTACGCTGTCTACGAAAACGGAGATACAGAAGGTACAGCCGCCACAACTGCCTGCCACAACTGCCTGCCACCTCTGGATTAACTAGGAGCCTAGTTCAAGTCAGAGAAAGGTGCGAGAAAGACTAAGTAGACGGGAGTGAGGGAGCGATGCGAAAACTAAAAGTAGAAGAGAGTGAGAGAGATGCGAGAAATCGCTAGTAGAAGGGGGGACTGCGTTCACCTCACCACGCAGGGAATATTAGGACTACTAATACAAACAAGGCCCGACCCAAAGCGTTATCGCTAGCGGAAGATTTCTCGGGCCAAGATCTTCTGGGTCCTGGCAACTGAAGTATTCGTGCATTGCGCCGGTAGTCCGGTGATCCAGGACATCCTTTTTCTACGATCCTAGCCTGCTGTCTAGACTAACGACTTCTAGGGATTTTCGTCATTTTTTTTTATTCCTTCTTATAATTCCTACTGTTTCACTCTCAAGTTTAGGTTTAAATTCAAGTTAATTATTTTAAATAACGCTATCTGGGTGTAGAAATTAGATTTCCAGTTAAAAATAAAAGTTACACATAAAAGTGCAATTCAGAATTACACATGGAATTGTTAAAACAATCTACAAAAATCTAATTAAAAAGTTGGCATTTCAGAACTTAAGTAATTTAACAATTTAAAAATTCAAGAATTTTGAAAGTTTAATTAAAACGTTGAAAAAACATCCAAAGAGAGGTCCAGTATAAGATACCACATTTGTTAAGAATACAACTAGTGTTAACAAAATAACTAAAATTATTATCAAATTGATATGAGTCTTTATGAAATTATCGACTTAATCAGAATTGATAGAAAATTATACAAATAAAGAAATCCAATAAATAATACTATCAACATTAAAAACTGAACTGAGCAATATTAGTTGCTATAAAACAATGATGGTAAAAACTATTTAAGTAGGTAGGTATGTTTATCTATACGAATAAAATTAGATATGATTAAACAAATAGGTATGCAGATAATTAGATGCAATAATCAGATAAAAATATTACCAAAAAAAGAACAATCAAGAAATATTAAAATTTAAATAATCAAATTAGGAATAAATATTCAAATTCAAAGTAACGCAATAAAAGTCAGAAAATACATTTAAGAATAAGAAATACTTGAATATCGAACGTGGTCATATAAAATCGAAGACTATCGCGGTTGTTTGACATTATAAATATGATAGAAAACGAATTTACCGCGTGAAATTTGTAGGACCCGACGTTTCGGTGACGTGATGTCCTTATGAAAAATGGATACGGAAAATATCACGAGACACGCACACGATCTAATACGGACGAAACTCAAAAACCGAGCAGATCAAGAGCATTCTTACCATACGTCAAGGGCGTGACTGATCGAATAAGTAAGATGCTAAACAGATTCGATATAAAAACGATCTTCAAACCGACCCAAAATATAGCTCGATTTTTGAGGCCTGTAAAGGATGTAATACCACTGCAAACCCCGGGTGTGTATAAAGTCGAATGCAGCTGCGGTCTAGCCTACGTTGGACAAACGAAACGGCCCATAGCCACGCGACTGACAGAACACATCAAAGCTGTTAAAAACGTTCAGCGAGAAAAATCGGCGATCTGCGAACATATATTGGATAGCGGAAGTAACCACTGGATGCAGTTTCAAAATCCCATTGTTCTATCCAAGGAACAATTCTACTTTCCTCGCATGATCCGGGAAGCCATTGAAATAAGAAGAACTCCGAACTTCAATAGAGATGACGGCTACAAACTCTCTTCTACGTGGAACCCTCTTCTTAAAATGTTCCCGCCGCCGAACGCCGAACGCAAAGACGTAAAACAGGATACAGTGAGTGTTGTGTGCAAGACGGATTTTAAAAATTCCCGCGCTCCGAGCCCGGCCCCCCACCACCGTTATAACCTACGCAGTGGCGGCAGCGGTTTGCGGCCTACCCGCAAAACAACGGACTGACAGCTCTTTAGTCTACCCTAGACAACGGCGGCTGCAACGTCACCGAAACGTCGGGTCCTACAAATTTCACGCGGTAAATTCGTTTTCTATCCTATTTATAGTGGTCATATAATATAATACTTCCAATTTCAGATATCAATAACATGTAGATCAGATATACGATCGAACGGTGGATTATAGTGACAGCGACACAATAATCGACTCTAGCTTTTAGGTGTCGGATGTTTATCGGGTGTATCGGAATAAATCCCCTACAGCAGCTGACGTCCGCGCGATATTGGAAATGGATTAATGCGATCAGCGAGGGTGATATTTGGTGATTAATTGGCCTAATGAAGTGGTTTCAGGAGAAATTCCTAGGGCGCGGGGAGGAAAAGAGCCGAGCGAGTAGGTCACCGCGATCGCTCGGCCGGAACTAGGCTGTATCGCGGTCGTAATTAGTGGATAATATCATTACACTAACCCCGATGCTATTAAGATTAACGATGCATAACCGCACGATTGTCAGATACTAGATATAACGTACGAGGAAAAGTGGATATTCGTGAATGGGGGGATTCGACGCATCTTGATAATGGATCCGCTTTGGCTATCGCTTCGGATGCAGACAGCCTCTATAACAGGGGTGACGCACAATTAAGTAATTTTGAAAAGCTCTGGGAGACCATCTAATGTTTTGTTTACTCCGCTGAGTCGAAGTGTATTTTGACTATTTAGCGGGCCGGCTCACCCAGTCTAAAGTTCGCTCGCTCTAAAATCGTTACCGTCGCTCTAAAATGCAGTGAGAATAATTTTAGAGCGAATGAGCTTTAGACTGAGTGATCCTCCGTTAAAATATTGAAAAATGACATCGCGGGTCACTCAGTATAAAATGTAGCAATTCACTCCTCAGCGGGTCAGTCAGTCTAAAATGTAGCAACCGGTGAATTGTAACAGCCTGTCCGCTACCGAAAAATAGCAGTCTGTGAATTTTTGCCAGTTTTCCTCGTTTGTTTCGCGTTATTTAAATGGATAATTACAAAATAATTAATGTTCTGCAGCAGGCGTATTTTATACTTGCTACTTTTTTCTAAGTACTCGCAGATCTTTACATCTGCGAGTACACTTTTTATGCTGCTTTCACTGCACTTTTCACGACGTTATCGTTTGTGCTACGGAGCGCAAAGTTCAATAATAATAATAATAATAATAAACTGTTTATTTGTACTTATAATAATAAACTGTTTATCAGAACACAAAAAGGTAAGGTTATTGTCACATGGTAGTATTTTCCTACTAACCTAATTACAGTGGTGGTACATTAGCGCGTTATGGAAATAAACATCTTTAAAAAATAAGACAAAGTATTTTCTACACGACTGCCCAACAAAAAGGATTGTAATGTGTTCAGGGTTCATCTATGTGTGTTTTCGTTTCTTTATTGCACTATAACTTTCTAAATACTTGAACCGATTTAAAAGTGTATGTTAGAATCGTTATGTCATCCCAAGTGTAATAGTGTATTAATCTAAACAGTCCAAATGTCAAATAAATTAACTTTCCAAATATCAAGTAAACAGTTTTCTAAATGTTCAAATATTTCTCGGTTATTCCCTATTTCTCGTATTTGTTTGCTTTATACTTGCAATTTATCCACATATAAATCATATTAAATTTTAGAGATACTTTTCTTTTTAATCAATCTATTATATTCGTATTCTTACTAGCTCACTCGTTTACTTGTAACCATGAATTAAATACAGAGTGCGATTTAAATTAGTGTCATCCTTGAAATGGATAAATCAGTACGAGCAAATAAGCAATATTTTATTAAACAAAATTAAAAAAAAAACAAAAAAACAAATGTTTAAAAAAAAAAAATTGGTTCCTTTATTTTTGGAAAATTTGACAATACTTTACTGATTATTAAAAGTTTACAACGCGTGAAGCGCGCTGCGCCATCTAGCAATAGGTAAAATATTAAATGTTTTAACGACCAAATAAACAATATTCGCGATATTTTACTTACTGTTAGATGGCGCTACGCGCTGAACTCTTATTACACTATTTTATTAATTATTTTTCAGAAAAAAAAAAATTGTTTTTTTTTGTTTTTCCTAAAAAAAAATAATAAAGTTGCTTATAGCTCGTAATGATTCACTTACTTCAATGGTCGCACTAATCATATATATCATAAAACGGTTGCTTTCCATGTTCACAAACGGCAATAGCCCCAATTATGTGTCATATGTATAATTGCATACTTGAATATAACTCGGTCATCTGGTGTACAAGTGAAAACAAATACATTCAGATGGTAGAGCGTATTCAAAGAAAATTTTTAAGATATATTTATTACAGAAAATACAGTATTTATCTATACTTATTTCCGTCCGATTTTGTGCTAGGAATGATAGGATACAACCGTCTTGAAACGCGTCGATATATTTCCCTAATTATCGTTGCATATAAATTAATTCAAGAACCTATTTATTTGCCAGATATACTATGTAAGTTTGAATTGTACGTACCGATAAATTACACAGCGAGGAGATCGCATCTATTGTTTAATGTGCCGTACCATCGTACAAATATTTTTGTAGACAGGCCAGTGGGAAGGGTTATAGCTTCTTAATTTCTTACCCACAGAAATAGACATCTTTTGTATATCCCTTTGGCAGCTAAAAAGGCAACGAATTTAATTCTGCTGTAATGCTCTTGAATAATATTTGAAACTAATAAATAATAATAATAAATAATAATAATATCAGCATAGAAATTTTCTACTACCAACATACTAAATACGAAGCTTATATAAAAACAATGAAACACGCGTTATTATAAAACACTAGTAACTGTGGTACAGTTACCAATTTGTTGATAAGCTGAATATTTAAACTTTGGGTGTTCGCGGTCAGTAGCTAAAATATGCGGATAGTTGATAAAACATCGTTAATAGGGAATTAAAAATGCGAGGATCTGCAGATGACGTCACAAATCGAGAATAGAAACATAAAAAACTTACTAGATGGTTCAAAAACTTGTAGGGGCTCAAATCTAGCCCCGGCGGCGTCGTCTGAGACGAATATCTATTAATTCGTTTATTTTGCCATTCTTATTTGCGAACAGCATATTATTCGCTTTTATCAAATTATCCGGGCGAGCCGGCCGGTTGTTTATTGCGTGAGGCCGCGCACCGTGCAGAGGTCGGGGAGCAGGCGGCCACCCTGCGGTACGTCTCGCTTGGCCGCGGGCCAACACGCCGCGCCGGAGCAGGCTTGTAGGTACCGGAGACGGGTACCCGGGTACCCGGTACTCGCTACCCGATACTCGCTACTCGCTACCACCCATAGAACAATTGTCGCAAGACGTGTAATTCCGAATTATATATGGGAATACAAGCGATCCCCTACAAATTGGAACGCACGACCCGGACAGGCAAACAAAGCCTGCGGCTTGTATTGCGTCATTAGCATTTCACGAGCCACAAGATGTAGTATGTATAATAGTGATATTATAAACGCCATCATCATCTGTATTTGTAGCAGTCTAGTTCAAATACGATCATTACAACCGCAGGTAAGGTAGTAATAATATAAATTTATAACACTTCAAACGAGAGAAATAATTATTAAATCTGTCATTTCCCTTCCAGCCATAGCCTAACTCACCGAAATACGCTACTTAGATATTAGGGGGCTGGTAAGTAATCTACTCTGATTATCTACAGGGTGAGTTTTTAGTTGTCGGCATCTTGGAAGTGGGTGAATCAGTACGAGCAAATAAGCAACTTTTAATTTTTAAAAAAGGGGAAAAACAAAAAAAAACATTTTTTTTTAAAGTAATTTGTAAACGATAAAAAGTTTGAGAAACGTTTAGCGCGCTGCGCAATCTAGCGGTAGGTAAAATATTGCTAATAAGCAACATTAGCAATATTATACCTACCATTCGATAGCGCATAGCGCTCAATGCTTTTTATACTATTTAAAAAAAAAAACGGAAAGCAAAAATTTTCAAATTTTCAAAATTACCATTTAATTTCCCTCATTTTTTTTAATCAAAGTTGCGTATTTGCTTGTACTTATTCATCCACTTCAAGGATGCCGACAACTATAAACTAATTTTCACTTTCGGGAGCTAATGGGCCCTGTTGCAGTTTGGCCACGAAGACCCATTCGTTCAGAGTCGGTCATACTCATGGGTCAATACCGATCCGGCGGCCTCCACGCATAAGGAAGAGCCAGGGTATGACGCTGACCTGCGGGGCAGTTTCCCCTAGGAGTCAACCTTCGGGCGCTCCTAGACGGGTTGCGCGCCGTGCAGCGTCAGCCAATCGATCGTGCACTCTGGCTAACAGCCGGGGTAGTTTGGGAACAGTAATGTTTCCTATAGAGCGGAGGTGGTTGTCGGCCACCCGATCCCGGGTGAATAAGCCGGGTAAAGGATGCTGTGGTCCGCGATAGATTCGATAGACCGTATCACCGTTTCACAAGGGAGAGGACCGCGCAAGCGACCTTGATCCTGTAACCAGTCAGGAGGTAGAAGGTATCCTGAAGGTTAATTCCAGACGAAAATATCCTTCCAAACTGGTAGTCAGTGGGCGAGGCTGCCCGCTGGTTATCTTTCCCGGTGCCCGGTGTGGATTGTTTTTCGTTCCAAGTCTTCTGCGTTTACCACGTCACGGGAGACAGAACGATCAATATCGTTAAAAGTTCCTGGGGTGACGGGATCGCCCATTGTAGTATACGCTTCTAGTTGTTTCCAACATATCGCCAGGAAAAAAGTAAACTGTTAAAGAATTGAGCATCATGCAGTCATTAAATTTCTAACTAAAGAGGGAAATACGCCATCGTATAATACATGTAAGTAAATAGATATGCATCAAGTGTTAAAGAACCGAAAAATTAAAATACGTTTCACAAATAAACATCGTGAAGAGGCTGACACCGCGAGAAAAAAGGTTCATAGAGAACGGCTATACATGAAAGAACAGGAACCGCAGTAAAAGGTAAATGGACAGCAGCAAAAAAGGACAGTCAAAGAGAGCAACTTTAGATCTTTTCAGAGCAAATTTAGGAAAGTTAGACGATAGTTTATTCAACAGGTACCTTCAAATTCTAGATGTAGTTCCAATAGGTTGCAGAATTCGAAAAGATAACGATACAAGACAAAAATGGTTGCTATGCAACTGTATAACCGATCCAACGATAATAACGGGGAGTCTTACACAGTGTCGTATTAATGCAGAAAAATATTGATTACGAACACTGGTGACGCGAAGAAAGATACGTGGATGAGGCAGACTAATGAAATCATGATGAAACATGCCTGCCTAATTAGGTCGTTATAGAACAGGAAGGACTCTTTAACTTTAGATTTTAAAAATACTCGGGTCTTATATATTACTAAAATCTTGATTTATATGACTCGATAGCAATAAGGAGGCAAGAGAGACTTGATAGAGCAACGATAAAATTATACATGAGTAAATTAATAGATTTATTGGAATATACGAGAATATTATGTGATATTGGGACATGCTAATGAGATCAAAACTATCGGGGTAGATGAAGTGGAAAATACGGTAGTTAAAAAAAATATTTTAGGTATGTTTCCGTAGAATATAGAAAACTCAAGGTTTTAATCGGAAAACTGCATCAAATAATTTTGAGATAGTTTGCAGGTGATAAGAGAATCGGAATTTTTGCAAATATGCAACTATTGCGTAAACACCAATCAATACTAAATACTTGTAATGCAACTACTAGATGAGACTATAAGGGTAATATATGTATGCATGTCTGACATTATTCGCGTAGACCTAGTAGAAAGTATAATAAGATTTTTTTCCCTTTATATAGCATTTCATTTTCGTATCTGACACTACATATAATCTGTATCTATCATTCATTCTATGCCTCTACTCACTTATTTATTTATTTTATTTTATTTTATAAAGTGATGTACAAAAAAAAAGACATGGACATATGTACATACAGTTATATATGCAGAATCGTTAAAAATAAACATTAGTATAGCAATAAAACATAGCTCTGTACATATAAATATGCTAGCATATTCAAAATGAGGCGAAATCGCACAACCAACTAGAACTAGAAGGTCTGTATCTGGCTGTGCTGTATTATCATTTGTTGATAACACAGCACAGCCAGAGCTGTAGCATTTGAAATCAATTTTTAGGGATTTTTTATATCTAACAATGGATTTAGTCTAACAAATGTGTTTTTACACAAATTAAAACTAAAAATAAAAAGTAGAAAAAAATGTTTGCAATTAAAACTAAACAAAAAAAATATAAACTTTGCATTATATTCAATAAATTGAAATAGAAAAATAAGTAATAATATAAACAATTATATAGCAGAGTACTAACACTACATTGTAATAAATGAGAAAATAATGTGTAATATCGCAAAGTTTTTGAAATATATGTATTTTTAATATTCACCCTATAGTAGTAATTAGATCTTCACTTTTTGAGCGCCCAATGTCTAGGAGCCAGGTTTTCACTTTACTTTTAAAAGTTACATTATTTTTCACTTGTTTCGTGGTTTCACATAATGAGTGGTAAACTTTCAGGGCGATAAAAAAACATCGTCTTCGGGCAAATGTGCTTTTTACCTTCGGAATGGTGAAAATTTTCATTTCAGAATTTCTCGTCAAGTACATTTGTTGACTTCTTGCCCTGTACTCCTTAGTTTTGTGAACGCTCACAAGGCACTACTTAATTATATACCCACTTTACTCGCACGGCCAGGTGGCATAGTGGTTAGGTCACCTGATCTTACATTAGAAGGTTCCGGGTTCGATTCCCGGCTGGGTCACCATATTCCGTTGGGATAAAGTAAACGGAATTGAATTAGAAATTAAGTTGATCGAATGCAATAACAAGACACACACTTACACACATTTTACACGCACATACACATATAAAGACGTTTTAGTAGGCTTGGTTGTAAGAGATTGTAATAAACCCGCCCATTGTGAAATTCCGCATTAAAGAAAGGAAGCAAACAATCAAACAAACAAACACATTTCTCACTAACTCAAAAACCGCTCACAAATGCATTAGAAAATAATCTAAGGAGTGACGGATATACTAACTAATAATACTGGGGCGCAAACTTTAAAGCCAATGCCATCCGACTAGCACCGAAAAGATATCTACTCGTATACCCATTTCAAGCGTCTAGCGGGCGACAACAACATACTTTACTTATTTCTAATATATGTTGGATACGATGGATCGTCGCAGAAGCAATCATCAAAGGAATCATAAATTAGATTGGAGATTTCCATTCGATTGTCCCTCGCAGTCGTGCATCGGGAAAGAGGACTCAATCTCAATATATTATTTGGCGCGTGGTGGCCGAGCGCTCGGCGCGAGTGGAAGAAGGAGACATCCTGAATGTGAATGAACTGACAATTTATCTAAGGGACGATCTCAAGCAGCGCTTCCAATCTAACTACAGACGAGAAGGCGAGGCGCACCCGAGTATCGTCCGCGTCGGCTCGACAGAGAGAAGAAGCTATCTACCAGTGAAATATACGCGCGCACAGCTTACCTACAAGTATTGACATAGAAGGGGGAGCTTTGTCCTTTCACGAATCGAACATCTGATGCGAGAAGGGTAAACATTTTTTAAATGCTAGATGAATATTAATAACTAAATACCAGACAAAAGAGAGACTAATAACATATAACTGGGGTTATTCCCATTGGTAAAAGTGCAAAACGCAAACGTTTTGCTTTATTTTGAATTCGTGCCTACAGTTACACCGGTCTGCAAGCAAGGACACGTATACCTACCACAGATATAAAATTTTAAAAGAAAAGAATCTATAAAAACCTCATATATGTCCTATTTAATTATTTAATTAATTAATCAGCACATTTAAAAAGCATGTCCTATTAATATTTATATTATAAATTAAAA
This sequence comes from Micropterix aruncella, assembly GCA_944548615.1. Classification (NCBI taxonomy): domain Eukaryota; kingdom Metazoa; phylum Arthropoda; class Insecta; order Lepidoptera; family Micropterigidae; genus Micropterix; species Micropterix aruncella. Next base: position 22,512,781 of record OX155953.1, on the reverse strand, counting down.
ATATATGTAATATGTATTCATATAAAAAAATACACGGCTGATATGAGCATTATCATAGGTGTACTGCTGCCGCCCAACTAAGTGCGAGGACTTATTCTAAGGCTGCGATTTCTTTATATTTTGTTATGTACGTATGTTCGGCAATAAAAAAAACGCTATTACATGTATAATTAAGAAATGAATATTGTACAAACAAGCAAGCAAGCAAGACAAAGCGAATAAGGCTAGTATGTAGAACTGTATTTAGTAATGTCATTAAAACAATATTATTTCATCGTAAATGATCATTTGTTAGCTTGCAGTCTTTAAGCATGGTAACTGAGTGACTAACTGGCAGATAGACAAAGCGACAGGGCAAGACAGGCCATAATAATGTCAAGACGGCTACAATAAAAGAAAATAATTAAATCTAAATTATAAATAATGATTAAAATTTACTGTCAGTCGAAAATGGACTTGCCAATTTTTGGGGGAAAATATTGTATCAACCATAAACCACAATCGAAAAAACACGCTAATTAAGAAAATATTGTCATCCCGCTCCCGGAGCTAGACATAATAAATATCTCCGCAAAATCGACGGTATCCATCATTCCAGCCGTGCGTCACCTGAACGACCTCGCGTCTGAACCTAAGCAAACCATAGTTACTTATTTATTATTGACGTCAGAAACACCTAAAAACATTCTGAGGTGGCGAAAAACCGTTACAGATGCGTTAGAATGTGTCGTCATATGTGATAAGGTAGAGTCAGAAATAATCTACAATAGTAGTAAGCAAAATACCAAGAATAAATTATATGTTGTCTTTCTTGATTGTTTTATATAAAAGCAAGAATGTTGACGGAATATATTCACACTCACTTCAACCACGACAAACCATTCTTCGCCTTTTTTGCCAAGTCCTTTGCATTATATAGGCAGGTTACCACTGAAATTCTCCGCCTTTCAGGCATACTACGCTAATCAGCCAGCATGTTTAAAAACAACTGGAATCCAATTTACTGCGTAGCTAGGTGGTTACAAATGACCATCAACAACAATATGAAACAAAAAAAAAATAGGACAATATTCTACGGAAAAGCTAAACATATCGGAACTTTTGATACGTTGCCGCGAGAATTCGCCAGTAAGTCCCACAACTCCAATACGAGAAAAATCAGCTAGAGCAGCGTATAACTTTCATATTCGCGATGAAGAAAAGTGAGAACTGACTGAATTAAATTGATAATCAAACAGAAAAGGCAAACATCCTATTTAAACTGTACGGGCAGAAGTGAACTGAACACTAAACAATACATAGACTAAGTATCCTAATTTATATTTTATTTTAATTTATTTTATTTTATAGCAAACTTACAGATAGTAAATATATGATACTAGTATTTTAAAAACATATTTAAAGGAAACAAATTTACTATCCTATGAATAGTTTGCAATGCTTGCATTACACGTTAACATAGAAATAACTTGAACACGTTGATAGAAAAAAAATATATAATAAAGCTAATATTAATATAAGGGTAAAAAAAGAAATAATTAAATAAGTTGTTATTAAGGTTATTTGGATAGAGCAAAATAGAAGTATGAGTAATTGGATAATAATATATATAATATCATAAATTACAATAGTATGTTATAATATAATAATCATATAATACAGTACATTAGGATGGCAGTTAGTGAAATCTTAAACAATAGGAGATAGGCTAGGTATGATCGAATCTTTTATTATATTTATGGAATCATAAAATACATCTAATCCTTTGCACGATTTATCAAAAACGCGACACATTCTGGCAAGAGGTCTATTTGATCCGATGTTGTTATTGCAAGCGACAACCGAAAATGTTTGAGAGCTCCTCGTTAGTCGCGGTGGCACACGAAATTGAACTTTTTCTAGACTAGTACTAATAAAAATTAAAATACATATGTAAATGCTGCCAATATACTACTTTGATAACCTTAGAGGATGTCTAGCAAAAGAGTAGATAAAATAGCGAAAAGGACAACAAAAGCAAGAAAGCATAATTACATGCGATAACCGACAACCAAAATGAAATATTCCTGGCAATAATAATATATTATCAGAATAATAGAAACCGCAATCGAGCTGACTACTGGTTCCCGTAGAATCATTAAATTTCGTGTGGTAGCAATAGACAAATTAAATTATATTATTATAGAAAACATTTTAATCTCAAGCGTTGGTGTAAAGCCGCCATAAACAAAACATCTGATTCGGTCCGACGGCGCCGCCCCCGCCGTCCCCCTCTTTTCCGAAGAGGATATCAAGTAAGGCTTAGAGAGAAAACTTCACACGAGAAAAGGTCCGATAATCAATAAGAACTGTAATCCCGGGGGCCTCCTCTCGCCGATCTTATTGGCCAATACAAATTGACGCAAAAGGGGATAGAAATATATCATAAGAGATTTCCACCGAACACGTTCCGTCCCTTTTGCCTCAGCTGTGTTTACGTGGTAACGCGCCCGACGCGGCGTATTTATGTTTTTATTGGATTTGTATCGGGGGCTGTGAGGAAGATTCAGCGATGTGCAATGGCCGAAAGATTAAATAAAGACCGCACTGGCTGTGTTGTAACTTGTGGGTGGTGTACGTGTGCATACAGTTGAGATGCGACTAGCACAATCGATGACGTTGCTGTCTAAAAGAGGGAATAAAATGATCACCTATTCAAGGAAACATTCGTATTTTGAAAACCAGACATTGAAAAAACATAAAGAAATGTGATTCAGTCATTACATCTGTGAAGCCACTAGTCATAACACCGGGTTATAACTGCTTCGATAAATTTCGAAATATTCCGATGATCTTGCAGAACTCAAGCTGCTTTTCCTCTAGTTACCTTTAGGCCTTAGACAAGTATTGAAGCATTAAAGAGTTGTTAAGATACGCTTAGTTGGACCTCTGCAAATTTTGGACTCTCAGACGACCCGCCATGTACTCACGCCATTTACAGACTCAGTACTCAGACTGTGGAACACATTATATTGTGTTGTAGGATAATGGGAGTTAATGGGCTCTGTTATATTTGGCCACAAATACCCATTTGTTCTGGGTCGGTCACACTCACGGGTAAACACCCATCCGGCGGCCTATATGCATTAAGTGCGAGCCCGGGCAGGACTCTGGCCTGAGGGGTAGTTTCCTTTTAGGAGTCAATCTTCTGGCGCTCCTAGACGGTTTGCGCATCGTGCGGCGTCAGCCAATCGATTGTGCATTTTGACTAACAGTCAGGGGAGTCTGGAAACATTACTGTATAGAGCGGGGGTAGTTGTTCACCTTACGGCGACTACTCTTGAAACGACCATCGGCTACCCGATTCCAAGTGAACAGCCGGGCAAAGGATGCCGTGGTCTACGATAGATTCAGTAGACACCGTTTACCGCTACGTAAGGGAGAGGACCGCGCAAGCGACATCGAACTTGTAACCAGTAGGGAGACCGGAGTAATCCGGTTGCAACTGGTAGTAAGGGCGCGAGTGTCGACCCGCTGGGTAACATACCTGGCTATCTCTTGGTTAAGACGTTGGCCTCTTACGGGCATGTGGCGGAGCTTGACGGTGGACTGTTTTATCCTAAGTCTTTTGCACTCACCTCACGGGAGACAGACGATCAAATTTCGTTAAAACTTCCTGAGGTGGCGGGTACGCCCATTGTAGTCGACAGCTCTAGTTGTAGGATAAGTTTCTGACTGTGGTTGGTACGTATACGTGCTTTGGATCGTTGTATCAAATATTCGAAAAGACAACGAGTACAAATCAAATAAATACCATGAACGGTTCACTGCTTCACTGTCACCCGGAACGGCTTCACTGTCCACCTTCACGCGGTGGAATTTGGCGCTCGCGGCCTGCAGCTTGATCTGTTATATTGCTTTAAAAATCTTGGTCTATCCAAGAAAATAATCAACTCCTTCCTAGAAAAAACTTTAATCTACGCATCTGAAATCATATGGCTTCGAAGGGGGAGTGAAGAGGTAGTACGATGAATGCTCATATGTGGCAAGACAGCTGTCCTAAACCTATCGCAGCCGGTCGTTAGTTCGGAGTCCACCGGTCACATAATAATATCGTTATGGGCCCGATTCCGGTAGGTGAATTCCATGGCAGCTCCGTTTGTATCTATTGTACTGTCCTAGTCGGTTTCAGGATGTCCTTCTCTTAATGGAATTACTTAAAGGTAATTTGTAGAGTTCTTAGCATTCTTTTGAGAAGACCTGATGTAGCAGGTTACTCTCGCTTTTGAGTTCCCCCTCCATCCTCACCCAACTAAACGGCGTGGGTCGGGGCTGCTTCCAGCCCAAAGTCATCGCTAATTGTGTACCGTACCTGACTGCCCCTTGTGGATGCTTTTCTCTGTTTCAAGATCCTGGACCTCGATCCCAGAGCGCCCCTCGCGGAGATCTGATGTGTTTTACTTCGTAAACGGTAAACGGTTTACGGGTCTCTAAGGGGGGGGGGGGGGGGGCACTGGTAGCGATGTTCTCATTAAATCTCGGGTAGAGAAAATGACCACTTTCATCAATACTGCCTGAGCGATGGGTGAGATTTCTGCCTCCGCATTCTGCCATGAACCATTAAAATATTGCATCTACGCATTTAAACTACTCGCATACAATAATATTGAGGGATAATATTCACTACTGCATGAAGTTTAATTGGATCATTTATCAAATGAATCTACAGTTACCTCATCCCTTTTAGAAAATGAATAAAAAATCTGCCGCTGCATCTGCATAACAAACCTTCGTTGAACGGATCAATGACTGGGTGCCATTTAAAAATGATAACGGCCATTTTTCTCCTCGTCGAAATGATAATAGACTGGTCGGGAGGATATTTAACGGTGTGCATTTTAAAGTCGAAATGGAAGCGATAAATAATGAAAATCTGGCGGCAGAAGTGCAAGCCTTTCAGCGGGAGAGCGAGAGGGAAAGGCGCTAGGACAGAGATAGGAGATACCGACTCGGCTCACTAACTGGCTAGGATTTCCTTCGGGGATGCCATTTGCAATTCAGATCAACTACTTTGAATATAAAAGCGCGGTTGATTTTCAGCTTCGGGCGGGACGCTGAAATAAAGAGAATAAGTGTCATTTCTCCCGGCATCGAATTTATCAATATTATTGTAATTTATCCGAGAATCATTAAGTATATAAAAAGTTAACTTCTCCTTATATTACCTACGATGCGCCTTACTGGATGGATGGAGCCGCATGCGATAATCTAAGCCACACTCTTAAATTTCTCAAACAAAATGGAATTTACTTCGAACTAGAGTATTTTATTTATTTACTTATTTCATTTCATACACAAATCTACATTAGAGTTCAAATCAAACCATTGGGATGTAATATAAACATGTGTAGACATTAAAATAATACACAACAATTTAACGAAAAAAAAACCGACTACATTTTTTTATAATCGCAGCAGCCCAATATATAGGTGATACTTAGAACGGGCTACCATAATTGAATGCGTATACAAGATTTTGTGTCTGTACTGTTGACCGTTAAGGAGTTCCCTCGTTGGAAGCCAACCATTGGTGCCGCAGTCCTGTCTTGATGAAACTTAGAACGGGCTGTCGTAATTGAATGCATGTACAAAATTTCGTGTCTGTGCTATTGACCGTTGAGGAGCCCCTTGCCGGGAGCCAACCCTGGTCGCAGCAGCCATGTCATGGTGAAACTTATAACGGACTATCATAACTGAATAAGTATACAAAATGTTGTGTCTGTGCTGTTGACCGTTGAGGAGTCCCCTAGTCGGGAGCCAACCCAGGGTGTAGAATCAGGTCATGATTACCATAAAAAAATTCATTGTCCTCGGAATTGAACCAAAATGTACATTTTCAACATCATATGAAAATATTTGAGGAGTTCACTTAATTCCTCGGGGATCCCATCATCAGAACAGGATTTTGATAAAAATGGGACCAATCTGTAAGTATACCCTTTCAAATAAAAAAGGAATTTACCAAATCGGTAAGGTTCTGAGGTAACAAACAGTAAAAAAATATATACAACCGAATCGATAACCTCCTCCTTTTTTGAAGTCGGTTAATTATTGTAAATTACAACATGTTTTAAATAAGACAAAAAATTAGACAAAGACAAAAAATAACAGAATACCGAAAGAATTAAAACGACGAATCTTATTCTGGCACAAACAAGTATCACATCACATACCTTTGACTCATGCGGGAATAGATTGCTTTAAATTGTAATGCTGTAGTACGAATGGAATAACAAGACATGCACTTACACATACATAAGGACCTCATAGTAGGGTTGTTGTTAGATATTATCGCATGATCATAAACCCGCCCATTGTGAAATTTTAAAATAAAGAGTAGAACTATTTCAGCAAGATGGTTCAACGGTTTACACTGCTCATGAAACAATAAACTTGTTGCTGGAACAATTATCGAATCTTGTCTTCTCAAAAATAGTGAGTTTGATGACCTATTCAAAAATTAGATATAAATGCAAGAACAAATCTTTTATTTGCTATATTTCTTTATTTTATATCTCTTTGATAAGGTGGTAAAGTTATAAAATGGAAATGGACTTTTTAACCCATCCAGTATAAAATACCATGAAGGTTAGATATATTAACTAAAAGACTCTAGTAAATCATTAAAGCATTATTTTAAATTTTACTTACTCCATAAAGTATACAACATTCAAGTCTAAAATGCAAAATAGCTCGCGGCGAATGAAAAGAGGGATAAAACAATCATTGAAGCTGTTCTCTCTTCGAGAAACGCGATGTCATAAGCCAAAGTAGCGTCTACCGTCTACTTCTGGGTGAAAAGTAATGCCGCGCCGCGCCGCGCATTTCCCGACGAACAACGACATAAAAATAAAGCAATGAGAGATTTCATTTTCATTTGACGTCGCGTGCTTGCTTTGTTAGCTACTCGACAAATCTCATGAAGATATATTTATGCTCAGTCGCATTTTACTTCAAAAATAATTCAACGGTTGGGCGATTTCAGTTGTTCCACGATTTATTTTCAATGACATATTGCATAAAGCTAAGAGCTTTAGTGTCTCGCCGGGACATAGCTTACTCTTTGCGGCAAGACAGTCTCATTCCTCAGTGTGTTTCAAAGACCGGCAGTTCCGCAACATCGCCCCGAAAGTAAGTAGGCTTTTTGGCATATAAATATAATACTCTATCCTCTAAATTCAAAAGGTTTTATTGGGCGATGCGGAAATGGAAAGATGTAATTGAAAGGTACATTAAGATATCTATATATCTAAAAATATATTTTTTTTTTAAATTGGGGATTATTGTTTTACAATGTTTTATTTTTGATCCTTTAATAATATTTGATTTAAATATTTATCATGGCTTAATCATGGATCAAATCTCTGGTTAAAACATCGACAAGTGATATCGTTAAAAAATTAACACAACAAAGTCCCAATCATTGAGGTTGTTTTTTGTGTAATTGCTCCCTTTTATTTTCCTTCCTATTCTCACAAAAAATATCATAATTTAACATTTTGCTGCGGTTTTTACCCAGCTTTCAAAAAAAAAAAGGATTTCAAAAGTTTTATTTTCGACCTGAATATAAATAACATGTATGTATAACATTTTTATCATTAATGTGTATTAACATTAAAATCATTGATTTATTATGACACCTTCTTTCCCACCTTGCCTTATGTGCGTTCATTTTTCGAAAAAAAAAAAAAAAGTTCAAACATGAAATTAGCCTTCTTCTTGAAATTTATTAATTTTGTATCTAATGTAATAAAACATGTATCTAATGTAATATTGTTTCATGAATATTAATAAATTAAATATAATGTTTATAAAGTATGTATCGAGTCACCACGAGTCTTAATGCTCTAATTTAAATGCACTCTATATATTATCTTTAATCTGTAAATAATTGCTAAACTCAGATTTGACTACCACCACATATACAATTATATACTAAAACGTACCTCTCTGTACTATGGACGTTGTGTCTGTCAAATGTGAATTCTATACATCCGTTGTAGTCAATAAAATATATTCTGTAGTGCATGCTTTACCAGCGTTTACCCTACTTTTATTCTTCTTAATTACAATAGTCTACCTCTTACCTTGCCAACTCCTGTAAGCTCTTTGCCGCCAATACGTCGTAAAAGCGCTGGCGGCGGAGGTGGTTGCGCACGGTGAAGCGCCGCATAGTAACCTCCTGGAGCCGGAGACTCCTCGTCTCCTGGAGCCTTTCGCCGACGGTGCGGCGACGACACTCCGCCGGATTTTTCAGAATTTTTCTGAGCGGATCTGCAACAACGAAAATTTGAAATGAATTCCTGAAAATTTTGATGGCACTGCGGTAATCACCGTTTGAACGGTTTACAATGCCATTGAAAGATGCAAGACATAGAATTCTAACAATAATATTAAAAAAAATAATTATGTCTTTTATTGAGCACTGTAAGTAGGTCGTACAAAATCGATGGGCTCTACATTACGTGCTACATTGTACGTACAATCCTACTACTATTATAAACGCGAAAGTTTGTAAGAATGTATGTATGGATGTTTGTTACTCTTTCACGCTAAAACTACTGAATGGATTTTGATGAAACTTTATAATAATATAGCTTACACATCAGAATAACACATAGGCTATAACTTATAAAGATATAACGTTTTCTATCATCATTATCACAATTTTCCATCACCACGCGGGTGAAACCGCGGGGCTCAGCTAGTGTTTTACATAATTTAAATATATTTCGCAGTGTACATATGTATTTCGTAGTGTACGTATGTATACATTAATATAAACATAGAAGCATTTAAACTATGGCACAAAAAAAAACAAAAACGAAACAAAAATATGATGAGGCAATCACAGTATTAAAATAGATTTCATAGTGATCCGTATTGGCGCTTGCCGTAAAAATAAATATAGTGAAACACACAATAGAACTTTATAATACTATGCTACAGGTGATTTTATAAATCTGGCGTTCTTTGTTGCCTTCACTTTCGCGCTAATTTACTGATCTAAAACCGGTTATAGTTTGCTAAATCAGCGCGAAAGCAACGCAGAACGCTACATTTATAAAATAACCCTTCTGAACATAGACTTGGGAGACTAATACACTTAGCATCGTATGTCCTGAACATTGTTCAGCCTGAAGAACCACGACAGTTACATTCACTGATAACGTGGCGCCGACTTCGGCACTAGCACATCACGCAAGCACGACCTAAACACAGACCCTCAAGTTTTCGAGGGAGTTTTGCCTACTATTCAGCGATTGTGTAGAATCGTCTGGGAGCGACATTGCGGTTCGGATCTATAAAAAGATTTATAACCTAATATAAAATTATGTTGCTGTAAAATGACATGTAACGTATTCATCGTGTTTATTATTATATATGATATTGTTTATTATGTATATGATTACAGATTATAATATGCAACGTCTGTCTGTGTTAATCACTCTAGAATCACTGAACTGAATTCAATCGGGTTTTTTTCCTATACAAAGCTTGCCTATTCTCATAATATGGTAAAAGCTAAAGAGATCAACCTTTATATTCATCTTTACCTATGTATTAAAGAAAATTCCTCTTAATCTTTTAGAATTTTTACCGTTGTCACAAATTAATAATTGGAACTCTATGTTTATAGAATGTCCGCTCAAGCCCAAGCTTGGCTTAGTTTAGCGACATCGGAGAGTAAACATTATATAATATTTAAGTTTAATTTCTTGCTGTGGATTAGGTATTTTAGTTATAGAATATTTTATTTGATGTTATATATTGTAATATTATTTGTGAATTGCTTTAAATAAATTTAAAAAAAAACGGCGGAGTAGTTTCTAAGCCGATGCCAAATATTTTTTAGCTAAAGCGATGATTTTTTTTATGTTAACCAAAAATCGATAATGGGGAATATGTTAGTACCTATATTAATTATGGGTGATTATTGTTTATCGTTTTATAATAAAAAAGTTAATAATATTAGTTACATAGGAGCGAAATTGAAGCAAATGTAATAAGCACTATGTGAACTTTTTTTTAAGCACTATAATTGAACTTTATTAAGATTTTTGTCTGTCATGAAAGTTTAAAACATTTACAATATGTTATAAACTACGTTATTATTTTATTACGTTAAGTAACAGTTAGAATATTACATAAAGGCACACTAGCACATCATTTATGTAGAGTTGGCAGCTCGATGTTAGGGGCGTATAATGCACTTTATTGTGGACATGATAGATGGAATTTCCGCGATGACAGCATGGAGCCCGTCCCTCTCGGTATGAAAGCCTCTTCAAATAATGGCAGGGTTGCCGTCGCGCTAAGCCCTATGATTTTCAAATAGGGGAATGCGCCGTGAAATCAGCGCCGTTCATTATTAGAGGGTAAACAGATTAAAGAGGAGGTCGCTAGATGATTATAATTTGTATTTGAAATGTTGATTGATACTTTGGCAGGGTGGCATAGGACTGCTATATTTTTATGGTTGACATTGGAGAAATGGTGTCTTAATGTACAGAATGTACTATTTATTTATTTAATTCATTAAAGCATTTACAATGCATATGTATCACTAATATTCATATCAATATACATGTATTTATATAATTTAAAAAAAAAATAACACGGCCGATATTAGCATTGGCATGTGTGTACTGCTGCTGACCAGCTAAGTCCAAGGCAGCGAGCTTTCTAGTTTAGTAAGTACATATATTCGGCAAATGTAATTGCCATTTATAGTACCATAACAATTATAAATTATAACTAATAATAACGAAACTTAAATAATTGTGTTTAATAAAATAAAGTAAATTAACAATAAAAAGTCATAAGAATAGTCAAGGATATTATTTGAAACTGTCCGGATATATCAATTTGTGGATATTTTTCCGGGTATCATATGTAACGACCCTTAAGTATCGTTACATGCAATCAACACATGCATTGATTTCCAGTGAAATGCACTGACACAAATTCAGCTATTATTCTACCTCGTTAGAGATGAATCAGAATGCATGAAACAATACTTTTACTCGGAATATTTTGAATTGCATCATTTCTCGGCCTATATAAACCGGCGAGAAAGCAACCAAGGTATCATTCCTCGAGTGATCACGTCCCCCAAGACAGCGACGGCATACCTTTTCCTTCCTTTCCTTATCGAGGCGAGAAGCATCAGTCTGCATTCCCACAGACTCGAGCCGTACGAGATACTAGAAGCACAAGTACAATCCTTATCCATACACCCTGGTAACTTCAGGCAGATAGCCAATACATTCGCATCAATAATATCCTATTCGGGAAGCGTTCCAAACTGGCAATATCGAACTCTCAATAAACACCTTCTGATTTCCTTAAAATCGACTTTTAATACGGAGATAACCCGCAGTTGACACCACTACCTCACCCCGAATAAATAGGAGTCTAGTGAGGGGTGGTCCCTTAAACATGTTTCAACCAGGATACAATTTTAGCATTGAAAGAAGACTTAAGCAAATACAATTTCAGTTCTTCGTTTAGCATATTTAATATCCTACGTAAAGTATACAAAATGCCTCTGTCCAAATGTGGTCTGCATTCGGGGGTCGCCGAAATGAACAGCTTAAGATTGCTGCGTGCAGATTCTTTGATATTTCTTGTTACGTTATCTAAATTCGTTTGATACTGACAGAGCGCTGCTTTCACATATTCATGTGATTGTTTATTGGCATTACTGATTATTTCGATTGTAATAAAAATATCCACTTTTTGGAATAAATAAAGGAAAACAAATTAGGACACTGTTAGTCATACAATTAGACACTCAAAATAGTACACTCATAGTCAACGAGTGAAGCATCAACACCAATATTACACAGACTGCAGGAGCTGCCAACTGGTGGTCCCCACATTTTCTGGAAGTGTTATAGCCTAATATTACAAGACGTCGCGCTGCCAATAGTTGGCAAACTTTCGCTGCATTGTTTTTCATATGAGAGAGAATCAGCGTTGCGGAGAATGTTAGAAAGTAGACCCCGTACTTGCAAAATTTGGCACAGAAGAGAGTAGTAGATTCGAAACGAATAAAATTGTATACATTGCCTTAATGTGGTTCATCATGTTTCATTCAATCCCCATATGTTTCTAATTTATTGAAGTTATAGTTACCATTTGTATATTTTTAAAAATGTAAAAACTAGCTTTCGAGAAAATAATTTCATGAACTTGCGATGCTTGGAAGTATTTTATTTTCAACACCAGTAATGGTCTTTTGAAAAAAAAACTACCACAAATTTAGTTGTAAAACTGAAAATGAAAGACCTTAATCTGCACATAATAATAAAATTCGTACCGCCGATAGCCAATTAATTTTACATCTTTTTGTAAACAAATAATATATGTAATTTCAATATATTCTAAACGTATGGGAAAAGTATAAAAATGAGCCAAATCGACAAGTATCAAGACTTCATTGATCGAAGGTGATATCTGCGTATTATGTTCTCTTTGAGTCGTTGACTATTTCGATAATGTTACTATTCGATAATGTTAGAATCTCAGATAGATGACAAGCTCACTGCCATAAATTAAATATTTAGCTGTTTTCACTTTCTTCCTTAACTTGCTTGCTTATGTGATATATAAATAATAATAACGCACAAACTAGTGCAGATAACACGACTTATGAATATGTATTTAGATACTTTTCTTCATAAGCTTTTCATCCATGCTATTTGCGTTCTTGCTTGCGGACTCTTTTTCGCCTAACTCTTTGCTTATCGCTCATTTACCAACGAAAATAACCCCCATTGTCAGGTGTTAATGGAAAACCTTAAGTGCGCCATTGGTGCTGTGCTGTAAAAGCTCATAAATCAATTTGTCAGTAGTTGTGGTAGTGACAGTTAAAACGCCTAATTCGACTATAGTCTGGGCGGTCTCACTGTCAAGAAGAGTTTGGCGGTAGCTGTCGCCTGTTATCCATTTTTTTTTCAGTGTTTAGTCAGGCAAGAAACTACCTAACTCAAGGTATGCGTATATGATAATTTAATTGTCGCTTAATATTCTGAAATCGAAAACTTACTGATTTCGGCTCTTTTTATTGGTCTTCTTTCTTCTTATTCTTTCTTTTCTTCTGTTCTATCGATTTTCTAATCAGTGATTTCTAATCCGATTGAGTGTTTCTACACTCAATCGTTCTTTTCCTCTCTCATTCTCTCTCTGATTCTTAATCTCTGATTTTTTAAATTCCGTGAAGGCAACTTTTAAATACCTTATTTTAATTATACTTTCTTGTTATTATATTCGTGGTTCATTGAAATATAAATATAGTCATAACCAGATAAAATACGAATCGTTTCAAGAGATTTTATTTCCATAGAATGTGCTTCCCAGGACCAAAAAGATCTGCTGATTTTCGCAATTTATATTGCTTGACTAAATATGATGCTAAAAAATAAGTAATATAATCGCGCTGAGGATATAATACGCACATATGTAATCCATAAACTGTCGCAAAACAACGGTGAAATTAAAACTGGAACCGAAAAACTTATAAAAGCACGTTGTATTTGTTTCGCAAATTTAGTATAAACATGTGACAGGAACCCTTTCCATTCGATCCTTATCCTGCTCTGGATCCAACCTTACCAATAAGGAATTTCCAAAATCTGAAAGACCAGCTCAGTTAGCAGTGAAGAATGACAGCTGAGCATCCTGCTGTTATAGACTTCAAGCGGAGACCAGCCTCTATCACTCTTCATAGTTTATTGAATTGTTTGCTAATACTCTTTATTGTGAAAGTCCACAATGGGCGGGTTTATTATCTTACGACAATTCCTTACAAATAACCCAATAAGTGTCTGTCTTGTTATTGCAATCGATCGACAGAATTCAAATGCAATTCCGTTAATTTTATCCCAACGGAAAATAGTGACCCAACCGGAAATCAAGCCAGGAACCTTACAATATAAGATCAAGCAACCTAGCCACTTTGCCATCGGGCCGTGTAGCAGTGTTTCTACTTTCTCAGCAGCTTAAACGTAAGTATCAAGTGCCAACTCAAGAAAGCAGGCGACAAAAGTTTGCGGGGCACCGACCGGCAGCAGTTTGATATGAAAATCATTGAAACGGCGTTATTTTCCCCACTTGAAGCGGGAGAATTTCCCGAGAGCGCGGCGCCCCGACTGCCGCGAGTTGGAACAAATAAAATGGCGCGAAACTTTGAACAATACGCCAAGAACAATTATAGGCGAAGTTCGGGAGTTCGGCACACGGGCGCCGGAAATGGTTATCGAAGCGTGTATTACCTACTTCCCGGGTTGGTTTTCCGGTACTTTAATCGCGTTAATCTGCATAATAACATTTAAACTGAACGTCACCTGAGAATAATCGATACGCCAAAGGCGTATTTCCGAATTAAAATAGGATTTCTAATGAGATTATATGGTTTACCATTAGATGACTTTTATAAAATCGAAGACTACCGCGTTTGTATGACATTTATGATAAAACGAATTTACCGCATGACATTTCGGCGATGTTTGAACCGCCATTGTGATTTTGATGGATACCTAAGCATATTTTCGTATTAAAATTAGGAATAGGTTTATAGCTTATGAGATTTTTTATTTGCTGGGCTGCCAAAATTTAATTAGATCTATAGATTGAAGAGTCTATTCATAACATTAAGAGGTTAGATTTCTCACGAATATCTTAGTCGCTAATAGGATTTCAAATTGACACACAGAAAAAGAGTATTTTCTTAAAAGGTAAAAGGTTTTTATTGTGTAATGGATTATGAACTAAAAGCTACAGAAGAACTATGGGTCCCCATCTGCTACTTTGTTCAGACTAACATAAAACCGTGAGGCGCATTTAGTACAAAACTTTTAAACTATTGCATAGCTTCTATCGCGGGCCGCGGCGACCGAATGAAGAAATTTCTTAACGAAAATTAATGATTTTAAACTGATAATTACGTCTAAACGAGTACTGCTTACGATTCGAAAAAGATATATGTTAAACAAGAACATTTTCCTAATATTCTTAGCTTTGAATATTTTAGATTTTGTTTATATTACATAGTGTAATTAATTTGTGAAATTAGGTCTAACCGAATACAAAAACGACTACTACGCAAATACTATCTGGCGTATTATTATGAAACCTGCAACATTTTAAAGATAATTTATTTATCTATCTTTTTTCGAATAATCTGTTTTTTTTTGCTTCATGAACAAGTGTACGAAGTTTCATGAAAATCGGTTGACAAAAAAGAGTTGACAAATCAGTCGCAAGATTTAAACTATACGGAAGGTGAAGCTAAATAAAACCGTTTAAAAATCTCAGATATTTGAACCAAGGAGCATACAAGTCCGGCTCCATAACCAATGATCTATTCAGCTCGATTAGCTCTTTTAGGAATGGCCCTATTATGATAACCCAAAATGTTGTCGCCCACCCGCTCAATGCACCCAAACATTCTTCAGAGAATTGCATACGATAACGAATATACCTACAAATAACAGAGAATTCACGAATATAACATTTCAGTAAGCACCTTGACACGAACATTTAACCCTAGATTACGAGCTTTCGTTTAAAAAATATATGGCATGGCTAATATTATTACATAATATTTATTCTAAGTCGGTTGTAATCCCGAGGTTTTTGAAATTTTAACCTATGGTATAAAATCGAAAACTATCGCGGTTGTTTGACATTATAAATAGGATAGAAAACAAATTTACAGTGTGAAATTTGTAGCACAAATTTGAGAGATTATAGTATTGTAGCACAAACTTGTACAGAGAGATTTGTAGCACAAATTTGTAACAAATTAGAAATTTGTAGCACACATTTCAAAATTCGCGCGCTCCAAGCCCGGCACCCCACCACCGTTATAACCTATGCAGTGGCGGCAGCGGTATGGGGCCTACCCGCAAAACAACGGATTGACAGCTCTTCAGTCTACCCTGGACAACGGCGGCTGCAACGTCACCGAAAAGTCGGGTGCTACAAATTTCACGCGGTAAATTCGTTTTCTATCCTATTTATAATTTAACTTATGGTAATATCACATAGGAGTAAACTGTGAATGAGGGAATGGAGATAACATTGGACGTGTGGTTTTAAAATTTTAAATAAATGATAAAATGGCCTAAATGTTTAGGTAATATATGATATGAAGATCATATTAGTTAAGCGACTTACAGTATGTAATGTGGAGTTTCGAAATTATTAAAACCAAATAAGTTCATAAACTTTTGGGTGTTTCAACTCTTGAGCCACTAAATTTGTATAGTTGAAATGTTATTTATAAATCGACCTAATTCATCTCTACAACTATCATTTAAACTAGGGGTAAGGTTGTTTAACATAAAACCGTTTTATTTTGGAATTCCTCTAAAATGTAGGTACGTGTATTGCAATAGCGTTTTTAATAATACGCTATTCAATTGCCTATTGCTTCAAGGCACAGCTGGGTTAAACGTTGATTAACGTTAAACACACTAATCCGTTAAACGTTGATTAACGATGTTACTTTTTGCGTTAACGATTTAACATTAACTCTTTACGTTAACGATTAACCTCCGTTAAATAGATTTTCCGTTAATCCGAAGTCTATTAAATATCTTTTTGTAGAAACGCCACAATTTGTTGCTCCTCTGTCTCGGGCCGCAAAACTGTTTGTTGTTTGTAATAAATCGTTCTGAGATGTTGACATCATGTGTGCTTATTCGAAGTCTCTATCGTTTATTACATTACGCTGACTACTTTTTTACCACTACACAGATGATGATTTTTACCGATTGGTAGTAAAATCGGTATTCTTCCAGAAAGGGCAAAGACCTTATACAAAGGGGGTCCTACGAAGAATTAGCCCGTTCGACAATGTTTGAAGAAGTACACAAATAAATAAGTACACAAATAAATCAGTCAATTCGATGCATGTTGCCAGCCATTTGTAACCATTTACTTGTTCTTACTACATTCGTACCCTCTTTTATATGGCATAACTAATATACTAAATTGAATACTGTTTAAAATACACTTCTAATGCCACTAGACCACACCAGGAATCTACTGAAAATACCCTAGTCCCACTTGTGGGACTCTTTCGTAACTGGTAGTCAAGGAAAGGAACGGATTTTTCTATTAGTTTTTCAAGAGCCTACATATCAGTTGTTAATTACGATTCATAATCAAAGCGACTAGAATATTAGTTTACGCACCATATGATTATGAATACTTTCAACCAAAGTAGGAGTTGAATGAATCTCAAACAAAGTACATGTACCTTCGTTATAAATACATCTGATCTTCGTTTTTCATAGCATAGAGGGTATACTAATTCATTAAATTAAATGAGGGCTTTAGTTCAATATTTAAGCATTCGGTAAAAATATATCAGTAAATGTAAAAGGGGTTAAAATAGCCAAGTTACAAAATATTTAGTTAATGTATGGTAAACACCGCCTAAAATCTCTAAAAATGACTACCCATGGTACTATCTAGTACAGGTGATCTAATAAAAATATACATTTTGGTATAAACATTCCGTAATGATATTACTTGGGATGGTGCCGTGAATAATCTAGTTTTTTTTGAGATCTACTACTTCTTAAGAATAACTTAAGCCTTATAAATAGGATAGAAAACGAATTTACCGCGTGGAATTTGTAGCACCCGAGTTTCGGTGACGTTGCAGCTACAATTTCACGCGGTAAATTCGTTTTCTATCCTATTTATAATGTCAAACAACCGCGATAGTCTTCGATTTTATATAACTTAAAAGCCTTTATATTAGATTATTTATTATAACTATTCGTATCATTTCATCCATATTACATTTTTGCCGTATAGGTATACCCTATTTTTCCTACTTGCAGTTTTTCATGCAAGCGTTGTAAACTTTTCACAGGGTAGTAAATTTGTTTTGTATATATAGGTTTGTAATTAGTCATTATGTATTTACTCTGTGTAACTTTACTGAAAAAATCTATTAAATTAAAAAAATAAGAACATCGTGGGGCCCCAATATCAATATTTTTATTCTTATGGTGCCTCTCCAATTAGTGAAGGTTGGCGACTGCCGCTACTAAGCGGTTTGTGCATCGTGCGGCGACAGCCAATCGACTGTGCACTCCGGCTAGTAACCATCAGCTCTGCATACTTTTCATTGTCTTTAGCCAGGAAAAACAATTCGGTGACACTCGTAATCCCGGTCTATTCTCGAATGTTCTGCAACCAAGATTTCCGTCTACGGCCAGGTCTCCTCTACCCTGCAACTTTTGCCATCATAATGAGTTGCAGGAGTTCGTACCTGTCGTTCCTAAGCACATGACCCAGGTATGCAGCTTTGCGCTATTTGATGGTCAGCCATACCATGCGTTTTTGGCCGACACGCCGTAGAACTTCCCGGCTGGGTCACCATTTTCCGTTGGGATCAAATTAACGGAATTGCATTTTCAATTCTGTCGATCGAATGCAATGACAAGACACACTTATAGACATGTTACACGCACACATACATATAACACGTCATAGTAGGGTTGTTTGTAAGAGATTTTCATATGATAATAAACCCGCCCATTGTGACATTTTTACAATAAAAGAATATAAACAACTTCCTCATTGGTGACTTTATGAGTCCAAGGTACCAATATCATGCGTCTGTATGCCCAAATATCAAATTCGTCCATACGTTTCCTGAAATCTTCCTTTATAGTCCAGGCCGTATAGAAGTATGAGCCAGATGTAGCACTCGAGAAGACATATTTGAAGTGGGATTTTCAGGCTTCAAATACAATGGACTATTTTGGTTTTTCCAAAGGCGCAGCGTACAATTTCGATGTGAGTCTTGACCTCCACCTCACTGTCTCAGTTTTGTGTAATCCAGGTGCCAAGGTATTTATATTTATCAACTTGTTCTAGTTTTTGGCCCGCCACAAATATTCTAGGTTGGATATTGGGATTATTACAAATGACCATAGACTTAGTCTTGATGACATTCATCCTGAGACCAACTTTGACAGTACACTCATTTACTCGGTCAACAATCTCCTGTATCTCGGCTTTCGTAGATGCTATGACAATAGTGTCATCGGCATACCTCAAGTTGTTGATAAGGCGGCCATTTATTTTAAGACCACAGTTCAAGTCCTCTGGAGTTTCCGTCATGATCGTTTCAGAGTAGATGTTAAAAAGAGTCAGCGACAAAATGCAACCCTGCCGCACTCCCTCGTTAATGTCAATTTTATTGGATTCTTCCCCTTCAACAATATCAATATTGTAGGTAAAAGAAAATCACGACACTAGTTTCCCCAGTTACATCATGGCTGCTTAATTTCGATTTCGGAAACAGCACCTAAAGAAGATAATTTACGAATGGCGAATGTATGCATGCGAAGAATGTTCGTATTGTAGGGTTAATCGTGATGCAGTAGAGTGCGAGCCGCCAAGCGACACGAAAGCGAATGTTCCGCCGAAGTCCCAGCGAGGCGGCAATTCATATGAATTGCGGGGCTTCCTTGAACACATATTTCAACGCTCGTCCCAGGGGAGAGTTTCCAAGTCTCGCGACCCGGTTATCTGTTCGAATAACCATGGTGGGGAGATATACAATCAGTGGTATGCGGCCGATTTCTGAATTAATTGTGCATTTATTCACAATTTATTCATGATGTTTATTGCCACCGAAGAAAAATGAATACTATTCTAGTACATATCACCGAAAGCTCCGCTGTGGCTGTGCATAAAAAGTTCTGACCAAAGAAGTTGCTAATGATTCCATGTAGTTGGGCCGCTATGACCTGCCTCATTCTTGGGCCGGCCCAACACGGTTCAGCACCCATTCGGTAGCCCCCACGTATAAGTTCAAGTCTGGTAAGGACCCTTGTTTCCTCTGCAACTGAGTATGCAGGTGAGTCAGTTTCCCTTGGGTGATTTTCTTTGGGCGCTACTGGGCGGTTTGTGCACCGTGGGGCGACAGCCAATCGTCTGTGCACTCCGGCTAATAACCGGGAGAGTCTGAAAACGACATACGGGTTCTTATGACGCAGGGGTGGTTGTTGACCTAATGACAGCCGCTCTTGAAACGACCGGTCGGATATCGATCCCGCGTTAACAGTCGGACAAAGGATGCCACGGTCCGCGATAAATTCGAACTAGATTACCGCTTACATTACGTAGAGGACCGCGCGAGTGACCTCGAGCCCTTGACTGAGAAATCCGGCCATACTTCACCCCAGTTCCACGAGATAAGGCGTTGGGTTCTCACGGTCATGTTGGCGTAGTTAGACGGTAGATTGTATCGTCTCGAATGCCCTGGATACACGACGCTAGTTTTCAAGGTAGGATAGCAATCTAGAACCTCAGTATTACTATCCTGGGTTGCTGGCCTGGCTTGGCACATGCTAGTTCTACTTACATGATGCCAGGTAATTTAAGGCCAGTGCCATTGTAGTGACTAAAGTAACAAAACGTTCGTGAAGTAAAATGAACTTCATCCGCTAGCCAGGTGAAGCTAGTACACAAGCCAGGATAGTGTAATCAGCGGTGAGGAGTGCTACTAGTTCGAAAAATATAGCCCCATCCTATTAAACGCACCAATCTTAAGACACTAGCCTACTAGCTTTCTCACTAGCTCATTCGCCTAGAAATGAAGCTAGTTCTGTATACACGAAACCAGAGTTACT
The DNA here is from genome assembly GCA_944548615.1 of Micropterix aruncella. NCBI lineage: Eukaryota > Metazoa > Arthropoda > Insecta > Lepidoptera > Micropterigidae > Micropterix > Micropterix aruncella. Next base: position 22,492,070 of record OX155953.1, on the reverse strand, counting down.
ACCTTGCTAGCTTACTAACACTAACTTGCTATCCTAGTAGAAAAACTAGCGTCGTGTATCCCGGGCATAAGTCTCTGCGTGGGGTGAACCACGGTTGCAAGAATGATCAATTACCTTCCTGGGGTGGTGGGTTCGCCCGTGGTAATATTGACAACAAGTTGCAATAGCCGCGATAAAATCATCGCATTACCGACAGATATGATACGGACTTTGACGCAGGTACTCCCGGATTCTTTATAAGGCCTTGAGCTGAGCAAAACCACGCCCAACTCTCTTGCTGATATTCTCTAGGAAAGGAATATTTGAATCAACATTTATTACTCTATGCAGTCTAAAATATTAAAAAGTCTTACCTAACGATAAAAAAAATATTTTTTGTAAATTTTTCATAAACGCGTATTCACGTATAGCAATTCCGGCGCGCTCTCTTGTGCTATTCGGAATAATATTAATAATTAATAGTGCTTCACAACCTGAAGGAACCATTAATATTCAGCCGATTTACACCTTATACCCGTGTAAATTAGGTAACTAGATACTCCGATACGAAGTAACTTAGCGTAACTCGATACGAAGTAACTTAGCGTAGTAAAATGAACTTATTGTTGGAAGGCTAAAAGTGTACTTCTTAGGGTTAAGTGCCCTTGTTTAATTAGGTGAGGTTGTTGTAACCCATTAATCTTTAGAAGTGTCCTTTAACATTTTCGCTTTGATAGGCGTAAGTACCTACTTGCTTTGTGTTAGTTTCTAATGAGTCAAGTGTTATCCTTTGTCACGATAATCGTTAAGCATTATATTGTGGTTCATTCAGCGTAATTCAGTAATCGATGACCCCTTTACTTGACATAGTAATAGTTGGTAATAGTTCATGTAAGAAGAGTTGGTAATTGAAATTTTAGGAATAATTATATTTTAGGAATGTTATTATTTTAGGAATATTATTTAGGATTATGAGCATGTCTTATATCAAGTATTATACATACTTATTGGGGACCCAGAAGCTTTTTCCGATTTAAAACTGTAAACACTTTTAAACAAAGTGATAAAAACAAAAACAAAATATATTGTAATTTAAAGATTAATTTCTGCATATTGTTTATATTAAATGTATTTTTACAATAAACCATCACAGGTCACCGTTTTCTGAGATGACACGATTCGGAAAATGTTCTCGCAACAAGTACATCGTCTCACAAGAAGTGTCTGACATAGAATCATCTTGTTGAAACCATAGGCCATTGTTGTTGTTGGGTTGCAAGATTGGAAAGAGGAAGCCTTTAAATATTTTACAAATTTTTGCGAGCCAGTGAGCAAGCACTCTGTGAGCGTACAACAACAATTTAATTACTTTATTAAGAAAGAGAATAAGTCAACTTTGCAAAATTGTACAGGAGAGAAATAAAACAGTTGTATATAAATATTTTCTTAAATAACCTTATGTATATAATTTTAAATTTTAAAATTTTAATTTTGATATAATATTATATGAAATTGGCGTTTTCCTTGGAACAGGCACTGTAGAAGTGACGCAAAATGATTCTGTAAAAATAATTTCTAATTATTTTTTTGTAACTAAATTAAAAAATATATATGTTTTATCCATAACTAATAACATTATAAATAAACAATTCTTAAATAAAACCATTTATGTGCATAAGTTATAGATTAATATGGCCAATAAGAAAAATGAACTCTGATATTTTAAAGAAATATATTCACTAATACCTATTACATGGGGGTTTAAAAATGATTGACTTATACTATTTCTCAATTAATTGCTTACAAATGAAGAAATAAGAGGATTTACGATACATTTAGGCTAATTCAATTATGTTATTAAAGTAGTCTCTTTTCTCCATGGGAATATATCGAAGAGTGTCCTGTAGGTTTTCGAATTTCTTCATATTGATGGTTATTAGTCCTTCATAAGCTGTATCTGTAGGTAGGGTAGGGTAGGGTTAGGTTATGAATGGCTCTTTTCTTAAGGACGAAGGTACTGACCCTGAACGAATTTCCAATAAAAGGCCGTGTTGCGAAACAACTTATGAAAACAGAAAACTACTCAAAGAACATGAAGTTCGTAAATAGGAACTGCTGTTTTTAAAATCTAATAACATTGCGTGACTAAGTCTCGAAAGAAACAGCTTGCCGTTTATAAAATTTCGTCCACAAATTGAAATTCAGGATGTTGGTTGAATATAGCAAAGTTACAGTGCGGAAAGCAAATAATGCGAAAAGCAAATTATTTTGCATAATTCTTGGCGATGATATTATAGATCTGTGAAAATTTCAGATTCGGTTAGGAAGCGAATAAGTCAATGCTTATTCTCTTTCTTGCTTATTGGCAAAATTTACATGACTGTATTGGAGCTATCGATCGGACTGACTTGATCTTTCTTGACTATTAAGTAGATATAGCAAAAACATTCAAACTACATCAAAGTTGCGTTAAGCAAAAAAAAGGACCTATTCTCATTCCTAATTAACCGATTGAAATCAAAGAGTTCTACATTTGTAAACTTTATTGACCGTAACGCTTACAACTGCAGCATTTTCGATGACATATAGAAGAAAAGACAATGTCACTATTTTCGTTCGCTCTGCAGTAGCGTTTTGTTTCATATTAAAATCTCCCAAGTTTAACATATGTAACAAAAAAACACAAATATAAATTTAAAAAATAGAATTTTCGCCGACTTTGCGTATATGGAAGTAAGAAACTTTTATAACCACGCTACAGAAAAATCCCACTTTCTTATATTTAACTTTAGGCTCTACGTGACCATTGGCGTGCGTAGGAAACATTAGTTTTTAATTCTAACACGCCGAAGGCACGAAACAGACTTTTCTTTTTCGTGTGACGAAAACAAACGGTCGTTTTGTCTGCGTGATTACGCGGTACATATTTTACGGGCGAGCGACGCTTTAATTTTTATTCACCACGTTATGTTTGTTACGCGTGATATACAGCTCTTCCGCGGAAATAATTCAACGACAGACTTAATTAAAAATAAAAAATACAGTCGGCTACGGGATATGCAAAGGAGAAAAGTAAATGAATAAAAAGGAGTCGGAGAAATATGCTGGGAATACTAAAGTATGCAGATAAAAATGATATTATAAAAAAACGTATATAGTGAAGTTATACAGGATATATACGAGGACAGCGTCGAACTCGAGGACTGGCAACGACTGTTGTAACAATAGACAATAACTACTTTTAAAGAAACTGGCCTTTATTATATATAATATACTTAATAATATTATCTAAATTATAACTATTTATACTACCTATAGGTACTTTTGATATTGTATTATTATTTTACCTAATAATTATAATTTATATTATGATATTAATTTATCAATAATACCTATGTATATATAAGTATTTTATTTAATGTAGTAAAATAATAATAAAGTAGTAAAATACATATGTTATTTTCGTAATGTGGCTTTTTTATCCCTTCCTCAAAATTTACCTATTATATAAAAATATTATGGTACTTTTGCCTTGTAACAATATATCATGTTAATTATGATTTTTTTTAATTGGCCTTAGTTTTGACCGATATTAGGTATATAACGCTGTAAGTTTTTTTAAAAATAAAGAAATATTAAATTATCACAAAATGTCTGCAATATTTGACGAACTGGCTGCAGAAAAATAGCAAAAAGTGAATCCGACAGAATGATTACATCGAAAGCTGAGCTTGTATTTCGAAGGAGTACCCCAGGTCTCAGCTTTGTCTTTTTTATTACTTACTATTTATACTCTGTACCTAACATCAGAAAAATTACATTAGAATTATCATTGGTATATCGACGATACTGAGTTATGATTTACTAGTTTACTAGTTTATTATTAATAAATTCTATATTTGTGAGGTTTTGGGTTAACGCAGTGATATTTAATCGACAATTAGTTTAGTGGGTTCTTTTTCACTTGATGTTGTATAATGTATATAACATTAACATTATGCACTGACATTAACATATACCACTGGCTTTTACACTAAAATATTATTAAATAATATAATAAATAAATACAATTAAAAAAACCTTAAGCAAAAATATTGAATAGGATTAGAAGATAAGTAAAAATATCTAACAAAGGATTGTTAGATAACTATAATAGAATTATTCAGATATGATGTATAATTTACATTTTATCTGACCTAAATAAACATCCGAAATGTTAGGCATACTTAGATTTAAGATGAATGATATGATTTTATGCCCTCTGGATAAAATGGTATACTTTTTTTTACATTATCAATATATTATTATATTCTATAAATAACTACGTGGTAGCCACAATTGAAATGGCCTGCCTTCAGGAAATTTAGCGATATTTGACTCGTGTACGTACAAAACCAATACATTCAAGCACGGCCTTAACAAATAAATACAATTGTGTCTTAAATAGTTTTCATATGCAAAGTGCAACTCTGAAACTACAAGATTAAGAATATTGTAAACTTTCGCAGATCAGCAGAATGGTCGGCCTACGACGCGGCATACTACATACTGCATAAAAAAGAGATCACTTAACGGGTCTTATTTTGTAACACGTGAGTCAGAAAAATAGTTATATGTAAATAGTAATTGAATTTTTAAGTTTGTAAGTGTATGTATATTTCGATCCTCAGTAAATAATAGATCGATAGACTTAGAAGAAGTAAGCATAAATAATTGTAAAATATAAAAGTGAAGTGATGCCATAAGGAAGGCAATATAATATCTCTTTATTTATAATATATAGTTATAATATCGCTTTATAACATCGCTTTATTTACCTATTTATTGCTGTCGTATTTCAACTAAGATTACACGAGAGGAAAAATGACTTTTAAATTAAAATAAAGCGATACATTGATACATCCCAATCCTATGCAACCCAAGGACCAATCTAACTAGGGTACACATCTAACTAGGTTAACGCATATATCTAGATTAGCAGTCTACGACCTATTTTAAATTGCGAGCTGACATATTAAAAACAATGTTTAGAAGAAGCGATTAGTAATAAAGTTATACTAAGATTAAAACAATAAACATTATATTTGCTACATATTGAAGGTTAAACACTAATAATAATAATAATAACAATAGATATTTTTACATCTTTCATAGAAATAATAGTTTAAACAAATGAAACAAAACATATCAGTTCTTTCTCAGGTTCTTTGTCAGGGACACTTATGTCAAATTAATTTATACAAAATCTATTGAACCCATTTTTACAAAACTGTACATACACGTTATTACAACCCCCTTTAACAGTTTTATGTATGAAAAAGCTTATGGTCCTTAAAGGGTTAACTGAGTTCGGAAGAATTTGTGTAAGAAAGAGTTTTTTCGATTTATGGACATTTGCTTGTAGACCAAGTTTTCAAGAGCCTTAGTTACAAAGGGTGTTCAGTGTGTCGAGGTCATTATATGTGGCCAGGTGTAGGCTATGGCAGGATATTTTCTGTAAGCAAACTAAAACTTACTCGACGCATTTACTAAGTGAGTCGTCAGTATCCCCGGGAGTTGCAGTAACCGGGAAGAGGCGGGGTTGGGGAGGATAAGATTGAAACAGCGACCTCTCACCCCCTCTCCCGACCTAATCCAGAAAAACGAATAAATAACTAATCCTCCCAGCGGTGGCTAGGTAAAACTGCTCTCGACTACCCCCAGTCGGCAGAATTTCGTCTTAAACGCGCTTAACGCCGCTCTTACTGGCATTTGAAAAGAGGGTGATGCCATTGAGGGAGTTTAGAAGATCTTGTTTAGAACCTGTGTTATGTATATAAACGTAAATCGGGCAGATATCTCTGTTTAATTATTCTATCCTCAAAAACACTTAAGGCAAATTTAATAAACCACTTTAGAATATAAATATTTTAATAAACATGTTTAATATTTAACCGCTCTACCTTTGGGTTATCATTTAAAAAGTAGGTAAAAAATCGTTGGGTTTTTCATTAGATTTCTTAATAACAATACTTGCTTACAATGTACCAGACATTTTTTTTACACAATAGCCAACATATTACCCTTTGTTGTACTTAGAATCGTAGAAACAATTTAACGTATCACGTAAGCTTTGTGGGTGATACGGCTTGTTGCGTTCGGACGACAATATAAGGGACAAATCACGTACTTTTATATAGGTAGGGCGGTTAAAGACAAAACATTAGAAGGGTTACGTAGAAGAACGATTAATATCAACTGTTCCAATTCTTTGGTAATTTCATTTTTAAAATTTACTAACTTAAAAAAAAGATCTTTCAGAAATGAGTTTGAGTGCCAAAAAATCAATTATGTCTCTAGACCAAACTTATTTGAGTTTAGACAAATACATTTTACTTCAGTTTCACCTCAGAAAAAAAGAAAACTATAATATAAGAATAATAACAATATTTGAGTTTAAAAAAATATGCTTTAGTTAAATTATAGCACCGGAAAAGCTATAATGTGAACAAGAAATTCGCCTTGATCAGTATTTCCCATCACAGTTCCTCCTCGGCGACAACCGGAGGGTCATCCAGGTAATCCATCCTTAAACATGACGGGAAAAAACGAGCAATGTCCTTCGTCACCGATGGATATTGATCGTTTTTTCCCGTCACCAGTGTTCTTCTCTTTTCATTTAAGGGCAGGTTATTTCTTTCGAAAATCGATTCATGCTCCGATTCGCTTGGGAACAAGCTACAAGATGGCATTAGTATCTCATTTTCACAAAAAAAATATCGTTCTTCCTCGTAACCCTTCATGTATTTAAGGGTCACAACACATTTAAACAAACCAGCAAAAATACAAATATTAATGTTACACTTCACCTGTGTTCTAAGTGCTTTTGTATCTGCGCCCTTTAAGAAAATGATTGATCGTCCCAGTCGTTTCGCTCCGGTGACAACATAATATTTTAGAAGATGCATTAGATCCGAGTGCAATGCCACCCTTATACATAAAAATATTTTGTATATGTCACCTACCTACTTATACTATACAGTGCTGTGATATCAACAAATTGTAATATATTTATATGAACGGTTTCTTGGACTTCGCTTTTGGTTCCAGTGCGTTTACCTTCCTTACTCTATTAGTTGTAATGATTTGAACGTTTCTTGTGCGAATACCCTTTGAAACCTCTTTTAAAATTCTTACATATTTCCATATTCTTACATATTTTAGTGAGTATATTTTATCTCCTGTCAATATTTGGATTCTGTCACATGTGACATATCTGGATCTTGGATCACATTATTTTTCATTCTAAACATTTCTTTATAATCCATTGTAAAGTAACTCTCTTCGTGTGAGCAGTTATTTTAGTCGTTAGATTTCTTACAAGACAGTCTTTGGCTAAATTTATATTGAATATCTTAGGTAAAATATGTGTATTGATTATTATGATTATTATTATTTTTACCAATCATTTATTTAAGTAAAGTAACAGCATGAACTTATAATTATTTACAGAATTCTTCAAAAACATGTTCTTATGTCGATTATACCTTACGCATAGAGAAATAATTTGATTTTTTAATGTTAGGTTAAAATAATATTAATTGGTTTATATAAGAATATTTAAAACTACTAATTTATATGATAATAATAGCAGTATTGTAACGTCCACAGCATATAAACGAGGTATAAATACAAATCTATAAATATATAGCGATATAAATACTATAAAAATACAGAAGGGGCCGCGGTTATCCGAGCCCCGATTGACCGAGTTCTATGTTAAACGAGGTCGATAAGGCCACTAAAGTTTTTATCCCCTAAAGTCACCCATTTGCTTCAATTTTACTATGCAGTACTGTATTTAATAATTTATGTATTTATTGTGTTATATTTTTAAATGACTACATTTAGATATGTAATAGATATAATATTTTACTTCATTGACCATGTTCTCCTTCTTAACTATACCATATTTTCCCCGCCAATTTACGACCGAGTTCATGTTAGCAGAGGTTTCGATTATCCGACGTACCCTCGGTCCACAATACCTCGGATTAGTAAGATCCTACTGTATAAGCAAACAATAGAAATTCATAAATATCTATTTTTAAATAAATTATTTTTTCGTCTGAAAGAAAACAGACTCCTACCGCACGGAACAAGACGACAGTCCTCCAGAGACGTCAAATGTAACTTTTCCGAAGCGACTTATATTGTATCTTTCGTCAATTCTACCAACGTTAAACTCCTGTCACTCAACTGCCTTAAATACATTTTTATAGCATACAAAATCATGAAGGTTTCATCAGTAGGTATTATGCATTACCTTTATTAATAGGGCTGTGCTTGTATCCCATAGTATAAGGCTAGAGCAGTGCAGACTTTCGATTAAAATGCGGGAGAAATAGTTCTCCCGCCGATGCGGTAAACCACATCGCACCCCCGTTGGACCCTTTTCCATTTTAAATCTTAATAGCCCCTATCCAGACTAGACGCTTTCATTGCCTCGTGCAGCAGTACGTTTTCACCTAAGCGCACGTGGATTTTGTACAGCCTGTATGCGCCTATAATCTATACCTTCCTCTTCTTACTGTAGAGATTGGTAATGAAATTAACCGCCCTACCTTTGGGTTATTATTCAAAAAGTAGATTATTACTTGGTTATTTTTTATTACATTTCTCAATAATAATACCGTTGAATGCCGAGGTTTTGCACCAGACTACATATGGGGGCCACCATACAAATGGTCTACTACGTAATATTTCGTATTTAGCGCCGAAACTATGTCAGGTATAGTTATTGTTATTGCAATAAGCTCTGTGCGTTAAAGAATGCTTTAAAATATGTAATACCGTTTAATACCGTACATAATTTTGTAAATATTTTCAGAGGTTTTGTTTAGTTGAAGATACGATTTTCAGTTTTTTTTTTGGTAGAAGATACGTTTTTCTTTTCTTTTTTCTTTTGAGGTTTATTATTGTGTTGCAGGTGAGGATTTAAAGATAATTCGATAATAAAAAAATATGTGACGTTATAATCGCTTTGTCTGAAATTCGCTGTGATAAATGTGTATTCTTTTACACTAATTAAAAATAAGCTTTTTTTGTTTCTACTCCCTTTTTTATTTATGGTACCAACCAATAATTATATCTCATATTCTAGACGACAACCAGATACACAGATAATTCCTTTAAATTTAAAGGGAAGACCTACGTAATATTACGTAGTAGGTAACCAAACCAGTTGCCAACTACGCAATATTGCGTAGATGGCATTCAATGTGTTAATACATCGCTCATACCTCCACAATTGCAAAGTTGTAAAGGAAACAAATATTCTGTATTCTCTCTATATTCTGAATTTTGAAATCTTGTATTATCACAATGATATCATATTACTCCGCATGAGGAAATAAAATTGTGAGTAAGTTATTTTAAATTAGGTTTCCTCACCAAAATTCCCTTTTTCGGCGCCGCGGGCGCAGCGCCTGCAGGGGCAAAGATACCGAAAAAATCTTTTATTTTCCTTCGTTTTAATTAAGTGCCTTATAACCTGACGGCGAATTTATTCGAAGTCGGTTTGAAAACAATTTTCTCATTAAAATCTCCAAGCGCCGCCCGCGCGGAGCCCGCGAAAACTTTTGCGGCGAACGAGGAGTTCAGCAAATCGCGTTTGGGAGAGCCGCCGCGACTTAGCTTTGAATACTGACAGCTTTATTCTTCTCTATCTCTCTCTCTTTCCCGTTTTCTCGTACCGACCGTTTGGTGTTTACTTTGAGAAAGGAAGGCCCCTTTGAAGTAACTTAACAATGTAACGCCTGTGTGGCTACTTTGTGGCATGTATTAATTTACAAGAAGTACAGAAAAAACCTCTACCACAGGATAGATACTAAGGAATTATACCGTTTCCTAAGCAGCGGGGGTGGATGCTACCTGATCTTGAATTCAGAGCCGAGCAAAAGATGCCATTGGTCCGCGATAGATTCAATTTGAATCACCGCCGAATATACGGCAGGTAGAGATCGCGCAAGCGACTTCGGACTCGTAACCAGTCGGGAGGTTGGATATATCCTGATGGTTAATTCCAGAAAGATATCCTTCCTAAACTGGTAGTCAGGGGCGAGGCTGAAAGTTGTGTACTTCGTTCATTCTCTTAATACCATGCATTATGTGATTCTTCTATGCGACATTTCTCTATACTACGATATTTGGGTGATATGTTTGTTAATTGCCTCTCGTTTCACGTGTCAGAGACATCTGTGTACGTGCGAACAAAACCTTGGTTTTTATTCTCATATACAACCTAATTATTAGCAAAACAATACTATGTCGCTAATCTATTTTGCCCACATTAAAAGCTTCCTTGAAAACTACTCTGCCACTTGGAGACCTGACGAGGAAATATAGTAAGCATAATTAGAGGAAATACAGAAGTTTCTCAGGTACTTATCCTCATAACATGACTTACCCAAACTACTCATCCCCCCCTACTTTTATTATGTACATTTTAGGCTATTAATTACTCGAGAAGGAATCATATACTTCAACGCGTGCGCGGACCGCTTAGTAGACATATCTACATTACATTGTTCTCCAGGCTATAGAGCTATACATTCACAAGTGCTTTTCTATTTTTTTGTATTTTACCCACAAGGTCTTTTTGTGGAACCCGCCTTGTTGCATATTGGCACCATCTTCTATCTAGGTGGTCATTTATAGCATCACGCAGTCAAACACTCAAGCGGTCACCCATCCAAGTATTGGCCGCGCCCAACGCTGCTTAACTTCGGTAACAACGAGGAGAACCAGTGTTAACGTGGCTACGGATGCTACCACTATCTGCCAATTTGATGTAGACAGATGTATCCCAATTTGGAGTTTTGTGCAACTAATCAACGCACTGCTTAATGGTTTAGATATTTTTGAATTTTTAACAGGTCAACTGAAAAACAGATTGCTATGCCTGGACTGAAATTGATTTTAAATTACGGACCTACACCATCAATGATCGTTTCGTAATTATTTATGTGGTTTAAGTTTAATTATTTAGTTATGTATTATTAAAATTTTATATATACTCGTAAAAACAAATATTTACATAAGTTCGAATTTTTGGTACCAGAACTGATTGTTAAACCAACAAATCAATCACAGTTTAGCTTTATTGACTACCGTGGCATTACATTTGATAAATTTAACATCAAACGAATGGAAATCATGTCCAGCGAGTGACGATAGGCGGATGATATTATGGTTATATATTATATTAAAATTATATTAGCCAATTAATATTAATTTATGTTAAAAGCTTATGCTGATAAAATTTAGTAACGTCGTAGTAAATGAAAATTTTAGGTATTACTAACCACCAATATTGGGGTGACGAGACACATATATTTATTTATTTAGTTAGTTATTTAAAAAATCAACATTACAGTTTACACACCTATTCGTTGAGATGTATTATACATAAATATAAAGAGGCATTAAATATGTTAGCTGAAGCACTAAAAATAGTAAGAGTAACAGAATACATAAAAAAATAAAAACAATCGATCTTATTCTATCATAAACAGGTAGCGCAATGCCCATCCATACCTTGAAGAGATGTGGTCTCGTTGTAAAAATGTCCAGGTCTGACTCTGCCGAATATAGCGCATTGATGTATCGCAAGGCACGCGTAAGACGACACGATCGACTTAAGTTGGTTCGCGAGAACGGGTCCGCAAATAGAGTATGTGACCGAGCTCTATTGAGACGAATGGGAGATATATGCGACGAAATAGATGAAAATCGCAGCACGGTATTATTTATCACAATAAGCTAGTATTGTATGGAATAAATACGTGGGCAAGAGTTACGCTTGCGTCGAGTATAAAAATACTCATCGGGTCTCCGGAGAGCTCGTCAACGGTACAAAGAGTGCGCCGCCCTTTGTTCTTGTCGGCCGAGTCTGGCTGCGGACTCCGCATGAATTTTTTATCTGACAAATTGCTAACGGTTACGTAGACGCATGCTGGCTGTAACTGAAAATGGCTCCACTGAAAGGAGTGGCTTTACGAATTAGATTGTTTTGTCGACAAATTCACGGAAGTCCTATTCAAAACCAATTTTAGTTAATTTTACTTTACCGGTCTACCAACAGACAAGGATGTAAAATGAACGCGCAAAATTTTTTTTAGAGGTGAGGACGGATATTTACATTTTGAATCCCCGCCCCCTTCCCTTCTCCCTAGAGACGATCAAGACTATTTCCAGGCTGAAGTCTGTGTGTGTGTCTCTGTGTGTGTATTCCTCCACGATAGCGCCCAAATGCTTTATCCGATTGAGCTGAATTTTGAGACGCAAACATCATTTGGTCATGGTAAGAGTTAAAAAGATTGCTGTTGAAATCGGGCAATCGGACGGCGCGCTAGTAATAGTTCAATCTCACAATATTCGACATAGAGACTAGAAATTCGGTACTGCATGTGCCTTGTTGGGCCACAATCACAACATTTGGTTGGAATATCTCATATATATGCAACACAAATAATATGTAATACCCGCCATATATTATTTAAATACTAATGCCCTTAAAAACGCCGACGCTTGCAATGCGTGGTCCGTTCAAAATTCGAATTCTAATGCACACGGCGATCTGCGTTTGCAATTTGATTTTAAGTTGAATGAGATGAAGCGCGTTCGTAAAAGTCTTCGGGTGACACAACCGATTTTTTTTATATGATTGAAGATCGTAATGACCAACTAGAGCTGTCAACTACAATGGGCGAACTCGTCACCTCAAGAAGTTTTAACGATATTGATCGTTCCGTCTCCCGTGAGGTGAGCGCAGAAGACTTCCACAGAGGAACAATCCGCCGTCTAGCTATGCCACCTGCCCGTCAGAGACCAACGCCTTACGGGAAAGGTAGTCAACGGGCAGGCTCGCCCCTTGACTACCAGTCTGGAAGGAAATCACCGCCTGGAATTAACCTTCAGGGTACCTCCTACCTCCTGACTGGTTACAGGGTCGAGGTCGCTAGCGCGGTCCTCTCCCTTATAAAGCGGTGATTCGGGGACAACCGAATCTATCGCGGACCACGGCATCATTTGCCCGGGTAAGCCCGTATTCGAGGAGGCTACCAGATAGGAGTTAAACCGTAAGTCGAACAGGCCAGATGACAAACAGTTTGGCCAACACCACCCAAGCTTCACGGAACCATTAGAAACCACCCGCATAAATGTACGGAACAGGAATAAAAAACGTGGCTAAACTGTAACTGCTGTTATTAATCAATTTTAAAACATCATAAGCTCGCTATAAGAAGATTTCACTTAGGATCCAAAAACGAGAAAATACCAAAACAACAGTTTAATGTTAGGTTACATATTGGTTCGATAAAGAAAATTTAAAGCTAAAAACTTTGTATGAGAAATGTATAATTAATTTTTAGATATATTGATCCCTATTATCTATGCAGATTTGTCATTTTAATGGAAGTTGCCTAATTCCTCTGCTGTAAAACTCGAAACGTGGACAAGAAGCAATGAAAGCTTTGAAGGCGTTTTTCACCGTCTCTTCAAAGTTGTTTTTTCCCTTGTAAAAGTTATCTAAATTCTGAAAAAAAAGGATCTCTATTGGAGAAAGGTTTGGCAAGTGCGGTGGGTGACCGAGAGTCTCCAGCCAAATCCTGCAACTTTGCGACTATTTGCAGTGAAATCTATGGTTATACATATGCAGAAGCAGCGGCAATGAGCGACCAGGCTCGGTTATTTAATCACTAGTTTCTCCATCATTGTTTGCAGTTGTTAACAGTACGTATTTCGGTAACTGTATAACCAGATTGCAAGAACCTGTAATAGAAAATACCGGTACAGGATAAATAAACAGCTGATTCTTAAGAAAGAATAACGTGGCCTTGAATTAAAAAGTATTTGAATTTGAAATTCCAACTCGAACCCAAGTTATCCAAGTTTTAAGTGGCCAGGGTAAAAAAACAGCAATAACAAAGGTAAGGACCCAATATTAGCGTGTTTTTAGACCCTGCGTAAACATTTTTAGGTGACAAAAAAGAAACGAAATACGGGTCTTTGTCATAATAGTTTATTCAGAAGTAGTGGATTCCTGATCATTTCTGTGTGTGAGCTTACACACTAAGTGACAATTCTATCCCCGCGCTTATTTAGCTTAATAAGGTATATAAGGGCCGATATATTACAGTAAAGTAGAGTGGAAGCTGAAACAAACTGAAAAGGGCGAACGGGAGGTTTATTTATCGTGGCGAGGTGAGCCCTCTCGCAACGAGCCCGGATGAAAATAATCCGTTTAAGCGGACCCTCTCGCCGTCGAGCCCTGGGACTCCTCCTTAAAAAATACCGACCGCTGCATTCCTGGGGCTCATTAAATTTCGCCAGAGCACTCCGCGGAGAGCTGGAGAATTTCAAACAGCAGTCCTGGCTGTCTGGGGGAGCCTCCTCTGTGAGTTGTAGTCGTGGCTGAAAACGGGATGAACACTTTTACAATAATAAGTTTGTTTGTTAAAAGACTATAAAATAATTACGTATAGCGTTCCCAATGGCATGCGGTCGAACAGGGAGTAACCGCTTTGAATCCGACAGTATCTTCCGAGCATAGCAACAAAACATTGATCAGTCCAGAAGGCCAGGTAGCGAACGGTTTCGTTCAGGTTGGGCCATAAGATCCACTGTGTTATTGGGACGGTCTAACTCACGATTAAGCTCCTATTCAGTAGCCTCCTCGTGTGGAAGACTACCCCGGAAAGGACTCTGGCGTCCCAGGCTTCCTCGTTCCGGCTGGTGGATCGGTTTCCCCTGGGGGATTATCTCGGCGCTGCTGGACGCCTTAATCGGTATATCAATCGCTTGGAGGTATCCTGATAGTTAATTCCAGAAGGAGATATCCTTCCAAAACTTTTAGTCAGGTGGCAAGACTGCCCGCTGGGTAACCTTTCCCGTTGCCTCGCCGTAAGGCATTGGCCTTCGACGGGCATTTTGGCTTAGATGGACGGTAGGTTTGTATTCGTCTCTAAGTCTTCTACGCTCACCTCACGGGAGATAGAACGATCGATACCGTTAAAACTTCCTGAGGCGACGGGTTCGCCCGTTGTAGTTGACACCTTCCCAACAGTCCTTTAATAACTCCTGCGCAGTTGGGCCACTCAGACCCGCTCGTTAACTTGGGTCGGCTCAACTCACGGTGCAACTCTTATGCAGTAGCGTCTCCCCTGTCACGGCAGGTGAATCAGTTCCCCTGGGAGATGACCTTCGGGCACTGATAGGCGGTTTGTGCATCATGCAGCATCAGCCAATAGACTGTGCACTCCGCCGAAAAACTGGAAGGGTCTGGAAATGTTCTTAAACGTTTCCTAAGCAGCAGGGTTCGAAGTCGACCTAACGTCAGCCACTTCCGAAATGACCAGTTGGCCACCCGATCGCGAGGGAAAACAGGCAAAATACCCCACGCTCGGCGACAAACTAAAACTGAATTACCGCTGTATTTACATCAGGTAAAGGCCGCGCAAGCGACTTCGGATCCGTAACCAGACGAGAGGTCAGAGAAATCAAGCCAAAACTATTACAAGGGTGCGAAGCTGCCCGCTTTCCAACTTCCCAGTACCACGTGGTAAGGCATCGGACCCTCAAGAGCAAATAAAAAATAGAAATCATATACATAGAAAACGCACGTCGCCATTGAGAATACGCGCCACGGCCGCATCAATCCTGAACGGTACCCTGTGTGGAGTAGTAGAAAACCGAAGTAGCTGTGATCTATTACTCCAGCGTCCATCTATTACTGGTACCTCAGCGACCTGGAGGCGTCTCCTGAATTAAATAAATTACGGGAACGAGCGATGTGAGCTCGCCGCTGAAACGGCTTTTTTCTATGACTCATCGCGGTAGTTCATATAGTTCATATGAGTGAGAGCGACGCAGAATTAAAATGAAAAAGGACTAACGGCAAGACATATTTCTGAGTCGCCTAGAATAAAGCAGGACTAGTAAGATATATTGTGTAGCACAATACACACCATTTTAATTAGCCAGCGAATTAATTCAAGAAACGGATTATTATGATTATTACAAACCTTTATTGCTGTTTTTCCTAGACGAACGACCTCAATCTTAAAGACAACACGACGAATAACTATAAAAGGAAATTAGTCGCAGGACCAACGTAAAAAATGTCTATTGGAGTCATATATGGTAATGCAGGGAGAGTTGGACCAGCGGAAGAGATGTACCATATTAATTTCTCCCAAACTCATTTTTTTTAAAACTGGTAACACTGAAGTGGACCTGTCAAACCAGCTGCAAAGTGCATAAAATACAAAGTGTACCTACTTTGTTTTGTTTTTTAGAAAAACTGTGAAAAATGTTTACACAGTCTTAGTTTTTATTATGGTTGCAGTCATAACGAAGGTATGTTGCGAACATTGAATATTTATGATTAAAACTAGCATCACTGTACATGCATGTTCCCAAAGCGGCAGTATAACCTCAACATTGTTGATAAGCGTTTATGCCTATAGTGTGAGGGGGTAGACTGTCTGTCCTCACGATTTAGGAGAGATGGACCAAATACTTCTCCATCTCAATTTCTTCTAAACTACACATATTTTTAAAACTGGCAACGCTGTAGTAGTCCTATCGATCCAGATGTAAAGTGTACAAAATAGACGGCCGTATTATGAAAAATGTTTACAACGGGTCAGTTTTTTATGGTTGCAGTCATAACGAAGGTATGTAGCGAATATTGAATTTGTATAGTTAGCATCACTGTACTTGCATATTCTTAAAGATGCGATATAGACTTAAACATTTTGATAATGTTTGAGGCTATATTATGGATGGACTATTGTTATTATTAGTGAGATGTGAGATATTATTAGTGAGATGATCCACTTAAAATTAGTTTTTTGAGATTTTGGTAGTTGTTTGAGTATTTATTGTGGTTTAATTTATGCATTTTCAGAAATGCTTTTAATATATGTGAGAAAAAATGGCCTGTAGAGAGAAATGGACTAAGACTGACCTCTAACTAATGCTGTTAAGGCTTGGGAATGAATGAAGCCGTAAGAATGTTTAGAATACCATAAGCACGTTTATGCGGAACTTAAAGCCTAAAAATCTATTCAAAGCATTATTTATTTTTGCCGGGTCCATCTCTTCTTAGTGGGGGGTTCAACTCACCCATACAGTGTCGGAGAGATGGACCGAGGTCAACTTTTTTTAAATCTAAAATGTTACCTATAAGAAACGTCATTTGCTACATATATTATAAATGGTTTAGTAATAATAGTAAATTGATATAAAACCATAAGCCAGTGTTTTACTTATTCACGAAAAAAATATAGGTTCCCAAATTAATGTGGTCAATATCTCCCTGACTTACCATATTACACAAGACAAACATATGCTTTCATGCAATTCTTTTGAAACTATAAACATAAAAAATATTTTGAAAATAGAAAAGAAATGTTTATTGCCACATGTCTGCAATATGAATTTAGAAAATATCTTCGTTATCTTGTAACATGTTATTTCTATAATATGTCTCCTATCGAATTGGTTATCTAAAGAAGTTACTTTTGTTATTGCCGGCATTTCCTTCTACGTCACATAAGGATATGAATTACGAATGTCCATCCGGCGGGATAAAGAGCTCAATCAACATTTACCCCAAGCATTGAAGTGAAAGATTTAACTTAAGAGAGAGAGACGAAGTACGGTCGATCGAGTGGAGGCTCGAAAGCCCGAAAAATATAAAGCGCAAGTGGCGGCTTTGGGGGTGGGGGCGAGGCCTTCGGCCGGCAAAGGGGTGATAATTTATTCCTGAAATCTTTTTCTCCTCGGCTTTCGGCGGCTTTGACACGTATAAAATACGTATCTTAATCTGAGTTACAGCCCTAAACCGCTCCTTCCGAAACAGGACCGAGAGAGTAAAATAGTGTGTAGTGGGGTCGAGACATGAACCCAGATTTTATTCAGTTTTTCCCCGTTCTCAGAGCAGCGGGATAGACACAGTAACTCCAAGATTACGTCACAGCGGACGATGTCTTAAAATAGGGTAAGTGACGTGCTTTGGTGGAGGGAGACCCGAATAAAATATTGTACAATAGATCTTAAAAGGTAGATTTTAAAAAAAACTATTTATTAAACAGGCAACCCAAATTGTATAACTTAGCCTTTTGTGAAGCAAGTCTATTAAGAAAATTGACGATTCTGTTTCCGTGATTCAAATTCAAATTCAAATTTCTCAATTAAGTATAAAAAAAGTAAATTTATTTTAATTACAACGCCATCCTAATAAGGCCTCGCCTGTACTAAGGTAGGCTTAATTTATATGCGTGTTTTGTAGTTTACTTATTGTGGGTTATTCTATGCAATGAATAAGACTTTTCAGCCCTGCAGAAAAAATACTATTCAATGTGTTGTAAAGTCGAGGAGCAATGAAAGGAAAGTGTTTCTGTACAAAACTTGTTCGCCTATTTGGGATAAGTTGCTGTCGGTTTGCTGTTATTCTTGTAACTTTATGGTGTGTTGTATATATATGATGATTGTTATGGTCATTATAGTAAAGCAGGATATTTAAATATATTAGATATTTAAATTCAACGTATTTGGACATAGTGGACCAGTTAACATGCTAATCCTTTAAGACCCACTGAAGAGTGATATAATTTTGCCAGCCCACCGAGCGTTAAGGAGGGAAAGTATTTGAACTCGGTAAAAAAAATCGATATGAAGACGGAAATGCCCATTTTTAGTCCCCTGAGACGATTAAGACCATTTCTATATTGAGTGTGTCTGTCTGTGTCTTTGTGTGTCTGTGTCTTTCTATGGCTGTTCTCCTCCACGATAGCGCCC
The DNA here is from genome assembly GCA_944548615.1 of Micropterix aruncella. NCBI lineage: Eukaryota > Metazoa > Arthropoda > Insecta > Lepidoptera > Micropterigidae > Micropterix > Micropterix aruncella. The sequence continues at coordinate 22,473,242 of OX155953.1, read as the reverse complement.
AAATGATTAATCCTAATTTGGTATCCAGGCATCATTTAGGCATGGCAAGAGTTGGAAAGATTGTGGTAGAAATCCGTCCTCCGGTACGAACACCCCCCCCCCCCCTCCCCGGTGGACCGATTTCAACCACAATCTTTTCACTTCTTGCCATGATAAAATTATGCCTGCATACTAAATTTAAGCTCAATCGGATTAAGCGTTTGGGTGCTATCGTGGAGGAATACACACACACAGACAGACAGATAGACAGACAGAGAGTCAGACAGAAACACATACAGACTTACATCTGCAAATTGTTTTGACCACACTTTCTCTCCTCGTCGGTTAGCGGGCCGGGAAAATAAAATAGTTTATGATGTGAGTGTTAAAAGTGACTATCTTTTATTAGAAAAGATGGGTTTCTTATTTCTTCTGTAGCGGGTACGCCACAATAAAATGTAAGGGTCAGATTCAAAAATCCCGCTCTTGCACAGCGGCAGTAAATGTTGACATACGTATAAAGTATACGGAGTAATTGAAACAGTAATCGTTGCCTATATACAAAAATGTATAATCGGCGCGAGAATGGCTCGCGACAAACAGTCTTTATAAAACCTTTCATCAAGCAACTTCTCTGTTTATCATTACGTCGCGTCGCGCAGTTGTGACCGCCTAAATGTGCTGCAATGGCAGATACGGTAGTGTATCGCAACCTCAAAAAACAATACATTAACAGTGAGGTTTCACATGGACCCTGATGTTTAAATTTGTTCATAAATATGTACCTAAAATGTACATACATATATACACAAACATGTATAAAAATATGTACTTTTTTCACTGACAGAATGAAATGTCAATTTTAAAATTTCACAGCATCAAATTACACAGCTAGTACCCATTGAATAAGACTTAAAAATCTCCTGAAAGAGCGATGTTCTGTCCGACGGGTATAAAACCTCCACAGATCAAAGCCATCAAAGCCTGGCATTTCCCGGAGGCTTTTGTGAGAGGCGTTACTAATGCCAGCGGAGCAGCGCGGCAGAGAGATGGCGGACAAATCCGAAAGATAAAAAGAAACGTTCCGCTATTTAAATGTGAAAAACGAGCGACCAGATTTGTAACACGGGGTGACAAGCGCACGCATGAATGGAAATGCTGAAGGATACTGCGGATGAAATGGTGAAACGACGGACGCAGTGCGCTCTGCTGATGAGATCGGGACATGAACAAAGGCTTCAATACTTTAAATGGAAAATATCTGACTAACGACACTATTCCTGATGATGGTTTTACGTATACAGGCCCACTCCCTATACAGGGTGAGTTATTAATTAGTGACATCCTTGAAAGGGGTGAATCGATACGACCACGTAAGCAAATTTTGGGTAGTTTTTTTAGAAAATAAAATTATTTTGTTTTTTTTTTTTGGTAAATTTGAAAAACTCTACTAATAAATAAAAGTTTGAGAAGCTGCATTGAGCGAGCTGCGACATTTATCAATAGGTAAAATATCGCAAATAAACTTCACAAGCGATATTTTACCTACCGCTAGTTGGCGCAACGCGCTGAACTCTTTTATACTATTATAAAAAAATATATCTTTGTTTTTTTTGTGTTTTTTCCAAAAAAAAATTATTAAAGTTGCTTATTTACTCGTATACCCATTTCAAGGGTGTCACTAATTGAAAATTCATACTGTATAGGTAGACAGTAGGGCCGAGATCGGCTGTTCCAGGTCCTCAGCGAAAAATATTTAGAATGTATACTTTATATAGTTATAATATTTATTAAATTAATTAATAAACGCATTTACGAAACATATGTGTCTCACTAATATACATTTCAATTTATATTTATTACATTTATTCACATTCAAAAATAACACACGGCCGATATGAGCATTAGCATATTATGTGTACTACTGCCGCCCAACTAAATGCCAGGACTTGTTCCAAGGCAGCGAACTACTTTGCCCAAAAGTGGTCTGCATAGTATGAAGAATGTTTCTGCTCAGGCGCATACTTAGAAATCGCTACTATATGGCGACTGGGTTTAAAATCATATCCTTAAACGTGATTATCTGGTACACAGATATGTCCAAAAACAACGAGGAAACGGGAGCTAGAATTAAAAGACCAAGGGTAAAAATAATAACTACTCTAGTGAAAATATGCAACAGCTCTTCAATCCAAAGTATTTGCCATTAGGATCGTGCGCATTAGAACCTGAAGAAGACAGTCAAGCCGCTTTCAAAGCGTCAACGCGAGAAGAGACACATCTATACTAGTCTGGGATTTTCTCAAAACCGTCATTGAAATGTCTTCCGTGAGCATGGTAATCTTTGCGTGGGTATTGAGAGACAGTAACATACATACAAAGTATGTAAATTTAGAATACGTGGCCATGGAAGCAACATAGAAAACCCTCTTGAGCCCAGAATTGGCCATAGGTGTATCAGACTGCCTCCTAAAACTTTCCACCAAAAAATGGTTGGAAAAATAACTTGAGATCTCATATCTGGTGCATTTTATTCAGTGCAGTTGATTAAAATTCTGAAAGGGTGACAAGGCTCAGCAAAGTAAATGTTCACTTTCTCTTCTATCATATTAATTAGTTAATCTTTCATTTAAAAAATATAATTTTTATTTCAGTGTTCTTTTTATTTAGGTGCGGTGTCCGACGGTGGACGTAGACGAATGTTTAATCTTTTTTGACATATTGGAAAAAGAGTATTTGGGTGGACTGAATATTGCAAAGAGTATTTGGGTGGACTATGGAGTAAATAGCAAAATATATTATTCATCCAAAACACGAGGTTCTCTTAGCAATTAAGAAGCCAGCTACCACTCTCTAAGGGTGGTAATTCTAACGTAAATAATTCCATGAACAAAAAACTCTTCAAATCAGATAGTTTTCATAATATATAAGGTAGAATGCTTGCAATTGGAGGGGGCGTAAAAAAATCGGCCAAAACCGTCACTCCAGGGTGTTTTAAAGTCATCAGATCGTTCTATATCCCATGTAGTAAACGTGAAAGATTTTAGAGGACAAGGACAGTCCACTGTCTAAATCCACCAACAAACGCGTAAGAGAACAAAGCCTTACAGTGAGGCACTGGGAAGAGGACTTAGCGGCCGAACCTCGCTCCCTTACTACCAGATTTGGACGGATTACTCCATCCTCTAGTCTAGTCACATATTCGGCGTGGCTTGCGCGGCATCTACCCGATTTTAGCGGTAATTCAATTCAAAGTTATCGCGGACCATGGCTCCCTTTACCTGACAATATCACACTAGATCAGGCGGAATATTCGATTGGCAAAAGTCACGCGATATGCAAACCGACCAGTATCTCACGAGATGTTCTCCCAAATTGGAGCGACCGATCCCACCTGTCCACGACAGGGTTCACAGAGTCATTTCCAGGTTAGTCGAAGAGTCGAGGAGGCTACAGGATGAGAACTGAACCGTGAGTTGAGCGAACCCAAGATAACAAACAGGTCATCTGGATTAAGCTGCACGGAAACGTTAGATACAGGAACCGTAGATTGCCTGCAGTGAGCTCTCTGACTACAACGCTCCGGCGTGACGTCATAACCGCAACCGCGCAACCGCATACTCCTAACTCTATTATTTCCAAAGCCCGAAAGCTATAAAAACGCGATTCGGCTGCGGGGACACGTCACCCGCGCGATACAAATCCCGCTCTCGTTTTTATTTAAAGGAAAGCGGAAAAAGGAGCGAACGCCTAACGCTTTACGGACGCGTACGCCATTATGTAAATTTACATAGAAATAAAATATTATGCGCGCGGGCGCTGCAACCGAAACGCGCGCTGGTCCCATTTTGGAAATAAAATCGCAAGGGGTAGAGGGGCCGCCCGCCCCGGGCTGAGTAACGGCTTAGAAAAGATGGTTTCTTTCATTTCCCGCACCCGCCCTGCAGGTCCCCTCCGCTGCAGGGCGGGGCGCCGCCCAACCTGAAATATGTATTCTTTCAGGATTTAAATTTTATCGACAGTCGAAAGGGGGCCGAAATATATTAGCTTTTCGGAATAGGCAATCGTCACTTTCCTTAAAGTTCCAAAATTAATGTACATTTTCAGTGTAAAGTTTCAATGATGATATCTAGAATCCTAAATCCAGGGGAGTAGACGGTATAGTATACTCTACATATATGTATACAAAGTCTATGACTTAGAAGTAGAAGCTTCTAAATATTTTTTATTAATTACAAGGCCTATTTATTTAGACAATCTACTGTGACAGTAAGTTGACTATATTCAACGTCAAATGAAAGGAAAACATATGTAGATAACCGGACTATAAAAAATCTAAACGTATATTCGCAAAATCATGGTCGTTTTGTGGCCGATATTCGTAATCCTGCAGATTTTCTTTCACGCAGTTTAACTAAATAAACTGATTAATTCACAATATGTGACTGCGGTCCACCACAGATTGAAACGTCTATTTTAGTATACATAATCGATAGTTCAAGACTGCATCGCCATCAATAAGACATCGTAGTGTTATTTATAGAGATTAACTAGTTTCCATTTATGTAATTACAACAATTTATAAGTAGTTGTCCGCTGTGTTTATTTGGTTGATCTCAAAATTTCTAATACGTATTAATTCAGAATTATGACATTTAACATTTGAAAATTTGATTCACAACACCTCGTTTGCTGGACACAATTCATAAAACTCACCAGAAATATAGCTTGTTTTTCAACACCACAGGAAGAAACAACGCTACAACCATAATCGTGTTCCGATCGATACTCTGCGAATGCAGTCTTTCCGCAGACTTCCCATTACTCAAGCGAACGCGAGCCTGTAAGCTTAACGGGGCAAGTCTTAAGTATTATTGCTTCCATATTTTCATGGAACTCTTTAATACACGTTCAGCGCTGCGTTCAGCACGTTTAATTTCGTCCTCACTTTGTCGAATGTCATAACTTTATTTTAACGCAAAGTTATCAGTGATTTGATACTGGGGGATTTTGTACAAAGACATATATAAAAATAGGTACTATAAATCGTGCCTAGATCGTGTCTGTTAAAAATTATGACTGAAACTGAAGCGTCCCGAGTTATACCGATCTCCTATCTTCTTTTTCTTCCTAGAACATGTCATTTACTTGGCCTTCCTTATCCTTCTCCTCCACTTATCACGATCTTGTGCTGTGTCGGCATTGAGCTGAGCTTCTCTCAGGTCTTTTTCGATCGTCGTAAACCACCTGGTTTACTACGATCAAAAAAGAGTTTAAAGTTGCTCCGATAATTGATAAGGTCAAAGAAAGACGCTTAGGGTGGTACGGTCACGTCCAGCAACGCCCGATCGTCGATGATCATAATTATGCTGAAGCTTGCCTTAAACCTGCTAACCTTAAACCTGACCAGGTGGTTAGTGGTCTTCCACAGGCACGTTTCATCGTTAGCAGGTTTAAGGCAAGCTTCACCATAATTATGATCATCGACGATCGGGAGTCGCTGGACGTGACCGTACCACCCTAGGCGTCTTTCTTTGACCTTATCAATTATCGGAGCGACTTTAAAACTTAAGATATAAAAACTTTGAACTTCTATACCGATCTCCTAACAACGACAATAAAGACAATAAAGACAATAACAATATAAACAGAGATACTGGAATTAACAATTGGACAGAGATGTGGTATCAGGCAGATGAGTCATTTGAACAAGGGGTAGGTGCGCGCACATCCTTATTATTATATTGCATCAAATGCTAATTTCTTTAGCGCTCAGTCATATTAACCCCTTCAACCGCGGGCGATTTTCCTAATTTTTCGTAAGATTCGCGGGGAGATTTCAGTAGCTATTTTAAATGTTTGTGTTTATATATAATCGAACAGGTATATTTAAAAATCGGTTGTGTTAATCCGACTTTCCCGGAAAGTAGACAGCCCCCCGCCCCCTTTCCCCCCACGTTAATGTGACCTTTTTTTCGCGTTAGTGTGATAACAAATGAAGATCGACATCGACTGATCCATTCTACCGTCGATCGATGCAATGGATCGATGACCGATCGATTGGTGTGGTGTGGTGGTAATTTAAGATGAAAACTTGAAAATACCGATCGTCTATGTTGACAGGGAAATAGCGTCTCCAGATGCAGACATTACCGAGAAATCATATGGAACGCTATAATAGCGTGCCCCGGAAGGAGCTAAACGCGTACGTGTGCGAGGCCCGCGTTTGGAGGGTCAAACTAGTATTGGTAATCATGTGAAGGCCTGCTTGCCATTTATAGCCGACCAGTCGCTTATCAGAGTCCTAGCGAATCGATCCTTGTATATGGTTCATGCGATTCGAAGCGTAGCTTAGTACTCAAAACGTGAACGCGCAAGGTGTGTCAAATTAGAATGTGAGTTGCCTTAAAAAACTTAGGTTGTGTCACCACATGACTTTCCCAGCAAGTAGCCAAGGAGTTATTTCATCTGAACAATAATTTTATAAATAAAATCGATGGGTGCCCTCTCTCCGCCAGCGGGATGGGTTCCGATGCAATCACCTTGGGTGGCGTGGTTCGTTTCTCGGCTAAGGGCAGGGTTGGGCCAAGCACCAACATATGGCGTTAATATTTGAGTAGATGTATGGCTGAATTTAAATATTATTAATATAGCTTGTATATGAGATATTCCAACTAATGTGATTTTGGCCCAACAAGACATCTGTTTGCCAAATATTAAGTATGTAAGTCTAATATTTTGAAATTGAAATATGACTAGTGCGCCCCCTCCCTGGTGGACCGATATCAAGTATAATCTTTTCAATTATTGTCAGGACGAAATGATGCCTTCATGTCAAATTTCAGCTCCACCGGGTTAACCGCTTTGGCGCTATCGTGGAGGAATACAGAAAGGCTTCTATCTAGAAATGGTTATTATCGTCTCAGGAGGGTAAGGGGGTCAAAATAGATAATTCAGTCTTCATCTCGAAAAATAAAAAACACGTTCACAATACTTTCCCATCTCGTTGGTTGATGGACCAAAAAGCAATATTTAAGCTGGGGTAAGCCGAATTAGTGTCCAAGACGTAGGTCTTCTGTACGATCTTAATAGCCCGTAGCTATCTACCCTCGAATCCCCGTTCCAATGAATCATTCCGTACATACACGCGGCGATTGTCGACGCGTATCGATATAACGAGTCGATAGCTAAATGGTGCCAATCGCCCAGCTAATGACATCCGCTTTCTTTCGCGGCCAGGCTGCGCGCGTTCCGCTAGCCGCGAGCTGAAATATCGCATCCACAAAGCTCTCAAAGCTGTTTATGTTATTATAAGGGCCACTCCGTCATATTTCGTTGAAGCCAACGCTGAGGCGGCGGAAGCCATATTATTATTTGCGTCTCGTCTTCGCCTTTTACTCCCATTTACATCGAGAGAAAAGCTCAGAATAAAATTCACGTATTTACGAGAATGTCATGATGCTGAAGAAATTCCTGATGCATGTGGCATCTTACCATCAACATGGATATTTGATCTATGATTCTCTTTTCAAGTAGTACTTTTTTTTTCTCGCTCAGTCCACCAACCGACGAGAAGGAAAAGTATTGTGAACGTGTATTTTTTTTAAGACGACGGAAATATTTATGTTAAATCCCCTGAGACTATTAGGACCATTTCCAATTAGATACTGTCCGCGTCTGTGTGTATGTATTCCTCCATGATAGCGCCCACACGCTTAATCCGATAAAGTTGCAATTTGGCATGCAGGCATTATTTGGCCATGGCAAGAGTTGAAAAGATTGTGGTTGAAATCAAGTGACCAGGCGGCGCAATAGTCGTATATTAATCTCAAAACATTCTATTTAGAGACCTAAAATTTGGTGCACAGTTGCCTTGTTGGGCCGAAATCACATTGTGATATTTTACTTGGAAAATCTCATATAGAAATAGAAATAGAAATAGAAATATATTTATTGTCCGAAATTGTGGTGGTACATTTATGGTGATAATGCGTAAAACTATGTCTCTCACAATTACCTGTTATTAAAACAGATTGACAAATTTACTTATCTGCTAAATTTACTTATCTGCTAATTATAATATGTTATTAAATTTTTTTATTATTTCACTGGTTTGCCTATAATAGCTAAATGAAATCAAGAATAATTCGTAATGTTCATTGAATGGCATAACATAACATTAAAAAGAGAAATAAAACAGTTACTCTTATAATATTTTTTCTATATTTCTATATTTCAATAACAGTTACACTTATAAATATATAAGTTACACTAATAATATTTAAATTCCGCAATAGAGTTGAACCAAATATTACTTGCAGGGAAAGTCTTGTGGTGATACAATCGTTTTTTTTAATATACAAAGACCACAATTAATAAACATCATGTATACAGAAAAACATACATTGGAATCTCCTTCAAAGCGTGAAATAAATAACACAGTGATAGACTACATCGAAAATATGCCGAAGCCATCGAGTCGCTTAAAAAACTGTACAAAACTTATTTTATCTTGGAAGAAAAAATATGTTCCTATACTACGTGCCAATTTAAATGACCCGCAGTTTCATTAGCATCTGAAAGTATGGATTATCATTAGGTCTGATTTATCACTCGCTCATACCCATAGCTGTTATCGTAAGGGGAGAGTGAAGCAGGACATTATCGTTCGTATCGATTATCAGCTAAGTACCATTAAACCCCATTCGATTATCAAGAACAGCAACATGAAAACCAATTAAAATGAATTAGTATTCAGTTAACTAGGTATTAAAAATACTGACAAAGCTATTAGAACTCATTCAAGTAGAAGTCATAATTAAACAGCGATAGACCAGCTGATTGCTAATCGAAACGGTAGTTGTAGTTTGAGGTTTGTGCCCAGCCTCATTTTACGCGAGACTGTTGCAGTCCTTCACTGTGCAAGGTTCATATCCTCGCTTTCAGTAATTAGCCTTTGTAGTATCGCGTGTGGATGTTTCTAGCTACAAATTATCATCGAAATAATGTACTTTGACAATCCTCTTATCACCAATGGCGAAACTTTAATAATTAAATTCCAGAATTTTATTACTAATACTGTTACAGTACAGTGGTGTTTTTTCTTTGTTTTCTAACGCCCGTGGCCTTTAAGGCTCCTTCTGAACATTTAGATAGATCTAATGAAAACATACCACGTCATTGCAGATATTTTCTAGATTGTCAGGGATGTCGATTTATTTTTCAATATCTTTATTTATTTATACATTAAAAAGTGGTTGCATAGCTAAAATTTTCCATAACAATTATATGCCACCGCAGAATTGAATTCTCTAATCTAGCGGTTAATCCGGAGACGCCTAACTAGGCAAACGCCGGTTCTAAGGCTCACGAATATATGTAGCTGCATATAATTGGGTGGATGCGACCGAGTAGTATTAGTTCAATACTTAATATTTAATATTTACTCGAAAATTTTGCAACTCATTCAATTTTTCAATTTCAATTTATTTCCAAAAAATTTTAACAGATTGTAGAAACGTAATATCTAGGTACATTTAAATTACAGTCTATTAGTCCGTTTTTACAATATCCAAATATATCACCACGTACATACAGTTCAACTTTCTTCATTTTTGCTTTTATGACATGTCGATATGCAACATTTTAGTACTGGCGATACTCAAAATTATTATTAAGATGTACTTACTAAAGCCAAAAATTAAAATAATCAATAAAAACAATCAAGAAATATTAAATCAGAAAAAGTCAGAATAATTCAAAAATGCTGCTTAAAATTGACAAAAAAATGGCAGAAAAAAATAAAATTCATTAAAATTAAAAAACTTCTCGATCGAATAAAAAGCTTTGTTTAATAAGAATTCTTCAAGTATTTTTTTGAATAACCTTTCCACTTGAATTGTTTTTAAACTTTCCGGTAGCCTGATAAAGTAATGTGGACCGGAGTATTTTGTGTCTTGCCTTGCTGCGTTCGTAACTCGTATATCAAACTCATTGGTATAGTAACTTTTCCAAACACAACATTTCCCTGCAAACACCTCGAGGGCAATTACATGGAAAACGTTAATAATTGTTAGTCGAGGATCGTTTTCATTTACAGCCTGCTATCCGAATAAACAGGCCTCATCAAATAGAAATTTCACTATTAAAACGGAGGTAGTTTATTATTTCGAATCGAATTGTCCAAATAAATTTTGTTTTGATGTGAACCACCACCTTGCTTTCATTTAATTTTCACCCAATGCAAATTTCATCATCCCTGTGGATTGAAGGGGCCGAGTAGTCACCCGGGGAGTGGGAGAGGATGGCTAGACATCAAATTGGCGGACCAGCCGACGATATTAAATTTAACATTTAATTTCACAATGGACCCCGTGGAGTTAGCGCATCTTGTGAAGTTGGGTTAAGCCGTTGAATTCATTAATCAATTGTCACCGTTGCGGTTATGGGTTATGACTATTAGTATGGGGTATTATGGCAAATGTTAGTATTTGTCTGGTATATTCATTTTTCCATCACGAAAAAAATAGTCAGAGAATAAACTCAAAACGTTATTTTAATACTGAATTTAGTTTCCAGTAACTAACACACAATTTAATTAAACCGAAAATTCAGGATTTAAAAAAAAAAATAAGAATGGAGCCAACTTAACCAAGTTAATATATCAAAAAGAATTAAAACATGACTGCCATTACAGAAAGTGAACTTTTGTATTTATTATTATTTGTATTACGTTTTTATGTAATATTTGTTGTTTTTGTTTTTATCCATATAGACACATGTATATTTACGGAATTTACGTATTCAGACCTTTCATTTAACACCAAACAGGATAAATGTATGTTAATTTATTGACATTTGGACATTTAGACATTTAGAGAACTACTTACCTAATATTTGGACAGTTAATGTGCAATATAACACTCAGGATGACATAATAATACTAACAATACTGTATACTTCTAAATCAGTTTGTGTTTAGAGTTTATGGTGGAATAAAGAAACGGAAAACACACATTGACGAACATACCATACATTGCGAAAAAAAATATTAAACTAAGAAATTATCTTTGATTAAGCAAAAGAAATGGTCAAATTCTGATATCAGGTATAATACCATAAATAAAGAAACAAGAACGAAAACCAACAAGTCCGAAGAAAAAGTCCGTTAACAGTGTTCGAAAGACACCAACAGTGTCTGTCGCACACTGTTAACAGGAAACCAAATAATATCTCTCCTTGATGTTTATCAATAAATCGATAAACATCAAGGAGAAATTGCACTTATGAGTGAAATTAAATTCAGGCCTAATTTCGCGGTCCAGACAAAAAATAAGGAAAGCCTTGCAGAACACCTAAGTTGGCATTTTCTACCCCATCTTAAAGTCTGCTATTTTTCTCTTTTTTTATTTCCTGATATTCATCTATGAGTAATAAATTTTTCATCATCATTTTAAATCTAGTATAATTTCTTTAGTGATTAACTTAAGGAGTTAAGGCAAACTCCAAGAAAGCCACAAGCCGCATATTCTGAACCATATATCCACGTGATAGTCCAGAGCAGCAATCTTTAAGACAAAAATAAACAACATGAAGAAGAAGACTATAAAAGTACCTATCTTAATCAATGATCTGAGTAATCAAATAGACCCATTCTATATACTGCATGAATTGAATGCAGGACGGTCTCTGTAGCAAGACTATAATGTATAATCATTCTACCGTGCGCCAAGGAAGTTGACTAAGCTATAAATTAAACACAAGGAATCTCACTGCAATTGTCAGCCTGTCATGTCATACGCCGTTTCACGTCAACATATGGCCGCGTCACTCGCCGACCGCTCGTCCGTGGAGAAGACCGTTACTTACAGCCAGCTCAGCTTAACGTGGTATTATAAATCACCATAGCTTGACATTGTGTGAAAGAAACATTGAAAGAAAACACGGACCACACGGTATAAACATACGTGTGGTTATTTATTACGATGCTTATTTCGTATGCAAATCTCATGGAGTACGTAGTTATATTATTATAATTTTAAGTGCTTTCAGCAATATATAGATAATCTGTAAATCACATCAGGGGCCTTGAGGAGGTTCACTTTAAGAAAAAGGTACAGTGTATTTTGATTAAAAACCCCATTTCGACAATATCAATTTTTCGCAGCTCTATTGACTATTATTAATCCTTATTCTTTTATTAACTATTCTATTATTGACTATTTTACAATTGAGTTTTTGTTTCTTCTAACTGTTGGCTATTGAATATTATTATTATTACTGATTTGTTTGTATTTGTGTTTTTTGCTTTAAAATATCTTCCTGTATGATAATTTGTGAAAATATCCAATATTTGATTGATTAGTTAGTACTATTGTCCACACGAAAATTCTACGAAATTATGTAAAAAATTTGATCGAAAATAATGGAAAATTTTGTTTCCTCTATATAACTTAGAAAATCTGCGCTTGGATGTTCAACGTTCATACCTTGCAATACCGACGTTCATACGTTATACCTTAATAGGTATATATTTAAATATTATACTTGTTATTTTTGTTAGTTTTTGACATAACCAAGTGTAGGAATTCCTATCAACTGGTTTAAAAATGAAATAAATAAATAAAATAAAAAATTAAAAAAATCTATTCACATTTGGTGAGAAAAGTGACTATGTTAGGCAATTTCAGTGCACAAATCAATACGATGTTATACTAACATATTATTATTTTAAAACATGGACTTGGGCTCTTAAGCTCACGCTCTGGATAAGTCACAGGACTGACAATAATTAATTGGAATCATGAACAACATTTATCAATATTAATATTCTTATGATGTATTTTGTGAAATAACAGCAAAAACCATTTTCTGTGGATCAGCTACTGACACGAGATATGCCAAAAACTGAGAAATTATAACAAAATATCAAAACTCAACTGTTGCAAACCTTACATGTCCTTTAGAACAATCTTATTATTATCATGAACTTTGGACAGGACATGAATGACAGAGAGGGCTATCCCAAAAAAATATGAAAGGTAAATCTCTTTCTTTTCGTTAAACAATATCTTAGATTTTGGCAACTCTGGTAGCTTTTTGTTAAGCAACTATAATATTATTGTTTAGAAAAGTTGTATTAGTATCCGTTTCTTCTTCATCATCTCTAGATGTTACTATTTTTTCCACTAGATTCATCGGTGCTTTTCATAATTTTCCTCGACCTCTACCACATAATCACTATTCATTGAGTTATTTTTTCCTAGCTCTAACGAATTGAGTTGTTTTACTGTAAGTTATAAAGTTGGATGTCACGCCTGACAAATATCTCTTTCGTGTTTTTCTTTATTAGATGGCTACCAAATGTTCCTTTTAGATTTTTAGATTTTCGCCATTAAGATTCGAATTCACTGTTTTCACGGGCGCAACGTTATGCAACTAGTTGATGCAATTGAACTGTCAATTGTTAAGTCATTGTATAAGACTCCGTTATTTTTGATATTTTTGAAATAAATAGGCATATTTACTCTGATGTCGTAGCTTGTTCCTCAGCGGAATGTCACCGATATGTCGGCTTCACAGTCTCTACAACTACTTTGAACAAAATACATTAGGGTTAATTGTCTTGTATGAATTGGGCTCTTTTCAGACTGCAAAGAGTATATTTATTGAATTATCTGACTCACCTTGAAGATCTACAAATGTCTGTTGAGCAAATGTTTCAGATCCCATTGTAAAGCCGCTGGTAATAACCACATCATACACGATTGATGCTTCAGGCCTCGGACCCTCAGCCGATTGACAAGTTGATGTCCCAAAAAAATTTAGTAAAAATTTGTTAAAAAATTGAATTAGGACACTGTCTCACCAAAACATTAATTACTGCCAGACCACTGTACCCACAATTAAAATAAAACATATTAACATAATAAAATAAAACAAATAAAATGAAAATAAAATTAAAACGGGGCCGTCACGCTGACACGTGTTTTGGCCGATATCGGCCAATCGGGGCTCTAGGGGTTAAACTCAGATTTTGAAATCGTCTGGTCATCACTAAGAATTTCATCTCAGTAGTAACTACGTCCCTTATGTTTATATCCAATATAAAAATTTGTATAAACGATCTGCCATCAAATTCTATTAAGCGAACATCTTCAACAATCCTTTCTTCTTTCACTCACCGAATTCATCATAACAGTTTATGCATACATGGAGCAATTTACACCAGACGTGGGGCCCGCCGTCGCTGAAGAGGCGACGTCGACACGCTTCACAAGCCGCGCTGATTTGAACGCGCGCTGACAAGATGCGGCGACGGCTCACAGTACCTGATTAATGACAACGCCCATCAAACATATACGCATCGCATGATATTCAACAACACTAAATCAGATGAGGTATAGTTCCTTATTTGTCGTTCCGTTTCCTAGTTCTGCTGGAGATCATTTGTCTAAGTCGTTGGTTGATTTAGGCGATGTTGATAGTGTGAGATTATGGGTTGGCTCCGAGTATTTCCTTGTTTAGATGGCTAGTCAATGTCGAGCTTCTTCAAATTCAATCTTGGGCTTGATTCGTGGTTTTTCTTCTTCCTCTTGTTTTCTCCTGGGGGAAGCAACTGATGGTTAGCCACCGCCTGATTATTCCGGCGTTTGATGAGACGCATCGTGCCGTCCCAGGTGTCCGGGTTGTAGAACGCTCACTGTGGTCTGGGTGTCCCGGTCCGTGCCAGCTAGTCCCTTCTCTTCGGAGCCAAATAGGGCTTGCAGCTTGGGCCTTATGATCAGTGTGTTTGTTAACCAACTCATGGCTTAACTCCTATCCAGTAGCCTTCTCAAAGACGGAAAGTTGGCTCCAGGCGGTTGTGCATATTTTGTGCAACCGGCGAATTACTGGAGGAGTTTGGAAACTTACGTCTTTTAAGAAGCGGGGTGGATATTGACTTATCGTCATCTTTACATAGAAACGGCCGTTGTCCACCTGCTCACGAGTGACAGTCGGGCAAAAGGTGCTACGGGCTCGCAAAACTCCCGAAGGAATACGCTTTTTACAACCTGTGGAAGACGTGCAAGCGAGTTTGAATCCGTGACTAGACTGCAGGTAAATTCGTAAATTCGGTTAATTCGTTTTACCCTATTTAAAAAGTCAAACAACTGCGAGAGTCTTCGATTTCATATGTCTAGTTTAATCGTGAAAACTTTAAATTTGCCTTTGATTTGCATAATATGTATTTTCTGTTTTTTTAATACAAGTTTTGTGGCAAAAAAAAATATTTATAAAAATGAGATCCAATATTTGACTAATTAACACACAATTGTATTTGGGGTTCCGTACCAAAGGTTACAAATGAACGATTTGGTAAACGAATAAAACAATCTCAATTCACGAAGATAAGCATAACGAACTTAAAACTTTTTGTGAAGACACTCGGATGGCTGCTCGATTGGCGTCCTTCGTCCAGCGGCTTAGATTACAATCCGGTCCGAAGAGTCGTTCGTCAGGGCGAAAATAAACTGCTCAGTTCGCTCGCATTGATGCTATCAAAACCGCATGCCGAGATTTATGATATCAGCCGCGGGTTTACACAATAAAACGCGAAGATATTAAAAAAGTTTCGTGAAATACAAAGCGGAGCATTTTGGGCTGGCACAATCTGATGAGAGGCCTGGTCGGGCGCTCTCGGGCGTTCGTAATTCGCAGAGGGATAGAGCCAGAGTTTCGGCTACTCGCGTTATTCCAATTACAACTTTCCGTTTTAATTTAATACAACGTTTGATACTTGCGGGCCTTTTAAGAGATTAAATTCGGTGAGATAATAGCATCTGGAGAAAGAATCTTTATTACCATTATAAACCAGCTGCCGGCTACGAATGAGTAAAATATCAGAATATTTAAATCTATCGAAATGAAATTATGAGCAGTAACCTGGGGAATTTCCTAGGGTAAAATAAGACATAAACTACAACCGAAAAGGTTTGAAGACCTTTGCCTTTTTAGCATTTCGTAAAACTATGAAATTCAGCATACTCGTAAGTTCGTCTTTAATTTTTAAATAGTTTGAGGACCTTTGCTTTTTTACATGTCCTAAAACTATGAAATACAACGTAGGTACTCGCAAGTTCTTCTTTAATTTTTAAATAATTTGAGAACCTTCGCTATGTTGCATGTCCTAATACTATGAAATACAACATACTCGTAAATTCGTCTTTTATTTCTAAATAGTTTGCGGACCTTTGCTTTTTAGCATGTCGTAAAACTATGAAATACAACATAAGATCTTCTTTAATTTCCTTCATGCATTTTCAATCGTGTTCTGCTGTTTACCACAATAATAATAATAATAATAAACTCTTTATTTGCGCTTAAAAATTAAAATACAAAAAGGCGAGCTTGTTGCCACATTGCAATATCTTACAACTAACATGATCCCAGAGCAGTGGTACATGTGCGCGTTGTGGAAAAAAAGATTTTTTAAAATACCTTTGTTCAAAATACAAACTTATATTTAAAACTAAGATTACCCGAGGACAGGAAATCGGGAGAAAGGAGAGAGAAAGGGAAGAACTGGCTACTTTTTAGAATAGTATTACTTTATGAGGTGAGTCTTGAATGATTCTAAAGGAGGCGAGTTTCGTATATCTATGTTCGGCTGTGTCAGACCTGGACATTTTTACAGCGAGCCCACATCTCTTCATTGCGCTACCTGTTTATGTTAGAATAAGATCGTTTTTTATTTTTTTTATGTATTCTGTTACTATTACTTTTTTTACTACTTCTACTTGCATATTTAATACCTATTTAAAACATGAGTATGTACTTAATATAATATATTTTTTTAATATGTATGTTAATATATACATCTATCTAATATACATCTTAACGAATTAGTGTGTACTGTAATGTTGATTTGCCAAATGAAATAAAATATAAATAATTAAATAAATACATCTAAATCCGACTACATTATGATCCAAGAGCTCGGTGCAGGTAATCTTATCTCGTTTTATTTTCGCAGCTAGCGATAGCGTCCTGTAGTTGAATAAGTGTAACAATATCTGGCAGTGTAACAATATATAGCATTTCTTTGTAAGATTTCAGTAAGTTTGTCATAAGAACGAAGGCACATGTCCTAGCTTGCAAATTTACATTATTAGAATAAAAAGAGCCTAAGATACTATTGTTCCAAGAAACAGTCTGCGAGGTTCAAATAACCAAAATGGTCGACCAGTGTTTTAAATATTTTAATTATTTTTTTTCTCCATTTTGTTTTTCTAGTTTCCCAAAAAATACATCGGGTTACACAAAGTCTAATAGGGAGCCTTGTTTTCAACCAAAATTTAGAATTCGAGTGGTTACCGTATCTCCACGATTTGAGATCCTGGGAATGAAAAAAGTGATTATTGGATAATGTATGTATGTGTGTTTGTGTGTATGGCTGTGTGTCTGTACTCACTGTATCTCAGAAACTACGACACCAATTAGAAACAAAAATCGAAAAAAAATAGTTAAACCTAATGCCGATACGACAGAAGGTGATTGAAAAAAATCCGCTACTTCATTTCAAAAAGAAAATTGAATTTAATTTATTATTGATTTATATTTCATGGCGTTTATTTTATTTTTATTCTCCTACAATTTCTACAATAAATTTTATGGTTTTCAGTATTTGTAATTTTGAAGTATTTATAAATTTATAATTTGTATAGTCATTGCTTCATTTGTTTAGCTATATGGTATGACATCAATAATTTCCAACATAGTACGCACATGTTTTTAAAAAACTACACTAAAAATGAACTGAGCTCTCCGTCTATCAGTCCAATGCAGATAGGAGCACTTCACTTCAAAGCGAAATCCATAAGGGATAGAATTTATGGTTGCGCGTGCAAATATTTACATTTGAGCGATTGCTTCGCGACCAAGAAAAAACTCACATCAATCAAACGCGAAGACAGCGAGAATTTTAATGTTTCCCTCCGCGAGCGTCGTTGCGGAAAGTCGAAACCGGGAAGAATTTTAAAACCGAAAAAGAAGGCGAGGATCGCTCGCGTTGCATACATCTTCGCACTGGCAGATAAAGAGAAATAAACACCGTTGGCGCCATCAAGATAAGCGGACCACACAGCGACCGCTTCCAACATGTTGCAAGACGTTGAATTATGACTGTGACTGAGTGGAAACATATCCGGCGAAACGGAACCATTTGATGACGATAACGAACCATTAGCTACTTAGTTGTTTTGTAATCTTGAGTTCACAGGTGGATTTTTCCTCATTTCTCACTTCTGCAGCCCTTAGCAATGTGGGTTTACATAAATATTTCGTAGACTAATAGAGTATCGAATATTGAAGTGATCAATCTAATGATAGAAAATATTGAAGTACTTACATAGTACCCTCAACGAAACAGAAACTCCAAAACTTCGAAAACTTAATGAGGGGTTTAAAATATAGAATATTTCTTCATTTTGTTATAAGTAAATGAACAGCATTATAATAACTTCACAGAGAAATAGATAATAATTTTACAAGAATAAATTACGTTTTTTTCATGGCAACTCGTGTACCTGAAGACGCATGTATCATCAGACAGTATCATTTTTTAAGTGGTATACATTGATTTAAATATTTCGACACATCTATCATTGTTTTTGATCTATGGCAAACCGACGCATACAATGTTTACTTCTGCTACAAGCATGATTAGGAAAGACCCTTGAAGTTTTTTCATACAAAAAGTAAGTTTTTTAATGCTATTTTAATAGAAGTTTTACGTATGGTGTAAGTATGGTGGTAAATTATTATGTAATCATCCAGCGCAAGAAAGTTTACACTTTTAGTAATTTTGTAATGTGCATTTTCGGTTATATTTTTATATCCACAATATGATAATTTAAAATTCAAACAAAATAGTTAGACAATACATTTACATTACATTTTTTACATTTTCGTCGTATCCAATTGACGGCTAAAGAGCGCTCTTGGACGTGTCAAAATAATTGTGCTAGTAGTAAGTCTCGTTACTACTCTTTACTGAACATACATAGGTAGTCAAGAATTAACTACTAGATTGTCAAACTATAAATATAAATAATCAAAATAGAAGCCTAATATTTGAAGTAGTTAGTAATTTGAAAAGATACGTAGTAAGATTATTCATCGTAATATTCAAATTGTCAGTAAAATGTTAAATAATCAAATCAAATCTACGTTATGCATTTTAAACCAAATATCTGCCAGTTATAGCATTTTTCTTCAGAAGCTTGTACCTTCAGACGGTCTCGGACGTTTACCTTCGGACGCAAATAAAAGCAATTGAAGCAATTACAAAACAAGCCAGTAGGATCCAAAAGTATGAAAATATATCCCTAAATATCAAGAAGATTCTAAAAAACCCAGCACGAACAAAATTCAAATCATTTCCAACGATGCAGTGGTAATTTGCAAAACTTGCAGAAAATATGTCACCGAGCTGCAGTATTTGTGATATGTTTATTGTAAAATGTAATATGTATTCGTAAAAGGTATTTGTAAAATGTAATTATGTGTAATATTTTCTGCGGTATTTGTAAAAAAAAAAAATCTCAACTCGTGTGTGCAAAAATCTCACCGACAAAACATCCCCCAATATTTTTTATTTTGTTTTATTCTCTTTTTTTAGATCTGATTCAAGTATGTTGTTTATGGTCCATGTATTATCAGAAAGTAAAAATTTATTGTCCAAAGATACAATCGGATCAAAACCATTTTTTTTTTAAATTTTACAAGCGACAATAAAAACAAAAATTGTATTTAATTGATTATGAATCCAGCTCTTGAAATCATATAAAAATTTTGCCAATATTGACGCCAGTTTTGCAGAAATAATAAAAATCTCTGAAAATTGGCATTTGTCCAAAGGTAGACTATTTGCCAAAATTCTTTCTTATTTCTTTTGTTGGCAAGCCATCCAGTTTTAAGGCGTGCGATTGATCCAACCAAATTAATATCGTACCAATCCCAGGATTAACCAGGGCCTTCGCTGCGTAAATGCGGTGATCTTACGGGAGTCGGTGCACTAACGTTGTTTTATCAAGCTCGTCGCCCATGTAAACACATCGCCCTACCTGAAATCGTTGAGTATCGCACGTCTATTCTTCGCAACTTTTCTCTTATTTTCCGCGCATTCAGCATTCCGGTTGACGTACGGAGAGAGACGTCCCTAATCTGGGTATCCATCTGAGAGAGGCCGAGAGATAGAGGTAATGAGGCAGCGACCCACGCGCAAGCTGGAAGCGGAAGTCGAACACGCCACCAGTAAAGCCATCCGCACGGATTTACGGTCTCACCGCTCGGTCTTGATCCGCCACGGATTTAACTTAGGCACTTGACGACGGCTCACCTGCGATCGGGCAAACTTTACTTTGACGTATCGTTTTTATACAGGGATTTGGATCAAGATAAACTTTCGACAAAGTTACCTGATCATGATTAAATTATTCCACTACTCACTCAGCCTGTGTGGTTGATGCCATAATATCGCGGTCCTTTCTAAAAACAAACCTATTCCATTTAAATTCTAAAGACATTTGGAAAGTTCAGCTAAGATAAGGTTAGATATATTTAGCATCTCATGTACACAAATAAATACAAGTACAAAAGATATGTATATTTTTCTGAAAATAAATCCAATTTTTGTCATGTCTTTTTGAGCAAAACAAAAAAGTATAAAATAGTAATTTCATCTATCACGGAAAATCTATCTATTTAGGGATATATTTTATCATCTCCTTGATTTGGTTCTATTGCTATTTTCTTATTTTAAGTATATTTTTATTTTATGTCAAATATTTCTTGACATATGTTATCGTGAATATTACATTTGTGGCATATATTTTAATTTGCATGTTTCAGTGTTATCAAGTAGCTAGAGTGAAAAGCAACAAATGGCTTATTTTTTACATACTTCAATTCAACATTTTTAATTAGGGACATAACCTATTTACTTGCAAGTGATAACTAACAATTTATGATTATATTAGATATCATGGACATACATATGTCATATTTTTGTAAATGGTTATTTCTTTAGGCTCAGGATTGTTTCGGATTCTGACAATATATTTTTTTTTACAAACGTGAAGTGGCTCATGAAAACTACTCCCTTTAAAATGATCTGTTGGTTTCTGAAATTATTTTTGCTTTGCAGAGGCTACAAACGATGATATGCTTAGGTATTAAGTGCGACTAGAGTCACTTTTCCATGTAAGAAGGAAAGCTATCCCAGGTGAGTGTGAAGAGAATCAAATAGTTTGAACCAAGGATTTAAAAATGCCATGGGAAAATCATAAGGTAATGATCACTGACACGATTTTAGACATCAGCGAGTAACAGGGGCTGTCGTCTCGAGAAAGTAACAGTCGAGATATGGTGAATCAAAGCGCGGTACGAAGAGACAGCCGTGGAAGTAGGACTCAAAGCGGGTGATAAGAAGCATTGTTTGTTATCAGCTAGTACAGGCAAACCCGTCACCCCAGTTATAATAACATAGTGTCGTTCTGTCTCCCATGGAGTGAGCGCAAAGACTTAGGGACTTTAAAACTACACAGTCTAACTACGCGAACAGCCTATAAGAGTTCAACGCCTTCCCGCAAGGCACTGGGAAGTGAAAACAGCCCGCGGGCCGACCTAAAAGGCCATTCTAATAGCTTTAGACGAACTTCTCCATCTCCCAATCTGGTCACAGATTCGAAGACGTTTGCGTGACCCCTGTCTGATATTAGCGGTAACTCAGATTAGAAAGAAATTAAAATTAAATAAAATATTAAATTTAAAAAAAAACTAAAATAAATTAACGTGGGTCACCATTTTCCGTTGGGATAAAATTACCGGAACCGCATTTAAATTATATCGATCGAATGCAATAACAAGACCTACACTTACACACATATTAACATTTTTTTACATTTACATTTTCGTCGTGCCCAATTGACGGCTAAAGACCGCTCTTGGACGTGTCAAAATAATTGTGTTAGGTAGTAAGTCTCGTTACTACTCTTTACTGAAAATACATAGGTAGTCAAGAATTAACTACTAGATTGTCAAACTATAAATATAAATAATCAAAATAGAAACCTAATATTTGAAGTAGTTAGTAATTCGAAAATATACGTAGTAAAATTATTCATCGTAATATTCAAATTGTCAGTAAATTAAATCTACGTTATGCATTTTAAACTAAAAGTACAGATATAAGACCATATAAAATAATCAGAAAATAAGGCTCTACTTAAAAGTAATTTAAATGGGAACAATATTTGAAAAATCATGGCCCTCAAATTCGGCCAGATTATAGAAAGGGTGGCCTATCAGCATCTCCTTGATTTTTTTTAAAATTTTATGTCCTCCAGCTGTTTAAATTTTGTAGGGAGTAGATTATAGAATTTAATGCTAAGGTACAAGTAGCTTTTCTGTACTTTTGTCAGTCGTATTCGGGGTATGCATAAAAGGGAGCTACCGCGGTTATGATGCGAGTGAATGTCTGCATTAATTGCAGTTTCTGCGAGGTGCTGTCTAGCATACATTATACACTGGTATATGAACGCAAATATGCAGAACACGTCATAGAATAGAAATACTGAAAATCAGAAAGTTGAACATAAACAATGCTTTTACTCAGTATGGAAGTTATAAACCATGAACAGTTGTAGATTATTTCAAACTCGGTTTTTCTTTCAAAATTTTCTCCCGTAATAAAAAAATTCATTTTCTCAACAAAAAAAAATCATTCTACATTTTTGTGTCTATTCGACCTCATGAATCATTTCCTAAATTTCGGGCACTCTGCAAAAGCACGGTATATCAAGTAGTGAATCAAAAAGGTTTATCACGACTATAGTTGCAACTGTTTGAAAAGAAGGATGAAAGCACGTCCCGGGCTCTGGTACCTTCAGCGAGGCGGTAGCACAATGCCTGCGGGCAGATGAGAGATGAAACTATAATATACCTACCTAGTTCTTATAATAAAAATGCTCTACTGAAGCAACCAACAATAGCCGCGAAAGCTATGATAAAATAATAGTGTATGTAGATATTTATAGTAACATAGTGAAATAAACGATATAGTAGAATAAACGTATAGTGATATAGTGAGAGTTATAGTGAATAAATGATATAGTGGTATAAACGTGCACAAGAAAAACTTTATAACATTATTGCCCAACAAAAAAGGAATTCAGGCATGTGTTCAGGGTTTATCTATGCATATGAAACCGGAGACTGTCGCGGTTGTTTGATATTATAAATAAGATAAAAAACGAATTTACTGCGTGAATTTCGTAGCACCCGACGTTTCGGCGACACTGCAGCCGACGTTGTCTACGGTAGACTAACAAGTGAGTCTACCCCATACAACGGCGGCTGCAACGTCGCCGAAACGTCAGATGCTACAAAAATTTATCTATGCATGTTTTCCGTTGCTTTATTCTTCCATAACTTAAACGCTCAAACCGATTTAAAATTGTTTAGTATTGTTAGAATCGTTATGTCATACCCAGTGTCAGGGTACCCTGTCCAAATATCAAGTAAGTAGTTGTCTAAATGGACACATGTCTAAATGTCAATATATTAACATAAATATATCTTGGTCTGATTGGGTATATTCTCAAAATATACATTTACTCGTATATGGATAAATATATAAACCACAAATATTTGTGTAGTTCGCCACAAACATTACTTAGTTTCATTGGTAAGCGTCAACAAATTTAAGCTGCACTATTTTTTAATAATTTATTTGTTACATTAAAAAAATCAAATTATTTTTTTTTACAAATTTAAATACTAAAGACCTTACTTACTAGGCTGCCGCCTGTTCTAAGGTAGATATTTTATTTATGTCATTATTATTTTAAGAATTCTTTTAATCATCATGTATTCAATAAAATTATTCAAATAACCTACATAAAATTCAAAAACAAAATGTCATAAACATATTATATATACATATATCACTAATAACCAAGCAAAAAAAAATACAAAAAAAACTAAAATAGTCAAAATATACATACGTACAATAGAAAAATAATTTACAAGCCAGGAATTACAATTATATACTAAGTTTAGCTGTAATTTATAATCTAAATTTAGGTATACATCTGTCTGAACCCAGGGTAAATAGCGCATAAATTAAATTTACTTAGATGTTTGATCCCGCCTTGCTACGCACTCCTGCAAGCACACTTCCTGGGTCATATTGCAGTGCCACGGTTGTGTCAGGATAACAAAAAACAAATTATAATACATATTTTAACTAAGTATTTTACCGCAGATAAAATCATTCAAATTCGAATACCTTCCTTTTGCCGCATTGGTGGCCGTCGCAACGCATTCATAAGAACTTCGTTTCTATTATTGTAATATTGCCCGGGAAGGTAGGCAAATAAGTTTATATTCAGCAAACTGAAATGATAATTGATCGATTGACGATTTACAGGGGTTCATAAAGGCGTTTTTCGAACGAATATAACCAAATCATACGGATAAAAGTAACATATAAAAAAATAAAAAAAAAATGAATAAGGAAGTACTTTTGATAAAGGCAGTCGTATAAATGAAATTATATTACAGGAACTTCTTTTTATTTTATTGCTGTTAAATATAAAAATAAATAGAAAATAAATAAGAATATGACTAATTAGAAAAAAAACAGCAATGGATAAATAATCAATCACTGACATACATATGGATGAGTTTTAATTAACCGGCGTCCTTTAAGGGGGTGAATCAGTACGAGCAATTAGGCAACTTTAAATTTTAAAAAATATGATAAAAAACGCTTTCTTTTTTGTATTTAAAAATTCAAAGTACCTGACTTAAATAAAAGTTTGACAAGGGTTTAAGCGCGCTGCGCTGCGCTATCTAGCGGTAGGTAAAAAAACTATAATAAACAATATTAGCGATATTTTACCTACCGATTGATAGCGCAACATGGTCCGCGCTTTTTGTACTATTTAAAAAAATATATATTTTTTTAAATTTAATAAAAATATATATTTTTGTTTTGATTTTTCCACATTTTTTTATAGAAAGTTGCTTTGTTGCTCGTACTGATTCACCCCTTACAAGAATAGCGGATAATTAAAACTCATTCTGTATAACATAATGATATTTACACACACACACTATATGACTGCGTCATGAAATTAACGGTTTGCAAGTCGAGTCTTCGGTATAAGACCTCCTAACCTTCGCTCTATGTACACTCCTGAAGTTTGGAAACCGCCGAAATATAAGAAACGACAGAAACGATCAAGCTCCCGTCGGCGGCGGTGTAATCAAATAATGCGAACTCGCGGGCAAATGACAATCCATAAATCCCCAGAGCGGGCAAATGACGCAGAATGAGCCGGCCCGGCACTCGGCGCGGCCCGATCCCCGGTTCACCTGAACAAGTTTTCATTCCTTTATGAATATAAAGGAGGATAAATCTGGCCGTAAAGTTGGTCCCGGCCTCTCGCAGCCAATGCCCTTTCTGCCGCGCAATCTAAATGTGCTTTTTTCTCTTTCTTCGGTCGCCGTTTATTTTTATTTTCCCTCCCACCATAGGTAAGTAGCTCGGGGCAGGGCTATCTCCCCTTTTATTATAGATTTGCGCGTTCGACTTATCTGTTTTGGTCCTTGGTCCTAAAGTGTGTCATAATGTAATAAAATACATTAGTTACAGGTCTCGCCGAGGTTCAGAAATACGCGATTTCTGGCTCAAAAGATGTTGTTAATTTGCTGTGATCAAAACAACTTCAAACATCTAATGCTATGTTATTATATAAACAACGAAGTTTTCGAGATAAACATTTCGTAGTCGAGCTGGCAACGCTGTTAAAGCGTCCTTATTGTAAACAATAGGAATTTGTGCATATAAAAAATATTTACGCGCGTAACGTGTTTTAAGTGAAATGTTCGTATCCAGTAACCATCACGCGACTACTGGATGCAGAAACAGCGTCCTTAAGGCGACATGAGACCTCAGAAAAATATCCGAAATGGGTGGACAAGCAAAAAAATAGGCGGAGACAATTTTGTTAGGTTTGACCAATAAAAATCCAGCGTTGACAAAGCGTCAAGCGCAGATTTCACGTCCGCTAGCGCCGGGAACCAGACGCATACTAAACGGTCAATCGCTGCGCTAGGACAAAATAACTATCTTTACGCAGTGGTGGTAGGGTGTTAAACTGACTTCGAAAACTTTCAAACGCGTTTACTCATACAATGTAAGCGGTGAGTGTGTTTTGTTATAATTTCATTATATTGACTGATTAATTTTCTAGGGCAGCACTTAGCCACATTTTTTATTTAGGCCCTAAATTAATTACAGGTAATTAAAACGTAAGAGCGCTCTGACAGTTACGCTAAATATTAAAAGCCTTACTATCCAAGGCAATGAGCAACTTTTTCGAGTTTAAATTTTAAATTGGTTTCTTGTCGAGGGAGTCACTTAGAAACTTTTTTAAATAAATGCCTAAATTTTAAAAAAAACTCATGAAACTAAAATTCCTCAGATATAGTCGTTCCCATGTATGATGTCGCCTTAAAACTGTCCGCCAAGGTCAAATCTTAAACCGCACGAAATATGCTCAAATTTATTCGGACGAGTATAAGTTCGACGGGTAGTATTTATCGACGATCGTTCGTTTCATAAAACTACAATTCCTCAGATATGGTCGGTTCCCAGGTATCATGTCGCCTTAAAATCTTGACTCGTGCGCAAAATGCGTGTTATGAGCGCGAGTCGAGGTTCCGGTGTATTGAGGGAAGAGCCTGGTTTAACGGAAAAAACATGTTTGTCATGTTTTTTTTAAACAAAGTTAAAATCTATTCATGAATCTTTTACCTCTAGAATGGCTGATAGTTGCAGATTGCTGTAAGTGTAAAACCATATTTTTCTGTTCTGCGCCGGTGATTAAACAAATACTTGACGGATCGAGAAAATATGTTGTAACATACTTTTTTTACTAGTTAAACACAAAATTTTAGGGCGAAAATAAATTTAACTTTTTTAAATCCCTGAAAAATTATGGCAATAATTAGTTTTTGTTAATTTTTTTTTCATATAGAAAATACACATGTCAAAATTAATATCCTAGTTTACTTTTTTTGTTTCAGTTTACTTTTTTTTTTATCTATTCTCGCTATTACCGGCGCAAATAGATACAGTAATTTCTGCAGCGGTAGAAACATTTGCAATTCATACCTCAAAAATAGTTTTTCTACTATTGCAAAAAATATTTATTAAGTTAATAAATGTTTTTTGTGGCCTTTTTAATCAGGATTCCCTCCTTAAAAGCGCGACTGGCAACTGCATGTGAACAAATTGCAATGAAAACTAGAATGTCATAATCATGTTGTTTGAAACATTTTCAATATTTGAATGCATTAGTAACACATTTGAATAAATTAAAAAAACTGTTTGTATGTGAAACTCTTTATTGTGAAATTTTCCAATTGGCGCGTTTATTATCATACGTTAATCTCTTACAACCAACCCGACTATGAAATGTTTATATTTATGTGTGCGTGTAACATCTGTGTAAATTTGTGTCTTGTTATCGTATTCGATCTACAGACCTGAAAGGCAATTCCGTTAATTTTATCCCAACGGAAAGTGGTGACCCAGCCGGGAATCAAACCCGGAACCTTACAATATATGTAAGATTAGGCGACCTAACCACTACGCCACCGATCCATGTGCCGCATACCAAGATTTTATCCTTTGCAACCAGCATCGCACTGTATTTCAAAACCAGCTTGCCTGTTTCGCTTTTCCATTTCTCGAATAAAAAGGAGCTTTCCTAATACTGATTTTGAGAACGATTGCTGAATTGTCTCCCCATCGTTCGGGATAGTCGCGCGCCCGCGAAGGTGGGCATATCGGGGCGCAGGCAATCAACGTTTCTTGATACAATTTGAATATAAAATGGAATTTAGATTTAAACGATCCCGACAACACGCTCCCCGCGCCTTATCGGCAAATGAAGTCAGATAATCGCTTGGGCGGAGAACGCCAAATCCAATGCGACGCCCATGGAGATTCACCTGAACGAGGCTGTTTTCAGCCATTTCAGTTTGTCTGAAAAGTTTGAAGTACAGATCGAGCCTTTCGTTCTGAAGCAAACTGATATCCCATACTTACCTACGCAGACTAACTGAATTCCTGAGATAAATTATATACAGAGATTGCAGTGGCATCTAAAAACATTATGGGAGAGCAATGCCGGTTGAGAATAATAATAATAAGAAGAATAATAATGATAAAACGTCATTTTCCAGGAAAAAGGCGAGCAAGAGCTTTGTCTGAATTGTCTCAGGGGGGCTCAAAAGGGATATTTCCGTTTTCATCTCGAAAAAAACTTGGTGCGTTAACAATACATTCGTGTCCTCGTCAGTTACTAGGCCTAGAAAGTGAAAATCCTTGATAACTCGCTAGGCTAGCAAATATAACCGTCTTGCTAACGATCATATCTAATATTAGAGACACGAGAATGAAAGGACCGAGACATGAAAAGGCCCGGTCTAATGTTATATTATTATAACTCCGCGAGACAAAATTATGTGCGAAACTAAATTGGGGACGAAAAATGTGTTAGGCAAACATGAAAGCCTCGGGGCGACCGGCGGGGTTGGTGGGGAGTGAGTGGGGGGGGGGGGGGATAGGCGCTGCGGCGCAGCATCCCAAGTGACTTCTCAGTTTGCCTTCAGGTCACGTCATCCTTCAACATCCATCTTCCCGCGCGCCTGCTACCTGTTCGCCGCACAAAATGCTCGAGAAGACAGAGGCCTCGCGTTAACCTAATACGCCACCAGCCTCACACACTCCTCCATACACGAGTGAGCTACGCCATAGATTAAGGCGACGTACTACTTAAAAAATAAACCGTATCTGAGTTTTTAAGCCCCGCCTACTTACCCCCTCCCCTCGCGACGGGGCAGGTGTTTATTATGTTGACTCATCTCGCAGCGATATTCACTCGCTATCGATGTCTGGACTAAACACACTAGGTATACACTATTGCAATGGGATTTATATTTTGGGATTATGCAAGTGTCATGTACCTACGCTGGTGAAGAAGGCTACGCTTTATCATCATCTAAACTTGAACATTATATTACTTTCCCGGCTGCCACTGGTAGGGAAGGTGTTGTGATCGTGCGGAAAAAAATGTTTAGATAACGATAGAGATGTCCATTTTGAGGTCCACCAAGATGATTAAGACCATTTTCAGAGAAATGTATGTCTGTTTGCCTGTATGTAATCTCTCACGATAACTGCCGAGCCGTTGAACCGATTGAGTTGAAATTTGGAACATAGGGATAGTATCACCCTGGAATGCGCCCATTAGATTTTGGCTGTCAACTGTTAAACCAAACTATCACTGTCAAAAATTGACAGAAGCCATATCTTACAGAACTTCATTTGCGATATGTCATTTGAAATCCCCTGAAAAACTGTATTAAGAAGAGTCACCTGTCACTAATTAATTTTCGACATTTTAAAATTATTTTAAATGGTGATAGATGACAATTGGAGAAATGCCGTTAACTGTTTTGGATACAGTTTTCCAAGGGCTTTTAAATGACATAAATCGCAATTCATGTTCCGTGAGATACAGCTTTAGTATTTTTTTGATAGTTGTAGTGACAGTTTTTGATAGTATTTTTTGGCAGAAAAAACATTTAGAATCGAATTAAAAAACAACATTGTGTATCGAACTATTTATTCGCGGTATAATAGTTCTTTGAGGAGGACATAACGACACCCATCGCCTTGTACATTATCATTAAAAAATTATTTAATTAAAAAATAATATAATTTCTTTTTAGATACTGTAAGTAAACATTGTAAACTTTAAAGAAATACACATCATTAAAAATAAATAATTATTAATTAAAATATAAAATCATTAGGACAAAAAATCATGAAGACATTTCTGGTTGGCAAAGTAGTCTGTTATTTCTGAGTAGATACATACATATTAAATGTAAAGAGACGAATAAATACATTTAAAATTGCGCAGTACATTTGAGACTTCCTTTTTGTAGCCTTGACAGTGTCGCTTTGTAGTGGTGCGCCGACTTTTGTAATTAAAATTCATCAAATGATAATACATTTTCAAAAGCCTGTTCATCATTATTAATTAGATCTGTACTCAGCACAGATTTGGAATATCGTGTACTTTTCGGTGGCTCTATATTGCTTGTGCTTTGCTTTGGAGTGTTATTGGCAAGTACATTCTCTGTGAGTTCTTTGCTCACTTTGTGATGGAATCACTGAAAACTAACTACCGCTTAAGCGTTGGACAAGGGAGAGGAACCGATTTCTTTCGTTTTATCGTGTCGTTTCTTTTATTTGCTTCTTTCAAAGTGTATTCAGGCTCCCTTAAATCCATATTCCTTCATACTCCTGGATCGATAATTTCAGGTAATACACAGTCCATATAAAAACAAACAAGTTTTTTCCATGACATTTGTCCAAATCAAATCATTCGTCTGTATATATTCGGTTTTGAGGAGATCGTTTTTACCAGACCAAAATGTAAATAGGCACACTTCCTTTCCAGTTATATGTATCGTTCCAGTTACAGTTTCTTTCCAGCACACTTTCTTTAAAGTTATCCACAATACCACAGATAGTTCATACCTTGTTGAAAACTTACGTTTTTTCGTTCCTCAGCGATTAATTCGCAATTCACGCACGTTTGAGGTATCTCGTGCCAATACCAACTACGGGAAACATTCCATCGCTTATGGGCTGATATGCACGTACGACTCTTGTTTCTCCACCATCGACATTTTCAACCTCAACCAACCGACGTTCGTTAAAGAATTATTCAAATCAATTGCACCTAACGAGCTTGTTAATACCTATAGTAATTAGTTATATACTTTCTATACAACAAAATAAAATTCGAAATTTAAATTCTAAGTGTCAACATATTTTAAAATTTTCTCCCCTCTAAATAATAATTAAATAATAAATTTTAGTGATTATAGTGCAATTCTATAGTCTGGATTAACTCGCGGTTAACACGGGACGCGTCCCGAAGGATCTGATCGGTCTGAGCTGTTCACTTTAAATATTCGACCAGCGTGTCTATGGAAAAGTCGACCATCGAAAACAAGCGAGCTGTAGTTACTGGCTGAAGGCAGATCGACTTTGCTGAAGATACATCGGAGGACTTACTGAAGGTGGTGGTGGATTTGATTGACCAGCCACCTTTCGAAGACTATATGCAAAGACTCTCAGAAGGAGGTTACCGCAAGGTATAAGGACGATCAATTGTGCGCTGGCAGCTTAGAAGGATTACGAGACTCTTGTGGAGGCGATAGTGGTGGATCTCTGCAAGTGGCGATAGCTGACAACCAATGCCTTTTCAACATAATCACCGTTACCAGTATTGGAAAGAGCCCTTGCGGAAGTGCCAAGGGACCTGGCATATACACTGCCGTGAAGAGTCATGTGAAATAAATGGCGTTTTAGGAGTATGTCTACCGGCGAAAAATTGTCCAAAAACTGAGGGGGATTTGCCAAAAGGGAAACTATCACAATTTTGTATAATGTCGGAACAAGAGACTGTATGCTGTATTCAACACAGCCCCATGAGCAAGAACACGAGATCATCAGAAAACCAGGATAAATCCAATAATGCATCTTCTATATCACCGCCTACTACAACAACTACCAATAAGTCACCGGTCATCTCTACAATAGCTCCAGAAAAAACTCAAACATCACCACAAGCCATAACTACCAATTTCATAAATGACAGTGTGAAAAACGAACTAAATCCGAAAAAATAGCTCTGCAATATTGAGTAAAAATTTAACAATGACAGTCATTGCTGCGTTAGCGATTAATTGATTTATTTTATTTTATCTGCATCCAAACTTTTCTCTGGTCGTAACGGTCTCCGTTCCATCGGGTTCAGAAGAGGGAGGAAGAGAGAGTGCACCCGTGGTCGCGCGCCCACCTGTGCACTATAATATAGCCTGCACACTTGACTGCTTCCGAACAGTGGACTCTGAGAAGACTAAAGAAGTCACTAGAATCTACAATGCAGTCGCTGTGGCCGAACACGGCTAGAAGGATATATATACAACATATCAGTAGCTACCACAAATATTTATAAATATCTATAAATATTTATTATATATCTATAAATACCTATAAACATAAATAAATATCTGTATTTATATATCCACTATACGACCTATCTATATCTTTATTTATATCTATATACATATACACATACCATCGTCTAACTCCTTCTTCCTAATCACTTCCAATTCCCTACCTCCCCCATCGGTTTTCTATATATTTTTTATATTTAATATGAACTTTGTTTATTTTATAATTAATTTTTAAGTGTAATATGCTGAAATCCAAATGTGTAATAAACGATTATAGGCGTAATGTTTTTCTTTTTTTTCTACATTTATGCACACGTATGTATATTGTATGCGCTGTATTTTTCTAGAAATAAAATAAAAAATAAATAAATAAAAAGAAATTATATATGGACCTGTCCTTGAACTTGAACGTACCAGTGATGTTTGATGCTGATTTCAAGGTTTCCATCTTTCTGTTTCCAAAATGTCACTTTTCTTTTTCTTGTCGCTTCCGTTAACCAGATTCTATGCGCTGTAATGGGAAATTTGACTTCAAAAATATAATCATCAGATATTCCATCTGGAGAAGCTCCCAAAAATGGAAATTTAGGGTCAATGAATAATCCACATTGCTGAATTTCCACTTTTTCTAGACATATTTTTCATTCTAGTGCAGTTGTTTCATTTTCTTTTCCATGGCAAATTGATGCTACGTTGCTCAAATCCCATTTTCAGTCATGGATTTAACTAAATTGGCGCATTTTGTGTGTTGTTAACTATTGACAATTTTGCCAAAGTTAGACGCAGTTACCATTTTTCTTCGTAATTCCAACCACTCGCTGCTTTCACCTTGAATAACCGTAAGTTTTTCAATTCGCAATCGATCATTTTTCTATTTTCCAATTCTTGAAATAACAGAGCTTTGCTTTTTTCGAATATTTCTGATGGAACATCGGGTTGGTTGCAATGTTCTCCATAATGCGAATTATTGTTTTTTTTTTCAAAAAAACTTTCTGCTTTTATTTCTTTTATAAAGAATGGATTTACTTAAATGCCTCTGTCTTCTTTATTCCACTTTTGATATCCTGCCAGAGGGACTTTTGCCTATATATTTTTTATGTAATCTTGAGAGTGGCTGTTTTGTATTAAATGATATAACTGCCGCATTACATCGCGCTTGGTAAGACTGCTTTTGGATGTAATTTGTCCTCTTACCACCAATAAATTTTGCAATGATGCCGTTAAACCTTTCGAGAACATTACTATCTACATCATGAATTAGGCTTCTTGCATGTATTGCTACCTACGTTTTAAGTTATGTAACGTATTCTTTCCCAAATAATGTCACCCATCAAACAACTCATTGCATCCAGTGTTTCATTTTCCGACAAACAATTTTAAAAACTTCTACATTTATCATGGTTTCCAAATGTATCTATCGGGGCGTTCAAAATGTCATTATACAGGCAATCAATTTTCTCATCAATTGAAAAGTTTTGACATTTATTGTAAGCTACTGCTGATGTAATATTTCTTCGCATTTTTATTTTTTTTTTCACAGACATTACAAGTTTAATAAAAGCTTTTAAAAAGTAGATACCTACGTTTTGTTTTTTAAATTACAATTCTGCCTATCTGACGGTTTTCTATATTAGAACGGTCAGAATCGTAGCCTAATAGTATATTATATTTATACATGGTGTATAGCTCTGTCATATGGCTCTAACGCAAATGTATTGGCATTATTTACTGTCCCCTTATATATGACACATTTTGACTCGCGGGAAGCAAGCTGAAGTGGCGCACTTGTTTTAAACTCGCATAAGATCACACCGGTCGTAGGTTCAAAACCTACCGATATGTATATTTTTTTTTTGTTTTTATACATAAAAAACATTGTTATCAAATAAATGAACACTTTTTATTAAAAAAAAGTAATATTGTAAATTTTTAAAAAAAATAAATAAATATTAAATATTATTTTACTTATTATTGTTTCTATTTTTCAACATATGATTTATCATGTTTTTAAACCTCTTTCATTTACACGGTGAAATAGCCATCTAAAACCGATATTTTTTTACTTCACATCTCCGATCCATCGAAATGTCAATTTGGTAATAATAAGTCATGAAACAGAGCGTCGCGAACGCAACCGCATATGTCGGCCTTCGAAGCCGAAATGAACCACGTTTCTAAGAGCCAATAACATTTCATTATAAAAGGTTGGCTGTTATGCCATTTGAATCAGTAATTGATCCCCACATAAGAACCATATTGACCCAATGTCGCTTGCGGCATTTTGAATGCCAGCGCGTCGTCGCGAGAAGAGCGCGCTCATCTCATTGTATGACAAAAATAATATAAACGGGCTCTGCAAAATATTATTTTTAAAATATACTGATATTTTATTTGAGAAAAATAATCGTCAGTACTACAAGTTTATTGTACATAGTTTATGTAAAAAAAAACAAACTTGAAAAAAACACACAGTAATAAGTAATATTTAACAGTGAATATGGATGATAGTTACACTTTTTATATAATTTTTTTTAACAAGAAAAACTTATTTTTTTAAATTTATGCGAAAGCATTCCTCTTTACAACTATTGTTAAAATGCCGTAGTATTTTTTTTGAGTTTCTTGATCGTGCAGTTTAGTGTGAGGCACGTTTCAAAAAATGCTCTAAAATGAAAATTTCCTGTATAGCTCCCAGATTTAATTATTTTCCTCAATTTTCCAATACTTAAAAAAAAATCTGAAATAGCTATCTACTTAAGAAAGGTACTGTGAGTTACGATATTTTTTTTTTGTTGGCTAACATCATCAGTTATTTCAGTATGACTGTTCAAAAATTGCCAAAAAATGTAATTTTCGAAATTTACCTACATCGTCGCCTTAATGTCATATTTGTAAGTAAGATGTTAGCAAGAAATTAATGCGACATTATTTTTAATGTTTGACACAGTCGCCTAACTAGGCCTAGATGCCTGTTCTAAGGCAGACTTTTAATGACGATATTAAGTGTGCACTGTCAACTTAAACTGTTACTATAGTTAGTACTTATTTTTAAATCGACAAATATAAAACTACAAATATTTACGCATATACAAATATAGATAGATACTCATATACATCTATAGATAAAATATATATCCATATATGCACACATACACATACACGTGTACACATACACGGCACGTATACGAAAATAATAATAAAACCAAAATAAATAAAAATAAAAACTAAAATAATCTTATATATAAAAATGAATCGCCGTGCGTTAGTCTCGCAGGATCTCGGAAATGACTCGACCGATTTGAATTATTTTCTTTTATTTTGTTTGGCTTGATTCAGGGGTGGTTTACAAAAAAAAATATTTAGGAAAAACTCAAAAAAACAACTGAAAATCGAAAAAATCGAAATTGGTAATTTTGGAACATTGGCCACTTTCTAGATGGCTATCGCGGCGATCGTATTGTTTGACAGCTGCGCTATCCATAACTGTTATTCATTCCGTACAATGTGTAAAACTTCAAAAAGTCGAAAAGTCAAAAAATGCGAAAATCGAAAAAGTCGGAAAAGTCGTAAAAGTCGAAAAATTCGAAAAAGTCGTAAATTCGGAAAAGTCGGAAAAGTCGAAAAAGTCGAAAAGGTCGAAAAAGTCGATAGTCGAAAAAGTCGAAAAAGCCGAAAAAGTCAAAAAAGTCGAAACAAGGCGAAAAAGTCAAAAAAGTCAAACAAGGCAAAAAGTAAAAAAAATAAAAAAAGTCGAAAAACTAAAAAAAACGAAAAAGTCGAAAAAGTCGAAAAGGTCGAAAAAGTCGGAAAAGTCGAAAAAGTCGAGAAGGTGAAAAAGTCTAAAAAGT